>JAAGEH010000012.1:75340960-75520968 GCA_011751065.1 Lasiurus cinereus | reverse complement strand
CTGTCAAAGAGGAACAGATTTAGGAGGGGCAAGTGGAAGGATTTCATTGTCCTGGGGTTATATTGTTAAAGTGTAGGGGTTTTGAAACCTTCTTTTCTCTTTTAGAGGTTATAAAAATAAGACATTTTGGGGTCCAAATCACTAATTTCCCGGCTAATAAATAATTGGTGAAACATAAGAATTAGTAATGACTAATTTCCAATCACAACAATATATGTTTAAAAATAATAAGTTGTTAAAAAGCATATTTGTGGAGTGACATTCATAGACAGTTTTGATGACATTTTGTGTTCTTAGTGTATATTTTTAGAACTGTTAATATTTTTTAATTAACAGACTTTATTTTTAGAGCAGTTTTAAGTTTGTAGAGGAAAGTACAGAGAGTCCCCATATATCTTCTCATTCTCCCAGCCCCAACCAATTTCCCCCATTATTAATATCTTGCATTAGTGTTTACAAATGATGGGTCAATACTGATTACATTATTACTAATGAAAACATACACAGGGTTCACTCTTTATGTTGTACATTTTGCGGGTTTTAACAAATGTATAGTGATATGTAGCCACCATTTCAATCTCCTACAGAATAGTTTCACTACTTTAAAAATCCCTATATTTCACCTATTCTTTCTTCATCCCACTCCTGAACCTTAAGAAACATTCATCTTTTTCCTATCTCCAGAGTTTTGCCATTTCCAGAACCATATTTGGAGCCATGCTATATCTACCCTTTCAGGTTGGTTTCTTTTCTATAGCAATATGCATTTAAGGTTCCTCTGTGTTTTTCATGGCTTACTAGCTCATTTTTTTTATTGCTGAATAATATTCCCTTGTCTAGCTATATAATGTTTATTCACTTACTATTGAAGGACATCTTGTTTGTTTGATTCCATGTTTTGGTAATCATGAATAAAGATACCATAAACATCCATGGTCAGATTTTTGTGAACATAGTTTTTAATTCACTTGGGAAAATACAGAGGAAGCAACATGCTTGCTGGACCACATGGTAAGAAGGTCTTTAGTTTTGTATCAAACTGTCAAACTGCCTTCTAAAGTGTTTATTCTTTTTTAGTTTTTATACTGATAGCTCTGGTCTCAATTTTTTTGGTAGTAGGTGTTTGTAACAGTCATCTATTAGGTGTCTTGCCTATATTTTGCATTTTAAAAAAGAGAGATCTTAAACTATATTATGTAACTTTTATTATAATTTTAAAAATAGAAACCAGTTTAAGATGAAGAAAATCTGAATACAAGAATTATGATTTTTTTCACATATACTAATTTCTTTATTGATTTCAGAGAGGAAAAGAAAAGGAGAGAGAGAGAGAGAGAGAAACATCAATGACGAAAGAATCATTGATTAGTTGCCTCTTGCACATCCCCCACTGGGGATCTAGCCGCAACCTAGGCATGTGCCCTTGGCCAGAATCAAATCTGGGACCCTTCAGTCTGAAGGCTGATGCTCTATCCACTGAGCCAAGTCGACTAGGGCCACATATACTAATTTCTTAGAGGTATTAACAAATATAAAGTTAATTAAAAAATCTAATTGCTAGCAGTGTGTTTCAAAAGTGCTTTCCAAGTTATTTGTAAGCACGTCCTATTTGTATTTTACTCCTTTTGCTTTCCATACTTAGTTTGGAAAAGACCACGATAGTAAAATTTTCCAGTTGTCTGTGTTTAATATGACTGTCAAAACTAAGTCCATTGAGTTACAATTTGGTGGATGAAACCAAGTCTAGACTTCAAGACTCCAGCTTCATATTTCAGTATTTTATCAATTAAATTCACCCACTTTCCAAAGAGGAAGATATCAAAGGTACTTATATATTTCGTTGCAATGCCTTTTTCCAGATCAGAGTGAAGTTCTATTACAGTCTGATAGTGTTATCGGGCAGAGAAAAACAGAGCAACCAGGAAATTTGAATGATGAGATTAGCTGCATATCTGAAGCCATTCCTCCTGATTAGCTGAGTCTTTGAGAAGTGTTTTAATGATAGAGGCTACCCTCTCCATCAGTGATTGTGATTTCTGCTCTGCTTCGGGAAGTGCCTGCACACACCCATGGACCAGCAGACATGAGGCCTCAGCAATTAATGGATTATAATCTACCAAGAAAAAAAAAAAGAAAATCCTTTCACTTCCTGGTGATGTGTTGTTAACTTTTTGGGGACATAAAGATTGCTCTTTATTAGAAACAGTTAACATGTCTGGGGGAGGGTGCAGAGAGAGATCTATTTTCTCAATGGTAAGTTCAGGTCTGATGGTGATAACACACACACACACACACACACACACACACACAGACACACAATCCCGGTATTTGTTCAAATCCAGGAAAAATAATATTTAAAAATCAATTTTATATCCGCCTATCTAATGAGCTAATTTAATGACAGGCCAGAAAAATGTACCATAATAGAGTTATGAGACTTGGATTTTTCAAGAGTCTGAGTCCAAAATCAAACACAAATAACCCCAAGAGCCTCGGTGAGATAGAGAACATAGTCACAGCTTGGCTTCAACATCCTGTAACAGAGCGGAAATCAATTCCTCTGTGTGTCTGTGCATCTTTTGTTTTAAATATTTAGATATTACCTGTATTTCCTATTTCTTGGGATGTAAGTGGAGGAGAAGGTGATAGTGAGGTTCTTAGGTGAGGTGTTCTGGGAGGAGGCTTGGGTTCTCGGAAAGTCATCTCTTTGCCCATTTCTTTGCCATAACTGAGCCAGTCTGCCAGTGTTGTGACAGAATGTGACAAAACCAGTTTCATGGACACCCCCAGAATTCTGTGCCATCATCCAGGATTGTGTTCTACAAGGTGCATTTTGAAGCAGGGAACTGCATAATTGTTTCCCCAGAAAGTGTTTCCCTGAAATCACTGGGAACAGCGACAGCTTTTAGGTGTCTGTTCACTTTGTTCCAGGGAGACAAGTGCTTGCACTTTGATCAAGTGTAGATGGTAAACCTCTCTCCGGAGAAGCCCCCTGTAATGTACCTTTCAGCAGCCTGTGGGGCGGAGGGTGGAGGTGCCTTTCCAAGTGGCATCTCTCCTCTGAGCTAATTAAGTCAGGGCTCACTCCCTTCACACAAAGGGAAGGTTGCCTCTCCTTTGATATAGATTTTGCCGCCATTGTTCCAGGTATTGCCTCGAGAGAGCTTATTTCCATATGTATAGAGCCGCACTATGCCTTTTTCCTGCCGGTTAAACTGTCATCGCGTGTATTTTTAGAAATGCCTAACCTACGGAAGACAGTAGATGAGGCAGGAGATCTTACTGGGGCACCGTTTGCGCATCCTCTGCCACTTGAGGAATGTTAATTAAAAGATACCTCTTCGCGCTTATTTTAATTGCCAAGCAACACTTGATTTATTTTTAACCTGGCCAAAAAAAAAAAAGTGCTTTACACAAACTGCTTTTGCGTGTAGGTGGTTGTCTCTTCCACGGCGCTGTGCGCCTCTAGGGAAGACCTCAGCTTCCCTTAGGTGCGCAGCGCGGGAGGCATGTCCCCCCTCTCCGTGCCATCGCGTGTGGTGTCAGGGTCCTTCTCCAGGCCCAGTCGCTTCCGCGGATGCGGCACGTGTGTGGTTGTCAGAGAAACACAGGGAACACATTGTTAGATCGTTCCTAATTAGGCACTGCCGGTAGGTGCTTCATCAGAAAGTTCTCCTCGCATGCGCTTCTGCCAGCGCGGCATGGGAACCCAACCAAGGCAATCCTGGCGCTCGCTCTGCGCGCTTAACAAAGGGAAGACAAAGGCAGGCCCATGCTGCCTTAGGTTTATGTGCGGGCGGTGTTTTCTTTCCTTCTTTCCTTTTTAAAATCAGGGGATTCCGGCGGCAGGGAGGAATTTAGAAAGCCCGGGCTCTCCCCTGAAGCCTGGAGCCCCTCCGGGATGCGATGGTTTCCTGGTGTCTGAGTCATCCCGCAGCCAGGTGCTGACTAAGGCGGAGGGCTGTGGGAACCCGATTCCATGTGTCTGGCACGGCCTTTGCAGGTACAGCCCGGGCTCTCCCCCGGGAGCACTCGGGTTCCCTGCAGGTCCCATCCCTACCTTCCACCCCCACCCCCCCCCGCCTCGCCCGCCCGGAATTGAACAGTGGAGGCCAATGTCCAGCGCGGAGATAAGCCCGGCCCTGGACCTTGGCAGCCAGGCCAGGGGCTCCGGGGGGGAAAAAATGAGCGCGCAGCATCCAGGGCTGTTTTGACAAACTGGTGTGTGTTTTCTCTGTCTGAGTATCTGGCAGCGCAGGTGAAACAATGTGCCGCTGGTATCTTGGCTCGCCACCCGCTCTCAGGCTCTGCAGGGAGTGCCGGGCCAGCCCTGCAAATGTTCCGAGCAAAGCTGTGAAAACAAACGCGGCCGATTAGTTGGACAAGCTCGCCCGCTCCTGAGTGCTAACTGCCCCGGCTGCCCTGGCGTCGCTGCCCTGCCCCATCCTTTCATTCAGCCCAGCGCTTCTCAATTAACGCCCCGGGGACCGGGGTCTTCTTCTGTGTTCTGCTGGGTTCAGCAGGATCTCTGCTCTTTGGCCCGGGAATGGACACAGATTCTGATGAGACTTTTGTCTCCCAACACCCCGTAGACGGTACTGCTTCTCTTCAGCCTAAGGGCAGCTTTCATCGCTGTTATTATTATTATTATTATTTTAACATCCATGTCCACGCCAGCGGTTTTTAGGGAATGCAGGTCACAGGAATCCTCTTTGAGGTAGATGTATTTCTCACCGGACTTGAGGTTCTCCTGCATGCAGGGAGGGTTGCACATTTTCTCTGTTACTTTAAACTAAAATTCTCCTGAAATTTTCCTTAGGCATAAGGAGCATACGTTTCTTCCTCTTCTTTTTCTTTTTACAGTATCGTTCCATCATTATACTGTGTCAATACCCCCCAGAGTGCCAAAACGTTTGGGGAGAACTCTCCAAGCTGGCTTAGCCTTTTTATGCCTTCCTCTGGCTTGAAGTGAGAGCCAACCTGGGATGAAGAGAACTGGGGTGTCCCCTTTGGAGGTGAAATGAGAGGGAATTAAAAAGAGTGATTACGCCCTTCTTTAATCAAAGGCTCCAGAGATCATGTTTCTCTTAAAAAAAGGAACATCAAGGCAAAGGCTGGGAAAATTACTTTCATATTTTCTGGAGCATTTCAGAGCTATGGCACATTTTAAGTTGTCATTTGTTCTTAAATATCAGCCTCTGGTATCAGTCTTTTGTCTGCACCCGTCCTTCAGTGGATCAGAAAGTGGGGAGCTTGCCCTTGCTTTGTTGTGAACAAGCAGAAGCTGTCAAATGACTAATGCCTTTGGAAGCTCACCGTGGCATTTATTCTGCCTCTGTTGCTATGAGCCCAGTGTTCCCTTTTGTGGCATGTAACAATATAGGTAATATATCTAGCATATGACCCTGACCAAAGGGACTTAGTCATAGCATCATGATTTTGCCTGGAATAATAATCGTAAAATGATTTAAATATACTAATTAACAGGGCTGCCATAGACACTTGGTAGGTTGTGCACTGTGCAATGCCAAGAGATCCATTCTCATTTTAATCTATGTGAACAATTTTAAAAACAACAGGGTCTGTGTTTGTAATTAGTCATATGGACCAATTAACTTAAACTAGTGTGAAAACAGTAAAAGTAAAAAAGACACTCAAATTCTCAATGAAAGTGTTTATTCAAACATTTCACAATGAATTAGGAAGAAATGCTACCCCTTTATGGCACCTAAGAAATAAGAGCTTATTTGAAATTAATTCATTGTCATTAACAGTACTTAATGTTAAAATCCTTCTTTGCATTATTGAAAAATAGATAATCCAAGATAATCCATTACTTTTAAAAGAAAGGCATCAAAATTTTAGCTTTATAAACAGATTTTAAAAATAAATATTTCCTGTCTGTTTCCAAGAAATTGTTTGGCTAAACTCCTCCCAGATGTCAGGTCTGATGAATAATAGAGAAAGGAATAGGAAATATATTTTTGTTAAAAATTAAATGTGTTTTTATTGCTCAACTTGAGGCATTTAAAAATTAGTGGAAGCCAGAATCAATTAGTAGTGCCAGATTTCTCTCATTTTTTGGCTTTTGTTTTACCTGTTTGTGCCCATTTTAATTAGAAAATAATACAATGACAGTATTAATTTTACCTGGCAAGCTCCATCACTACTGCAACATTGGCATTGAGGAAATGAGACTTTTCTAGTAATTTTTATAGTCTAAAAACTATATTACTCTTTTAATCTTTTTCTAACCATAGATTGTTATAAAATATAGTTTTAGATAATTAATTCTTGAAGAATACTTGATATTCAGATGAAAATTTCAACATGTCATAGAAAACTACAAAGACTTTGAAATTAAAATGAAATATAATCTTTTCATTTCTATTTTTATTTTTTTATTGGCCAATTTTTAAGTATGAACATGAAGATACAAACTTAAATATTTTCAATTTCCTAATTTTTTTTTTGAAATTGTACAAATGACTACAGGTAACTTTATACTTTATAAAAAGATATTGATGTTAAAATAGCTGAGATGAAGATGCAAACTTTAAAAAAATACATAAGTTAAAAAACACACACATTATATCCTGATTTGAATTAAATGTTACTAGAAATATTATTTCAATGAAACTGACCTAATGTAATATAATATCACTTTTATTAAACTCTGTGTTGTTTTTCTAAAATTTTGATTTCTTTTCAGCATATCCCTTTACTATTTCTGCAATCTAGACCAAAAATTATATTAAAACCAGAGAAGTAAAATCTTCCTTATTTTCTTCTTTTGATAACTTGTGTTCTGTATATGTAAGTAATCATATGTTGATGGTACTAAATTAATACTATATAAATTAAAAAACAGTAATGCAACAGTAGAATACACATATAGCACATGTTAACAAAGTAACTTTCATACCTAGTATTTAGTTATGTATAGCTTTATTGTTATTATTACTGTTGTTCAGAACATTAATACTTAGCATCTGATAAATGCATAAAATTTAACTCTGTTCAAAGTGGTGATGTGGAATGGTGTGCCATTTGATAAAATAAATCTGAACATTGGTTTCTTTAGCATACTTTTATTTTAAGAGTATGCAAGGGATGTATGCAAGGTTTAATTATATATAATGCTGTATATGAGGTTTAATTACTTTACAACAAACGAGAGGAAACACCAACTTTTATAACATAGGTATGAACTTTCCTAAGCTAATTATTAGATTATGCTTTCAAATGAATGCAGAATTTGGATCTGAACATTTTTCATGCTAGTCTTTTAATTATTCTTCTATTTTTATTCATTAGATCTATAGCTTAGGTAAAAACAGAGGAATAGAATGTTTGCAATCTTTTCGTAATCTTCTTAATCAAATGCAAGACATTTACAAAGAAGGAATGGGAATTAAGAATCCTGGAGAACTTAATATTTTGGTTGGCTTGCTTCCTGGTCACCATTCCTGTAGGCAGCACCAGGCTGGTTTCTATATGCAGTGGCAAAGCTTGCATGGATATAAGTGACTTTGATGGGAGCAGAAATCATGCATATTTCTATATAATTTTCATAATCACCTATTCTTTCTTGACACAAGTAACATAGCTTTTGAATGTACTCCATTTTCAAATATTATATTTATGAAATGTAATTCATTATCTTTAAATATACTTATATATTTACTAATTTTATAAAGTAACTTCTTAACATTTGGGGCTAAGAAAAGTCTCTGGTTATCAACTAGGGTTATTTTATAAAATAAAAACACTGCATTCTATTGCATTTTATCTCTCTTCATATAGTATAAATAAGATTTAGAGTGTGTTCAAAGTAATTGTTTTACCTGACAGTGATAACATGTCAGTGATTTTAGAACAGTTCAAAAGTTGTAAGTGTCTAACCTTTTGCACTCCAAGTTGATTTTCCCCATTAATTAAATTAAAATAGCAACAGTGTGGGAAAAAATGACTAGATTGGTCCACTACAATTATTTTATTTGAAATATTTCCTTCTTTTAACTATTAGTAAAGTATTAGGTAAACTGTGTAGGAATTTGGTTTGGTTTATTTTGCTTTATTTTTTACAAAAGTGGATTTTGTCAAAATAATAGCAAATGTTTTCTCAGATTTTTGTTGGTAGTCACAGCAGGTAGACATATATTTGTTGCAAATATAGACTCTATAAATGTTTCTCAAGTCAAGATAAATTGAGATGTGTTCACAAATTTATTTTAATTGTTTGATATGTTCTTTAGTTTATTTTTAAATTTTGAATGCAAATATTCAAGAGACAAATATGCACTCACCATGTCACTCCTACATTATCTGGTGATATTTTATAGGCTCAAAAAATAAATTTCCAAGGGGAATGTACCATCAACTTCTGAAAAAAAGATTCTTTACAAATTATCTTTTTCAAAAAAGTAGAATCCCAGATTTCAAGAAACAGTGAGCAATAGCAACTGCAAACAACATTCATGTTGAAATTTTGATCATCTTTCTATGAACATGAACTTAAAAATAATGTGGAGGTCATGACCAGATTCATGGGGCAGTATGTGGAAAATTGGTTTTCCTGCTCAGAGGGCACTAGTTCTTCATTAAGGTGGATTAATCTGCACTCTTGGCTCTTCCTTTGTAATATTTAGAAGATTTTCTTATTGACTTAGAAAACACACACACACACACACACACACACACACACACACACAAAACATTATAAGAAATGGTATTTAATTTGTGTATCCACATTACTTTTTCAGAAATCTCCCAGTATCTTTAAGCTCCATATCCTAAAATTATGGTTGGGGTAGTGGGAATTTCAGGGGCTGGGAGAACAAGGCCTAAATAGCCTGTGACACCCCAGGATATATTAGAACATCCAGCTATTTGAAAAATAAAAGCCTTACTTTCAGTTATGAAAATGCTTTCTATTTCCTTGTCTCCAAATGCCAAATATTTTATAGGAATTCTCCATTTACAAGTCAAAGCAGCATTTTAATTTGAGAAATCCCATAAACTCATAGCTGACTACATATTCTCTATGAGTCTGTTTCTCTTTATCCAGTGTTAAATTTTTTATGGTCTTGGGTGCTAACTTTAAAGGCCTATCATGAAATTGGATTTTTGTCTTTCTGATTTGCTTCTGTTTAAAGGAGATGCATACATAGTATTTCCTTTTAAATGTAAGTGAAAAAATAATTAAAAGAGTCTGTGTCTGTGACAAAAGTTAGCATGGGCCTGCATCCCTGGCTAGATTGGAGTGAGGTCTCAGAGTAGGAAAACCCCAGGGCTCACGTTTACAGGGTCTGTAAATGCTGAAGTGACAGTCTGATGTTTTGATTTGGAGACTGACATTAAAGCTGACTCCGTGTAACAGCTCCTCTTTTTTTCACTTCCAGAGTTTGCAGCAGGCAACTGTTAGATACCTGGGGCTCCTGGGTGACCACTGGCCAGACTTCTGAAGGGGAGCCCAGAGATGCCCCCTTTGCGGCTACCTCAGAAGATTTTCTTATCTTCACTCGTGTCAGGAGAGCAGTATCTGGCTTACTCAGACGGGATCTGGGGGCCTCGGGTTTTATTTGCTGGTTCTATCTTTATTTCTGGTACCTAGATATCAGTTGCCTTTAAATTGGGGGGAGAGGGAAGCTGCAACCTCCTTTGATAAGGGGATTTTGGGCCTCAAGCTTTAGTATATATGGGCTAGATAGACATCTGTTAGTGGGAGTTGGCTTGAGGGAATAGATAACGGAAAAATCTACATTGAAAGCAAAAGGCTATGTTTGAAGTCAATAGGATAAGTGGAATTTAAGCAGGAAGCTCAGCATCTAAATCAATTTAGTCATATTACTATTTTAAATGTCAGTAAGGATGGTGAGCTGCTATCTTCCTATGTGTACAGAGCAGAGCCTCGCTAAACATCTCATCTCTTAGAGATCAAAGCAGACTGGAATACCAACTTCTCATGCAAGCAGATTTATCATCTGCATTTCTCTGTATCCCCTCTTGCCCTTTATAATTTTCAACCATCAAAGCTGTGTTATGTTTGAAATACCACCGTAAACATGTTAAGCCCCTACTACCTGGCACCTACTGTATGCTTTAGTGACTGAGATTTTGGCCCCTATGTAGGCTCTAGAGCAGTGGTTTTCAAACTTTCTAATGCTGCGACCCTTTAATACAGTTCCTCATGTTGTGGTGACCCCAACCATAAAATTATTTTTGTTGCTACTTCACAACTGTAATTTTGCTACTGTTATGAATTGTAATGTAAATATATGTGTTTTCCGGTGGTCTTAGGCGACCCAGCTAGCAGTTCTCAACTGCTGCCATAGAACCTAAGACCATCAAAACTGTATTAAAAAGTCGTGGCATGAAGGAAGGTTGAGAACCACTTCTCTAGAGCTACTTGATAGCTATGTGATTTTGTATAAGATACTTAACTTCTCTGTGCTTTTCTTTATAAAGAGAAGAAAATGCTAGTACCTACATCATAGTGCTGTTAGAGGTTTAGCTATGTTAATTTTTGCAAATCACTTAGACCAGTAGTGGTCGGTCAGCAAACTCATTAGTCAACAGAGTCAAATATCAATAGTACAAGGATAGAAATTTCTTTTGAGAGCCCAATTTTTTAAACTTAAACTTCTTCTAACACCTCTTCTTTAAAATAGACTTGCCCAGGCTGTGATATTTTGTGGAAGAGCCACACTCAAGGGGCCAAAAAGCTGCATGTGGCTCGAGAGCCGCAGTTTGCCAATCACGGACTTAGACCAATGCCTGGAACTTGTAGGTAGCCCATTACATAAATCATCTTCTTCTTTTTTTCTTTTTATTCATCCCATGAAGTTAGGAGCATTTTTTATCTTCTGTTTTATCTCTCATTCCTTTGAAAACAAAGCCTGTAGCTAATACATAACTCCAAGGAGCATGAGTAACATTATAAGGGAGTAAACAGGGAGGGAGGGAAAGTGAATGCAAGGATGGAATTTGGAGTTGTCCATCAACAGGGTGGGCATGATTCCAGGGACCGTTTGTAAAGGCTTAAGAACTATCCAAGCACTATCTACCAAGTATTGTGATATAAAAGGAGGGATGCTTATCCATCAGCTTCTATCCTTGCATCAATCAAGGTTGGTGAATAGATCATTAGCTATCCACCTACCCTGTTTGTACTACTTGAATGTGATCCCATGGGTACCACACACACAAGTGTGTTAAGGACACCCTGGAGAAGACCTGAAATGAGATGCTATCCCCTTGATTCTCTCAGAGTGGGTGGAAGTGGGGCCCAGCTGTTCTCTTCAGCAATGTTAAGAGGTAGGACAGAGATTATTTGGAGTCATGTACAAGTTTCTAACATATCCCCATTTCACAGATAGGGAAACCGAGTCCCTGTGGGAGAGTAACCAAGTAAGCCAACTAATTAGTTATTAACTCACAGACCAGCTTTTGTGAATCCAAAGCTTATCTTTTTCCATTCCACCATGAAATCTCTAATCATGGGCAAACTCCTCCAATATCTTTACAGATGTATATATTTCTGTGATTTTTTTTTAGCACGCTTTTAAATGATTGAGGACAATTTATATATTAGGGACTAAGTCAAGATGCAAAAGTTATATAGCATACTGTAAATATCTCCAAAATGTAGCTATGCATTTCAATTTATGTTAGTTACATTTTCTAAAATGACATGAAATATTAATGGAAATGGGAGGAAATTCAATAACAAGTTAAAGTGTTGCCATTGGTAAATTTTTAGTTTGAAGTTATAATTACTAAAAATGTTTTCTTTCTTTACTTTTTGCTCTAAATAAGGTGTGTGTTTTCCTGTGTAGGAGTGTGAATATTTCCCAAGGAAACAATACAATTATGATACAGTTTTCAAATGACATAAACCAAACCTATTTGCTTTATTCTTGAGTCATACTAATATAATATATAATTTTATTGTAATTATATATACAACGGATTTATGATTATGCAACTTGCAATTTGATCAATGTTTAAGGAAGAATATGACTTACATTTCATTAAGCATATTATTTCCCCTCAGAAATTTACAAATGAGAAATTTCTAGAATTATAAATATCAGTGTCTCTGACATAAAAAAAGTAAATAAAAATACAAATAAAAATATATTCATTCATTTATTTGTTCTAAAAATGTACATGGCAGCCTTTGTGCTTGGTGCTGGAGGCAGAAAGATAAAAAGACATTCCTTGCTCTTCAGATAGATGCTCACTGTGCCATTTAGAAGTTAGACAATAATTGAGTAGTTTTGAGGTTCATCATTTCTGGATTATTATAATAGACTTTTTACTGATCCTGCTACCCACTCCATTCCTAACCTGCCCTTGAACTTCTTCCCTACCACCAGCCACTGCTACCTCCTATTATCCTATTCCTCCCATTATGTCCCATAAATCTGAAATATTTTTCCTCTAGAATTTGTTCATGCCAGTTCTTTGCACAGAATTCTTCAATAGCTCCTCAGTAGATTCAGGGTAAAAGATGTAGGTCTGTTGTGGGGCAGGTAGCTACCTGTCCTGCTTCAGGTCTTGCCTTCTAGGTGTTTCAGCACAGAACCATTGGTAGCTCTTTGTGCCATACAAACCTCTGTACTTTCACCTTTCTGCTTAAAAGTGTGTCTTAGATTGTGTGTGTGCATTTGCTGATTTGAGGTGGAATTAAGAATTTGATGTGCCTTTGTGAAATTTTCTTCATGTTTCTTTAATTTGGGGTTTGTTGAATTTCTTAGATGTGTGAGTTTATAGTTTTCATCAAATATAAAATACCTTTTTTTAAAAAAAACCTCTAATGGCCATGAGTGGTGTTGCTTAGTTGGTTGGAACATTGTCCTGCACACTGAAAGATGGGTTTGGTTCCTGGTCAGAGCACATGCCCAGTTCGTGGGTTTGATCTCTGGTCTGGGTACATGAGGGAGGCAAGCTGATAGATGTTTCTCTCTCACCTCTCTCTCTCTCTCTCTCTCTCTCTCTCTCTCTCTCTCTTTCTCTCCTTCTCTCTCTCCCTCCCTCTTCCATCCTCTCTCTTTCAAATCAATAAAAACATATCCTCACTGAAGATTTTTAAAAAATCTCTAATAATAGTGTTGTTTTTTTTTGCTTTGCCTGATGTTAACATAACCATCCCAGCTTTCTTTTGATAAGGTTAGTGTGCTGTATCGTTTTTCATCCATTTGCTTTAACCTACTTGTGTTTTACATTTAAAATTGGGTGTGTTGAAGTCAGTATGTACTTGGCTAATGCTTTTTAAAAATATAATATGCCAATTATTGCATTTATTTGGTGTGCTTAAGCCATTTAACTTAAATCTGCTTATTATGATTGGGTTTAAATCTGCCTTCTTGTTTCTGTTTTGTATTTGTCTCATCTGCTCTTTGATTTCCTTTCTTTCCTTTCCTGTCTTCTTTGGAACAATTTTATGTTTTTGGTGATTCCATTTTACCTTCCTTTTGGCTTATCAGTGATAATTCTTCGTTTTGGCTTTTAGTGATTAATTTATGATTTATAGTATAACTAACTTATTGCAATATTCATGTATAGTATATAAAGTTTATTACCATATGTTGCCTCCTAATTTTTGTGCTATTGCAGCACATTTTGTTTCTACATTCATTATAAATCACTCAATATGTTGCCATTATTTTAGCTTTAAATGGTCTATTTGCTTTTAAAAGCTCTAAGTCCTTTTTTTCTTCCATTACAGTAGTCCCTCCTTATTTGAGATTTCTGAAGTTTTTGTTCTCTGTTGTTCAATGTTGGTCCAAAAATATTAAATAAAAGATTCCAGAAATAAACAATGCATATGTTTTAAATTGTGCGCCATTTTGAGGACCATGAAATATTGTGCTATCTTGTTTCGTCCCATTTGGGACATGAATCATCCTTTTGTGTCTCCACACTGTGTACGCTCGCCGCCAGTTAGTCACTTAGTGGCCGTCTCAGTTGTCAGATTGCAGTGCTTGTGTTCAAGTAACCCTTCTTTTACTTAACAAGGACCCCAAAGTACAAGGGTAGTGATGCTGGCAATTTGAATATGCTGAGGAAAAACAGTAAGTTGCTTGTTTTAAGGGAAAAGGTGAAAGTTCTCAACTTATTAAGAAAAGAGAAAAAAAATTACATGGTGAGGTTGCTAAGATCTATAATAGAAATGAGTCTTTGCCTGTGAAATTATGAAGGGGGAAAGGGAAATTCATACTAGTTTTGCTCTTGCATCTCAGATTGCAAGTTATGGTCACAGTGCATGATGAAGTGCTTAGTTAAAATGGAAAATGCTTTAAATCTTTGGGTGGAAGACAGGAACAGAAAACATGTTCCAATGGATGGCAATATGCTGAGCCAGAAAACATGAAGCCTATATAACATTTCATCAAGGGATCCCCTGAAATGAGTGACACCAAGTCATTTATTACAAATAAGTTATGGCTACACAGATTCAGGAGTGATTTGGACTGAACAATATAAAAATTAATGGAGAGGCTGCGTTTGGTGATGAAGAAGCTGCTCTCATAGTTCCAGCAGAGTTGAAGTTGGTTGGGATTTGGTGCTATCTGTGATTTCAGTCCTTCAGTATTCCCCATGGAAAAGAAGGGTCAACTATTTTTTAAAGATGCTGCTCCATTGTTTTGCAACTGACGTTATTTTCAATGAGAAATTTATTGTCATTCTCATCTTTGTTCCTCTGTACATAAATGTGTATCTTTTCTTTGGCTGCTTTTAAGAATTCCCTTTTCACTGGTTTTAGGCAATTTGATTTTGCCATGACTTTGTTTAGTTTCTATTTATGTTTATTTTGCTTGGGGCTTGTTGAACTTCTTTGATGTGTGGATATATCATTTCATCAAATTTGAAAAGGTTTTGGCTATTATTTCCTCGGGTACTTATTCATTTTTCTCCTTTCCTCTCTTTATGGGCATTCCAATTACACTTCCAATAGGACTCCTGAACTTGTTCTATAGCTCAGTGAAACTCTACCCTGTAAACTGTAGAACTTGTAGTTCCTCCACAGGTTTCTGCTCTTTTTTCTTAAAATTCACAGACATTTCCAGACTTAGCCTAGGTTTTCCCTTCTGGTGACTCAGCTTAGAAATTTTTCTTAGTAAGTAAGCTAGGGCAAATTATAGGACAATAGAGGCCTGGTGCACAAATTTGTGCACCAGTGGGGTCCCTTGACCTGGCCTGCGGGATTGGGCTGAAACCAGCTCTCTGACATCCCCTGAGGGGTTCTGGATTGCGAGAGGGGGCAGGCCAGGTGGAGGGACCCCACTGGTGCACAATTGGAGCTGGGGAGGAACACAGAAGGTTGGCCAGCTGGGGAGGGACTGTAGGAAAGCTCCAAAGCATGTCTGGCTCACCTCACTCAGTCCCGATTGGCCAGATCCTAGAAGCAAGCTAACCTAATGGTTGGACCGTTTGCTTCCTTGTGGTCAGTGCACATCATAGCTAGCGGTTGAGCAGCCTTAGCATATCATTAGCATATGATGATTTGAGTGGTTGAACAGAAGACCAGACAACTGGACACTTAGCATATTAGTTTTTTATTATATTGTATTAGAGGCACAGTGCACATAAAATCATGCACAGTTAGGGTGCCTAGGCCATCTTTTGCCTGTTTTCCAGTCCCCATCACCACCCCTTGGTTAGCCATGGTTCCCCGATTACAGCATGGCTCCAGTTTCCTGAAGCCTGTGGGCCAGGTGGAGGGCCCTCTCCCAACCCCTGTGCTAGTCACCTCATTTCCCTGTGGTTCCCCGTTCGCCAACCTGCTCTCAGACCCACCTCCCCAATCCAACCCTACTGCCACACATCTCAGTTCGATATGGTTTCCTGATCAAAGCATGGCTCCAGGGAGGGACCAAGAGGGCGTCATTCTGCTCACTCTCCAGTCCTGCCCCACTGCTCCTTTTGCCATGGTTCCCCATTCTCCATGCTGCCATTCCAGACGATGGGTAGGGAGAGGGAAAAGGACTGAGAGATGCTCAGTGCACATCATAGTGACTGGTTGGTTGTCTTAGTCGTCCTGGTCATCACAGACACTGGCTTTTTATATATATAGATAGGATTCAATCCATTGTGTCTTCTGGCATCATTGTCAGATGTCAATGTCTTTAGTGTTCAAAACTTCTGGTTTACTAATTGCTTCAGATGAGAAAATAAATTAACCTTTGTTAATTCTGGTTTGAATTTTGCCTATCAAAGTTTAGGACATGGACAGACTTCTAAAATTTTGATAGTTGTAAAGAAAAACTTAAACCATAGGAGAAAAAGGTCTAAACTATAATATTGAAATCAGTAAATAACTTTTATTATTTATTCTTTGGAATATTTTGTATCTGTCAAAAGAGAATATTGGAAACTGTGGTTGTAAAATTAAGTAGAGATCATATTAAATTCCAATCTTAAGTTCTCAATTACAGATTTTTAAATATTTCAATATTCAATGAGGATACATCAAAAGATTTTTTACCATAAAGTAATTGAATTGAAGTTTTCCTGATGAATATTAAACTAATGCTGAGAGGCAACATTGCATGATCACTGGGAATATGGCTCTAGACTTAGCCTGCTTGAGTTTCAATTTTTGACCCAACTTCTAATAGCAATGAGACCTGAATAAAGTAATTTATCTTTTAGGTATCTCAGTTCCTTTTTCCTTCAAATAGGGTTTTCGTAAGTATTAAATGGGTCCAAGTTTATAAAATAGTTACACAAGTATACAGTAATGACTACAGTTGCAACTAAGGAATTTTCAATACGATTTGCAGATGAGATGCTTAGGAGGCAGCAGAAGCAGGTCCATATATCAGGAGAGAGAGCATGGGATGAGAAATACTGATCTATGAGAAGATTGCATGAAAATGATTACTAAAAAGGTGGAGAAGAGAGAGGAGAGATCAAAGAATGTCTTATAGGGAATGAGGCAGAAGAGTTTGGGAGACATAAAGAAACACACCTTAAACTTAAAGAAAGAGGAAAATCAGGGCAGCATAATATTACACAATTCCTGGGAAAAGAGCTTCAAGACGGATGGAATCTATGGAACCAGGAATAAGAGAAGGCCACAGCATGCAACTGACTACTGAAGAATTATGGGTGACTGTCAAGAAAATCATTTCAGCCAAGTATTAAGTATCAAATGTGACTGAAATAGGCATGTGAAGATGATGAAATCATGGAGAGTTTGCATAGCCTGTTTCTTAAATGAAGATTTTGTGCTGATTGGATAACACTGGGTAAATAGATTGAAGGGCAACTTTGGCTGAAGGCAGGAATTCTCTCTCCACCCCTCTCTGACATCACCATTTTACAAGGACATACTGGAGACAAAAAGTCTAACAAAACATTTTCAGACATTAGAGCATGCCCTTGAGGGAGGTTCTTTTAGGCAGTGGTAGTTTTTCTGCATTCTTTATATTACCTGACACATAGGGCCTCTTAATATTGGGACATCTGTGTTTATATTTCCAGTACTTTCTTGCTTATTTACTTATGCATCAGTAAGTGAAGCTTACCTGGTAAGTTTGTTAAAATGAAGATTCCAGGGCCCTACTTTAGGTATTCTGTTTCAATAGGTCTAGGGTGAGGTCCAGGAATCTGTGCATTAAAAATATATATATTTATTTAGTGTTTGAATAGGCAATACATTCACATGGTTTAAAAGGTACACGCAAATATAGGCTGAAAAACTGCCTTCCTACACATGTTCCTCAGCCTCTCAGTCCCCTATTCCTAAGCATTTGATTTTATCAGGTTCCTTTGTGACTTTTAGGATATATATAAAAAGTGTCTGCCTTTTGTTGTTCTTGCCTAATAAATGAGGAGACTTGAACTTAAATATAATCACAGGACAAGAGCTGTAGGTGAAGGAGAGTCTGAACAATATATGTGAGAGAGGAGGAAGTTAATGGAGGATGCACTTACAGATAGCATTAATGGTTGGTGTAAATATTAAGGAAAGCCTCTCAAGTTTTCAAAATGCAGATAGGAATGGCACAGGCCTGAACAAAGTCTTCAAATACAATATTTGGTCTTTAAATACTGGACCCTGTCTATTAATGCTTCAATGGCAGAAATCTTGAATGCCTGTGAGGGGACCATGGTCAATTACATGTGCATTTCTTTTATTATTACTATTTTTATTTATACCAAACTTACTGGGCTACAAAAGTGATTAAAAAATAGCCCCTCAGGTTCTCTGAAAACATGAACTCTATGTATGAATCTTTCATGTTTTTCTTTGATAGTAGGTCACAGGATCTCAGATAACAGTGAGTGGATTCAAAAGATATGACTTCTCAGCATTTTATGACTTCTTAAACATTTTGACAGATGAACACAAGCACATGCTGCTGCCTTCCCCTTGGTTCTGGCATGTTTTGTTTATTTACTCATGCTCTGCATTTTCAATAATCCTTCTGTCAACATTGTGGGTGTTCAAATTTCAAACACCATCTAGAGGTAAATGGCCTTTTCACTAATAAGATTTTCCAGTTCTCGACATACTTTTGGTAAGAGATTGTTAGGAGTACACATTGACAATAAAGAAGGAACATTCTGAGTTTTGGTAGTTCTCTGACTTGGGCTATTTAGTTATGTTTTTTCAAGGTATTTCTTATTTTGTAAAGTCACTTTTAAAAAGAATTATAATTATGGAAACTCCATCTCAAAGATCAGTTTGGAGTGAACATTTCTCCAACTTTAATTTTAAGGTCTTATGCAAAAGCTCAGAATGTTGCCATCTCAATTCAAGAATATTCCCACCGAGATGGGAGCAAACTCACAGTGCACAGAGAGCCTGGTGCAGAATTACAGAATTACTCCTGGAAATGAACTGGGGATACAGTTTCAGGCTGAAGAATAAGCTTTACAATCTCAATGGTGACTGGATGTTTCAGGGGGACACAAAGGGATTTGGTGAGAGACTATAGCAATGCTCAAGATGAACAGAAAAATCAATTGAGTTAAGTTTTCTTTTGAAAATGTCTCTTTTTGAATTACTTGGAAGAGAATTTGTTCACACTGTGGTTATGAATGCAGTTTTCTCCCCCCCGCCCACCAACCCCCAAATTTATATCAATTTGTGTTTCAAAATCTGAAATGCCTTTAGTGGGTAGTCACTTGAAGTTGAACGTAACTAGAGAACATTATTTTAACTTAATTGAAGTGACATATAAAAAGAGAGTGATTCTTTATAGAAGTAGAAAGTGAAAAAAATGTTGTGATTATTGTTGTATTTCTTCTGCTTTTGCTATTTCTCCTAAAAGTAGCTATATTAAACAATTCAGGGAGTGATAGAAAAATGGATATAAACTGTTCTGACTTTTTAGAGTGGTATTCATTGATATTTTCATAAATCTGAAAAAATGAAATGCACATGTGATGGTACTTTTTAAAGAATATTCAAATTATCCTAGCTTAAGGTAGGATATGAACACAACACTATTATATTCTATTTTCTAAAAATAGAAAAGAGTAAATATTATAGATTATTTCTCTATAAAGTAACTTTAGAAAATTTTGAAAAAACTAGTAGATTGATGTAACATTTTGCAATTATATTAAGGAAAGATAAATGCAAATTTAGGGGCTGCATCTATTTATGTTACAGTATGGGAGGCAAGTCTACATTATAAAAATGTCTATAGTTCTAAAATTTAATTATGTAATTATCATGAAGTTGATGAAAAGCTTTACAAAATAAACAGGGAGTGCGATTAGTGTATATATTTGGGAGATTAGGAGAACAACAAACCTGATTTGAATGAATAATACCTTTAACTCGCCAATTTAAAAGAAGTCATGGACCTCTAATATGAATAAAATGTAAATATGAAAATGGAAATATGGAGGTGGCTTACTACATTTTATCCAGAGCTCAGAAAAGTAAAGTCAATATGTACCAAATAGATAATTGGTAAGGAACATAGTGAAAATATGTTAGATTTTAATTACATAGTAACCATTACAAATTATGAGTCACCTATCTCAAAATTATGATCAGTGATGGTTTCCAGCATCATAATCACCTCTGTTTTGGAAGGTGGTTGCTACATCATTACACAGTCATTGTAATAGGGAAAATGTCACAGAAATGTGAACTAGACTATTATTTGTTTGGTGAGATGATGACCTGTCTTATCAATTTTAATAATTGTCCTTGAAATTTAAATTTATTTGAGAAGTTAGAAGAAAAACCTAAAAAAAACCCACGAAACAAAAAACCCACGAAAAAAACAACAAAGTGCTCATGTGAAAAATAGGTCTGTATTTTTTTCTTTAAAAAAAAACAGTTTTGCTGCAAATTCTTAGATGCCATTGTATTCAAAAGGCCAAAGTATCACTACCTGAAAGAGATGGCATTTCAGGTCCCTGCAGGACCTGCCATAGAATCAGCTTTCCTGCCTTTGTGGCCTATTTGATGGAAAAGATAGTCCTGATGATAACTCATTCAGGAGATTTATTTCATCCGTTAAGAATCAAAAAGGAGAATGCAAGGTAGAATTCTGAAGCTCAACACTACAAAAAAAAAAAATCACTGCTTAAATTGAAACGGAATTTTTGAACTGGAACCTGGATTCTTTGTCCGCTGGAGTAAAAAATGAGTCCACGGACAGAGGGTAGCATGGCAAAGGTGGAGATTTATCGAAGAACAAGTACAGACTCCCACGTGGGCAGAGAGAAAGAGCCCCACAGAATGGACTCCCACATAGTGAGGGGAGAAAGGTCCCAACTGAGGTCCCCTTTCTATAGTTTATAAAGGCTGGAGTTCCTGCGTCCTGTTTCAAAACGAACACGTTTTTACACCACACAGGATGGCCTGTCTTCAGACTTATCTCAAAGCCCAGGAGCTGGGTCCTGGCAAAGAGGAGGTGAGAAGAGTAAGAATCACCTGATTCCTGCTTGGTCCAGACTGATAATCCAAGGGAACTGGGATAGGCTCACAGATCTCCCTGCCAGGAGGCAGAATTTAAATCGCCGGCAGTGTTCTCTGGTTCTTTCCACTCTGAGGGCCTTGCATGCTGATGTGGCTCTAGTTTCCAAAGTGCTGCTAGAGTTTCAAAAATGCTGCTACAGTTTCAAAAATGCTCATTGTTTTAGCTAACTGCAGGAGACAGCTCATAGCTGAGTAAATGAAGAACAAAATTGCTCTGTAAGGAAATCAACCTCAGAATCTTCTTTGTCAATGATTATTTTTAAAACCATAGGCAAAGTTGCAAAACTTTATTTTAAGATGAAGTATGGATTTAGATAACAAGATAAAACAAACCCACAATGTTCTAATCTCAATGTTCTTTTACAATGAGACAAAGCTTTATTGTTATAAATACTGGTCTAAAAGATCAGTATTAATATTTCTAGATTTCTTTTATGGTAAAAAAAATTGAAATAGGAAGTAAATATGAAAAATATTGGAACATTTTAACTTTAAAAACATCCTTCTTTTAAAGAAGATTTAGAGATTTATTATTTTATCTCTTTATAAAATTATTGCTCAATTCTCACTGATGATTCTAGTTTGAAATAAGCAATCTTTGTCATTATTCAAGCATGTATAAAGCGAAGCTATTTTTGCTTTTTGTTTATCTTAAAATAAAAACTTCTGAAATAGTTTTTTAAAGAAAAATTCGATATCAGTGGGCTTTTTTTTAACATAAAGATACTGATAGCATTTTAACTTTTGTTTTTAGTGTGTAAGTTCTAAATTTATTCTTTTCTAATAAAAAAATGGATCACGCTGGAAGATTCAGAAAATAACTTAAATATGCAGGATAAGTCATGATGATTCTATAAACGAGGTCTTTGTTTATTGGAGGTCATTTCCATCCTCTTAACTCTAGCAACAGCTATTTTCCCCAATACTCAAATCTTCCTCTCAGCTCACTCCTCTTGGAAATGTGCCTTCCAGTGGCTTGTAATGTAAAATAGGCATTTTTAAAAGTTCTAAACTACACCACTAGTTTTTCACCCTTTTTCTTTCTATTTTTTTTACTATGATTAAAGTAAATAAGACCCCACCCCCCAAAAAATCCCAAAACCAACAACTAAAAGAAACCAAACAAATATTAACAACTCAACTTTTGCACTATTCAAGAAGTCTTCCATTGGTGAATGGCTTGAAATGACCCATTTGCATCAGAATGATCTCTCCTTGGTTTTCTTGTATAACTTTAAAATCACAGTATTTTCTTAACAGAAGCCCAGACAGTGTATGAATTGTAAAATTACTGCAGTTTGTACAAATAATTCTTTACTTCTGTGTGAATTGGTCTCTTAGAATAGCTTCTTAGAATAGGCAAAGAAAGGAGTTCCACACCCCCTGGTTCTGTGTGTGGGAGTGTGAGTGTGTGTTAAGGGTGGTGGAGGCAGTATGCCTGCTCCATGGTAGAATTATTAGTAAAGTTCCAGAATTTACAGTGTGAGGAATGAATGCCCGAACCTGCTATAAACTTCATTAGTAGGGGATGGCAATTAAAAAATGCTATATAGGTGAGTAACAAACTCTAACACAGGGACTCTTTCTTCTCGATGCAAATTATACCAGGAAGAAATATTGGTGTAATATTGTGTAAATATTGCTTGAAGTATAATTTGTTGCAAAAATAAGTATGATGCAAATATTTGTTGTGTAAGTCAGTAGTTTATATATTTAACTGTGGTAAAATATAGGTAACAGTATATTTATCATTTTAATCCTTTGTGACTGTATGATTCGATTGTATTAGATGCATTCATAATGTTTTGTAACTATCTCTATCTCTACTCAAAAACATTTTCATTGTCCCAAATAAAACTCGATCCTTTAAACAATTAAAATCTCCCTCCTCTACTTCTCATAATCTCTCTTCTACTTTTTGTCTTTATGAATTTGCCTGTGTTATGTACTTCATATAAGTCTAATCATAAAATATTTGTTCTTCTGTCTCTGATTTCACAAAGCATAATGTCTTTAAGACCTACTTATGTTGTAATATATATCAAAATTTCATTCTCTTTATGGCTGAATAATATTCCATTGTATCTGTGTTGCACATTCTTTTTTATCTGTTCACCTGTTGATGGACAATTGGATTGTTTCCACCTATTGGCTATTGAAAACAATGCTGCTAAGGCCCCGAAGGTGCAGATATCTATTGGCGTTCTGCCTTCAGTTGTTTTGGATATACACCCGGATTAAAACTTCTGGACTATGGAGTAGTCCTAAATTTAACCTTTTCCACAACAGCTGCACTGTTTTTATAGAGTAAGATATGTGGATTCTGAGTTAAGTTCTAAAACACACTTTGTCATTCCTAAGGGTCATCTTATTTCCTCAAAATATTTCTTATTCATTGTGCCAGTGGTAATGGAAATATTCTGGCTGTAGCTGAATCTCTTCTATTCTAGGGAATTCATTAAATTGTTGCCCAGATAAAAATGATTTTAACTAGGTTATTCTATGTCAAACATTAGGCAGAGAAATACAATGGTCCACACCTCCTTTCCCCAGGCAGTTTCTCTCATTTTCTCTGCCTTTAATTTCTTGCTTCTCTCCTTTTTGATTTGTTTCAGTGGCAGATTAGTTATTTTCAGCAGCTCTTCATTTTCTATAAAATCAAACTAAAGCCCTGAGTATAATATTTATTGCCTGGCCACAATCCTCTGAACTATATTTTCATTCTTATTTCTTTCTCTAACCCTCCATGTAATCAAAGCCAGTGGCAAACATAATTCCTGTTCACACTTATCAACATTTAATTGTGCTCTATCTACTACCTGCAAGAGCATACTTCATCTCTGTTTATTCATTTCAAAAATCTCAGGTCTCAGGCCAACTCCTTCACAACATTTTCTGTTCCAACTCTTGCATTTTCTTCTCTTGTTTCACCTTCCTCTGTGTCTCAGGACATGGTGTGCGCTGTGTGAAAGGTTCTCAGGCCTTGACTTTTGGCTGGGGAGACCTGTGGGGAACCCTGGTGGAGGGTCAGCGGAAGGAGGATAGAGAAGTCAGGGAATTTCCTTCATGGATCCTGCTGTGAGGTCATTTCTGGCTGGTTATATCTTCTGACTAAAGCTTGCTGCTTCTCTACAGGAGTACATCCGTCCCTGTTGGCTTTTGAGTGAACCTTGGAGAGAACACTCTCTCTTTGAGCTGGGGTGGTAACAGCTCCTGCTGCTTCTAGCCCCAGCGAATTGGGTTGTGGTTTCCCAACACCCACACCTCTAGTTACAGAGCTCCCTCTGTAAATAAACCCTTTCAAAGTTCCCTAACTTGTGAGTGCCTGCTCTTTCCTCTTGGGACACTCCTGCCACATCTTCCTTCATCACACTGGCTAGAAACTGATCTCTTCCAAGTCCCTGGAGTAGTTGCCTTCTTTTATAGAAATTAACACATAACATACTTCAGTGATTTTTTGGATATATGTCTCCACTCCCTTTTTCAGATTATAAATTTCCCAGAAGATACTGTGTTTTGCCTGGCTGGCATGGCTCAATGGTTGAGCATTTTTTTTTTTTCAGTCTATAAACCAGGAGGTCACAATTTGATTCCAGGTCAGGGCTTGATCCCCAGTAGGGTGTGTGTGCAGGGGGCCTGCTTTGTGGGCTTGATCCCCAGTAGGGGGTGTGTGCAGGGGGCAGCCAATCAATGATTCTCTCTCATCATTGATGTTTCTATCTCTCCTTCCTTCTCCCTTTATCTCTGAAATCAATATACATATATATTGATTTTTTATGGAGAGGAAGGGAGAGGGAGAAAGATATAGGAACATTGATGAGAAAGAAACATCATTTAGCTGCCTCTTGCACATCCTCTACTGGGGATGTGTCTGCAATCAAGGTACATGCCCTTGAATGGAATCAAACCTGGGACCTTTGTGTCTGCAGGCCATTGTTCTACCTACTGAGCCAAACCAGTTAGGGCTCAATAAAAATATAAATTATTATGTTTTATTTCTTTACACATTTCTTAGGTTTCTTCTATGAGAGAATGATTTTGTAAATGACTATTACAAAAGTCAGTACATTTAGTTTTAGGAAAAAGATTTTGACAGCCATGTCAGATCCATCCTGTCCATGGTATATATTGGAGGATATACTTTAAAAGGTCATCCAATTTCAAAGAAAGAAATGCCTTACTATGTATCAAGAGCAGATAAAAATTACATTATTGAAATAGCTGTAATGACCTCAATAAAATTGATAATTTGAAGATTAACAGTTTCTTCTGTATGGAACCATTAATTTTGAAAGAGCTTGAAGTTGGGCGGTGGTAGGGCCTCACAATAATTAAATGCATAGGAGAGGGTTTCCTTCAGGCATTATGTTGGGTGTGTAGACATTTCAGATGGAATTTTGTGAAGCAACATCTTGGAAACAACTGTGTTCAAACTGGGAGTTGCAGGTTGTTTGCAAACTCTCATCCCTCCCTACTGTCTAATTCCTGTCAGTACACAGACTTGTGGTGACATCAATCAGACAAACAAACAACTCTTTCTTAATCTAATATCCCTTTACAAAGATGGCTCTGTGGTGTCTACTCACTGCCACCAATCCCCACCTCCAATTTTCCCCTTTATTTTGTCCATCCAGCCCCTTCTTTAAGACAGTTTTTGTCAGAATCACTAATGAGGACCATGGAAAATTCAGCAATTAATTCTCAGTCCTCCTCTGGTTTGACTTCTCAGACACATCCTATATGGTTTGAATTCTCAGGCACATGTGATATGACAGACCATGTTTTCATTCTTAAGATATGGTCTTCCCTTGACCCTTGGGACACCCCTCTCTCTCTGTTGTCCTCTGATATCAACAGCCATTTCTCTTTTGGGGCTGTCCTTCCTCTTCATGCAGGCCTCATTTGGGATTGCCTCAAGACTACTTTTCCTTCTCTACATTCTCTGCCTATTATAAGAGTTTATCCTGTTCTATAGCTTAAATAAACAACCAGCTATGCACTAATGCTTTATGTCTCCACCCTGGAAATTGTTCCTGAATGTGAGACTAGTACAGACCCTAACCTGTTCATCAGTTCCATCTGGAAGTATAATAGCATCTCAAACTGTTATCAGGATTCTCTAGAGAAACAGAACCAATAGAATTTAAGGATATAAAAAGGAAGTTTATTATAGGAATTGGTTCACTTGATTATGGAGATCAAGAAGTCCTATAATCTACTACATGCAAGGTGGAGAACCAGAAGCACTGATGATGTAATTCAGTTGGGAGTCCAAAGATCCGAGAACCACTGGAGCCAATGGTTTAATTTCTGGTGCAAGTTCAAAGGCTGAAGACATGGAGGGTGAGGGTACAATGGTGTAAATCCCAGCCAGAGTCCAAAGACCTAAGAACCAGGAGCACTGATGTCTGAGGACAGGAGAAGATGAAAAGCATTTAATCATATCTATATTTTATCTCCTTTTTTCTTACTTTATCAGTCTTTCCTTGTCAGTCTGCGTGAACTACTTTATTTTGTAGATATACCATAATTTAATGTCTCCTGGAATGATACCCTGAGTCCTATCTTCTACTTCTCTCCAAGTATGCTAGTGATTAAATCTCTCTGAGGTCACTACTTCTGGTGACCCTGAGCATACATTTCACAAACTTTCTATTATAAGTAGTGCAATTAAACAAGAGCCCAAACAGGGCTTAGAAATCTTTGCTGTGTTTGTGTCAAGACCAGGCCTCTCCAGGACAATGCCATGCTAAGAACTGCATGCAGCAGAGTTGCCAGAGCAGCCATCCTAGGAGGTTCCTTGTTGACTGACCTTGGCTCATGTTTGACAGGCTTTGCCCACCCACCCTTAGAATACAGGGCAATCTAGGATGCTTCTACCCAGCCCATCACGGCAATCAGATTTGTATGACCCTGCAACTGCCATGCCAGCCTTTCGGACTTCTTCCTGATTGCTTGGCACACAGACATTTGCATAATAAAACCCTTGTCCTCTGTATCCCATCTTGGCATCCGCTTCTGAAGATGCAGGTTAACACAGCTCCGAACTGACACACTGACCCTTCTACTCAGGGAGCTATCGTCTCTCTCCCGGGCCCCTGCGACAACATTATCACTATGTTGTTTTATTTCCTTTATCATTATGTTCTCACCTATTCTTGACCATGAACTTTTTCCTGCTTATCTCTGAACAACCTGCTCCTTTTCCCCATTCAAATCACCACTTGAATGTTACCTTCTTAGGAAAGCCTTTCCTAGGAGCCCCCTCAGCCCACCAGGCATTCTATATCCTCTGACCATGTTTTAATTTATTCATAAATGATACAACTCTCTGATTTTATATTTTTATTTGTTTACTTGCCAATGATCTGTGTTTCCCTCCAAGAAGGTAACTCCAGGTTCTGTATTATTTCTCCATCACCTAGAATATAGCCCGGCACTTTATAGATGTTCAATAGTTTTTTGTGTAATGACTGAGTAGATGTGTTTTAGGGGCTAATAAAAATGACAAATTTGATGTGTCTGGTGTATACTGAGCAAGTTTGGTGAACATATGACTATTCTTTATACTGGCCATGGGCCAAGATGAGAGCTGTGAGACCATGAGGCAGCATTTCTATGTCCTGGAGGAGCCAATATTTCACAGAACTACTAGATATTAACTAAATATGCACATTCAAATCTGAGTGATTTGTGAATTACATGTGATATTTCCTCCATGTCCTAAAATGTTATCATCGATTTGATCATGATCCTTTTGGTAGTAACATTCTGGTGCTATATCTATAAGCAAATGTGTAGCTAGATATTAATAAATTGAGTATCCTGGCTGGGGAACAAAGGCCACTTACTTTTCAAATAAAACAGAAGACCAGGAGGGATGAGGGCCAGTATATAAAGAATGAAATATTTTTCTAGAACTTGTTAGACTTATCGAAGTATGTAGATAAATTGGTACTTCCAGTGGCCACGATGATCTAATAAAACAGTAAATGCAAATACATGCTTGTTAAATAATTTTTTCCCCTTCTCTTAAAAATAATCATGATGATTAACATTTCTTTGCAAGAGTCAGTCCACATCTGCTACAAAGCTGAGTGGGAACACTTCCTCCCACTGAAGTAACCTCTAGGTGAATGAACTCATTCTCCTCAGTTCCTGTTCCCTGTTCTTTTTTGTTTTGTTTTTTTGAGTCATCAGAATAGAAACCAGAGAAATGATTGAAATTAAACAACTAAATGCAGCTTGTAGTTACGCTTTATTCTTTCTTAGAATTTAGACATTTATATCTGTTAGAAAATTACTGATCCATTATTATATTATTACTTCAAAATTCTGAAGTTTTAATTTAATACTTAGTAATTTTTATAAAGACATATTTAAATATGTTCATCAAAATTTATAGTTTTTGCTGAAGAATATTCATCTCTAAAAAATAACATGAAGTGCTAATTGTTCCAGGGTTCCTTTTGTCTTGAGGATGGGAGCTTTTCTGAATTTATACTAAGCTAATTTGGTTAAATATAACAGAGTTCATATTTTTTCTAACAAATTAAGGCTTCCTAGTAATAATATAAAGGAAATGATAGTGAATTTGATTCTGAGAAATTGTATAACAAATCTATTCCCTCTTCAAATGATGTAAACATTCATTTGTTGTCTTTATTTTAGAAATAAAATACAATTAAGTAAAAATCCACAAAAGCAGAAAAAAATAGATCTAGGTATATTAAGTGTTATCCTTAAGGGCAAAGACCTGAATATTTTAGCATTTCTTACCCCTTAAAAAGTGTGAATAGTTTTGTTATTTTCTTATGTCTCAGCACCCATGGTCATTGTGTTATCATGGAGCCTAGAATTATGTTCAGGTACATGCCTACTTTAAAGTTGAAAATATAAAAAGTTATGAAATTATTTTAAAAATTGAATAAGTTGAAATTAAAGAGTTAAGAAGAGAACAGTGATGCAGATGTAGAATGCATTCCTTTTTGAACTCTTTCTGTGGTCAATTACCTTATGATGCCTCCTCAGAGTCTAAGATGGCTTTGGCTGGATTGAGTCAATGAAATATTTATGGATCAAAGAGTCCTGGAGATGCTTCCTATGGGAACGTGTATAATAATATAGTATTTATACAGCGTCGTCTTTGATGTGCTCAAAGCCTTTTACAGACATTATATACTTCATCTGCACCACCCGTGAAGCAGGTTGGGGGTAAGAATGAATCTTGTTTACAAATGACTAAAAGGAATACAGAGCAGTACTCCATGGAGGTTCACAGTGGGGTAATGACAGAGCAGGAACCCCCTGTCTGTTCAAAGGTGCAAGAAAAGGGATCCATTTCATCATGTCCATAGGGATTTTTCTCTCTAAACTTCTGATTTCTTTGGACACTCAATGCCAGGTGCTTGATGACCTTCCAGTTCTCAGATTCCACCACTGAGTCCAGAATCCCAGTTAACATGCTTGAGGGAGGGAGGTCAGACTCTGAATGAGATAGTTCTGGGTTTGAATCTTGATCTTGCCACTCAGTGTGGGGAATATGAACAAATATTTTATTTACTTATTTTAAAATTTTTCTTGATTATTGAAAATATTACAGATGTTCCTTTTGTTTTTTCCCCCCACCCACCTCCCCCTCTACACCTCCTCCCACCCAAGGCCTTTACCACACTATTGTCAGTATCCATGGGCTATGCATATAGGCATACACGTTCTCCTAATCTCTCCCCACACCACCCACCTCTCTACTCCCCAAAATAGTTTATTTGAGCTTCAGTTTCTTCCATGAGATGAAAATTCCATCTGTGCCTTATGTGCTTGTATTGAGGACCAAGTGAGATGATGCGATGATAAAGCCATTGCTGCAGAGCCTGGCACATAGTAGGTCCCAGTTAGGTTTACCATTTAATGGTGGCAGAGATAGAAAGTGGCTTCTTTCCTGCTTATGCTCCTTCACCAAAATGGACTTAACCATTTGGTAGGTTTTTAATATAAGCGAAAGAGTTGGAAATGCTATCCTTTCTTATTAGGAAGTCAAATGTTTGAAATCAGGTTTTATTTTTTAGGTATTACTAGCAGAAGGATGGCTTAATTCAATATGATAACATGGAATCCAGCATGGGTTAATGAAGTATGCTAACTGACTGAAGAACATCTGGGCTTTTCAGTGTGGGGCTAGTAGCAGTGGCAACTTAGAGGGTAGTTTGCAAGAAATCGATGGCTGGAGTGAGAAACCAGCTGGGCCAGGCATTCTGAGCAGCTTCTCTCCCCTGAGGAGTGTGAGAGCTGAAAAGTCCATGAACACAGAGTGGGAGAAGGATGGGTGCTGCTGCTGCTGATGAGGTAAGGAGGGACTCTGGGTATAAAAAATATAAAATAAAAACCTTACATCATAATGCTGGAAGGAGCATTGAGGTTCTGTTTTCCAGTGCCCTCTCAGACTACATCCATTATAGGCCACGTGTTATTTCTTTCTCTATAATGCACATTTGCCCCCAGAGAATGTCCATGACATTTGCCTACTTTATTATTAGAAGAATCAATGTATTTGGTCAAAGACTGAAGACAGTATTGTATTTATTTGTGATGTAAAATTTATATTGATGATTCTAACTGATATTGATTTAGAATTGCATTAAGTGATGTAAGTTTACATCAAGTAAACGAATTTGGGATTTTCCATGTTTTTGTACTGGGTATATTTATATAATATAAGTTTTTGTATGAAAACTTATAACACCAAAGCCATTTTGATTATCTTTTATGCCATATCATTACCAATAGCATTTAGAAATACACATTGAAACTTTTGACAATGGCACCAAATAACAGATTAGATAAGAAAAAGTCATCTCTTAAGAGAAAAATAAGCAGTTGTTACGAAGTTTATAAATTAAAATAAGTACACTTTCAAGATAAAGATTCATTATAGGATCTTTTTAGAAATTATCCTATTTATTTTGAGGGTGCAAGATATATAGACAGTGATGTGTTAAAAACTGGCTCTCAAAAAAATCCCAATTTGTATTTTAGCCAAAATAAATAAGTAAATACATAAAAGCCTGGATTTGTAGTGTTTGCCTATTTCCATTGTGTAAATAGTCCCATCATGGCTGATTTCAGGTTGCCAAATCAGTGAAGCTGGAGAATGGAAGTGTTAGACATAAATCAGCTTTCAGGAGACCACAAAGCAGCTTTCCACACACTCTGGAGTGGCTGCTGTATGAACAATAGCATAAATGGATCCTATCGAGGGAGGAGCCAGAAAAAGAATAAACACTGGCAAAAAGCCACAAAAAGCCCAGCATTCTGGAGTTGTTTAATCACAAGCATTTATTAACATGCTGATGCTGTGAATAAAATACCAAGTCAACATGGCTTTGAGATTTGAAAGCCTTAACTCCAAAACATTCTCTTGGCACTAACGGCTGTGGGTTAGTTACCTGATTTATTTTGCTGAGCTTCCCATTCTTTTCTTCTCTGTTTCTGCCTCAAATGATTGTTGAGAAGTTAGAGGTCCCACATGTGAACTGAGTAGGAAGTGCCCAATCCAGTATTAGGGTACTTTGTCCCCCCAAGATTCATATATTGAAGTCCCAACACCCAGTAGCTCAGCATATAACCATATTTGCAGATAGGGTCTTTAATGATGTGATGAAATTAAAATGAAGCCATTAGAGAGGGTCGTACTGCAATTTGACTGGTGTCTTACAAGAAGAGGAAGATATCAAGGGCATAGAAGGATGGCCATATGAATAGGCAACAAAGGGAGGCTGTCTGCAAGCCAAGGAAAGGCCACAGAAGACACCATACCTGCCAGCACCTCGATCTTGGACTTCCAGCCTCTTGAACTATCAGAAAAAAAAAATATATTTTAAAATATATTTTATTGATTTTTTACAGAGAGGAATAGAGAGTTAGAAACATCGATGAGAGAGAGACATAAATCAGCCGCCTCCTGCACACCCTGGGGATGTGCCCGCAACCAGGATACATGCCCTTGACCGGAATCGAACCCAGGACCTTTCAGTCCGCAGGCCGATGCTCTATCCACTGAGCCAAACTGGTTTTGGCAGAAAATATTTTTTTTTTGTATAAGCCACCCAGTCTGTGGTATTTTGTGTCACCCCTCTCAGACTACTACACACAGCAAAAACAAGGGCTTGGTATTCTTATTAGTATGTTGTGTTTTCTGTACTTCAAGAATAAAAAGGAGTAAAAACAAAAGTGAATAGAATAAAAACAACAACAACAACAAAAGTAGTTTAGGATGTAAATGGAGCTAAAAAACAAGTCATTTCAAATGACTGTCTTTCTAAGGATTTCTTATGGAAAATGTATGAAAGAAAATAGGAGTGTCTCCTAGCAATTAAAATGCCCTCTTACAAGGAAGGACATGATATAATATTGGTAATGGTATTACTGGAAGAGATCACGTGTATACGTTGAAGATGTGTGAAAGCAGGTGTGTTTTGTCAAAACAGCAGTGCGTGTACCCAAGAGTGGTTTCCTTGTGACATTTTAAGTATTCAGGCCAACCTGTGCCTTTAACATCCTGAGAGGCCTCCTGGTTAAAATATCACCTCTAACCCTGTCTTGCTTTGCAATGTGTATTTATTATGGATTTTTTCTTTTTGCTTCTATTTCCTTGTTTCAGTATTAAGTAAACTATCACAGACTGAAAAGGACTTCTTTCCCCTTAGGGGGTGAACTCCCGGGTCGAAGGTCATTTCTTCAAAGACCAGATAAATATGTCTAGTAACTCACGGGGAGAAAAAAGGAAAATCAGTCTCTCTCCTGACTTGGGACGGGGCTCACTGCGGTTCCCTGAAGCAAGTGCTGACAGTGTCTGTGATAAAGAATAGAATTTCTCTCTTTGCAGTGCCCTTCCCTGTAGGACGTCCTCCAAGGAAATCTGAAGTGTGAACTCCAAATGCAGACTGCAGAGAAGCGTCCACGTGCAATCAGATCCAGCTATAAAAATACCGCACGCCCCACGCTGGTACTATATTGGAATCATAGCACGTTGGGAGCTTTTATGGTAGTCATTAAAAATTGTCCATGAACTCTGAGAAATGATTATAACTTAAGGTGAAACATTTGTGATATAACTTTTGCCTTTTAAAAACCACCTTCAAAATAGAAAGAGAATTATGGAGACCAAAAACACCAGCTTCAGTTTATTTTATATATATATTGATTTCAGACCAGGAAAGGAGAGGGGCAGAGAGTGAGAAACATCAATGACGAGAGAGTATCATTAATCTGCTGCCTCCTGCATGCCCCATACTGGGGATCAAGTCTGGAACCCAGGCCTGTGTCGCCACCGGGAATTGAACCATGACCTCCTGGTTCATAGGTTGATGCTCAATCACTGAGCCATGCAGGCCGGGCTCCATAGTTTTTTAGGTGCTTCATAGAGCTTGAAGAAAAATGCCTCACTCCAGTAGAGACAATGGAAACACATTGCTTTAGAGAAATGAAATATTCAGTTCAGCCAAGGTTAAGACTTCTCAACACTTAGTAAAAGAGTCACTTGGAGATCTTGGTAAAATGTAGATTCTGATTCAGTAGGTCTGGGGTCTGAGAGGGACATAAGACTGCATTTCTGTTAAGAAATGAGGACCACACTTTCAATGATAGGGGTCTAGGCTGGTGAGTTTCTTTTTCTTTTATTTTTTTTAATATATTTTATTGATTTTTTACAGAGGATGGGAGAGGGATAGAGGGCTAGAAACATCGATGGGAGAGAGACATCTATCAGCCTCCTCCTGCACTTCTCACACTGGAGATGTGCCCACAACCAAGGTACATGCCCTTGACCGGAATTGAACCCAGGACCCTTCAGTCCGCAGGCTGATGCTCTATCCACTGAGCCAAACTGGTTTCAGCTGGTGAGTTTCTTCAGATCAGGAATGATCTTACTCATATTTGTCTATCCACTGTGTAGTCTGCCAAATATCACTGTCACTTGGCTAACTCATGTTTGCAGACTGGATAGTGGATATATTTAAAGGCAAAAGGCAAAGCTGAAATAAATGCATTTTGTTTTTTGCTTTATTCCTACGGTCTCCTGATTGGTGGTAAAAGGTAATATTCTATTGAAAATAAGAAAGTACTTGCTAAGAATAACAGCCTTTAAGCAATAAGTGGTCTGCCATCATGACTTTTCTGTCACTAGCAGTCTTCAGGCATAGGCAGGACACCATTTGGAGAGTTATTATAAAGCAGATCCATGTGACTGGCCATTGAGACAAGACAGCACTTATGATTTCTTCCAATCCTGAAATCCTATGGGATTAAAGGTGAAACAGTTGGAGGTTAGTGAAGCAAAGCAGACAATTAGTTGAGACTTTATATCCCTTCAGGCAATAGTTTAAGTTCTGGCAAGTTCCTTCTATGAGCAAACTATTTCTCTGGAAAAAAAAAAAAGAGAGATGGTAACCACACCTCTTTTACAGTGTTCATGTGAGATTCGAGTCCAATTTTTTAAATATAAGTGACACATACTATAGCAGACACAATATATTGCTGTTTGTCCAACATAGTGGTGAGCTGGTAAATGTGTAACAGGGTGCTCTCCTTCCTCTCCCAAGCTCTGGTTGTAGTGCTTGCTGACTTCCATGGGGAAAGTACTCTAAATATTCTCATCATGGTCCATTTCAAGTTAGCAATGGTTTAACAGTCTACTTGCAAAATTCCTGAAAGTTTACCAATTGGCTCCTGTGAGCCACTGAAATGAGTCAGCTACCAATTCCAAGCTTTCTCTGCTCACCTTAGCTATAGCCCACTGTGGCACCGATGCATAAAGGAGCATTCCTTTTCATCTACTCATGTCTCCTTACAGCATTATAGACAGCATTATAGACTCAGCATTATAATACCACCACCACCACCCCTCCACCCCGTCTTGAATGTTGATGAATAAGATAGCACAGGAGGGAGAGGGACTTGGATTGGAGAGGTGCTTACCTGTAGCTGACTTAATACAGGAGAAATTAGCATAAAGTGGATTAAACAAAGGTCCTAAAGTGAACTCAGAAGCGCAACAAATTTGTTCCTGAGAAAAAAAAGAGGATTGAAAGATTCTGTGAAATAGCAGGAAAATTGGGACTGAAGCCAAACAAATAGTGGGCAGGTGTATTAAAACAGATGGCTTTTTTTTGAATGCATGTTCCTAAAATTTTCAATGTTTAAAACTCTCATATGTTTCTTAGATTCAAAGTGCTGTATTCATGAACATAATTACTCAATAGTTCTTTGTTAAATGAATTTGAATTTTTAAACCTTATTCTTCCAAATTAGCCATTAACTATATGAGCACTTCTATTTGAATTTAATTCCATTACCTGACAAGTGTTAGTTCTTCATAATAATGACAAAAGTGTGATTAGATCGTTAAGTTCAATGCATCAGAACAATTTTCAAATGATATGCTCTTCATGCATTGCTATTAAGTTATGGCCTAATTCAAGACCAGCAATCAAATACATTTTAATCTTTGTTAAAAGAGTGATATTCTCTCACCAAGTTGATGTAAAGTCATATGAATAGTTTCATTCTTCCAATTATAAAATAGAACAATAATGGTTAAAGGGAGAATTGGGCAAATTCACAGTTTAACACTAAAGAAAATTTCTGTAATGAAAAATATCACCTTGCTTAGCATTTTAGCACTAGTTTTTCTGATGATTAGTGATCCTATTTTTACATGAAATAATCATATACAATTATCAAGTCCCTCAAATTGATTTATTCAGAAGTTGATTAAGAACAATTGTTTTGCCTAATTTCTAATCATAAACAAATGATAATACAATAGTGGATTATATTTCATGTTTCTCCATTTTGGCTATATTTTTTAATCATAACTTTTTAAAGGTAATACTGAAGTTAAATAGCTAAAAGAAATTAATGACCAGCTGGTAGCATTAAGACCTTGGACATTCATTAAAACCTTTAAAAAACATATAAATAAGTTTGATTGACTTTTTTGTTTCATGAAATTCTATAAGCTGATTAAAGAGGTGACATTCACAAATAGAGATACTCCCAAATTAAGCCCCATTCTCTGTTGGTAGGTCCTACTTTGTCTTTTTAATCTGGACGCTAAGAGGGTGCTGGGAGTAGAGGCGACTTATTATTGTGATATCCAACTAGGTTCTTTTAACTTTGGGTTTACAAGAAAAACAAAAGGATTTATTCGAGAAGAACTAAATTTATGTTCTGGGATGAACCACACAGAACTACAGAGGGGTTTTTAAGAGCTAAATCATGTACAAATACTTGAAGAAAATTATACATAATTTATGGCATAATTGCCTCTTGAATCTTATACTAAGTAAAAACTCGTCCTCTCATTCTATGGGTACCAATGCAGCTCTTACAAAGAACTGGCTGGGATTGTGTCTTGTATATTAGTCTTCTTTTGTCTCCTTGGGTATGTCTTTAGTTTGCACTGTCCACTTTAGAGTTATCTCAATGGATGCCTAATGATCAGGAAAGCATTAAATACTCTTGGTATTTCAGAAAATCTTTCCTTCTCCAGAAGACTGTGTGTGTGGTTTCTTTTCTTTTCTTTCCTTTTTTTCCTTCCATTTTATAGGTTTTCCTGAAGGCCATGGTGGTGGTCTTAATTCCTGTGTGATGAATTAGAAGAATGTGAATGAGTTCTCTGAAATACCACCTACCATGAGCTAGAGGGTAGGCCCTCTCTTCTTAAATCTGAGCAGGCCTTTAGGAGGCTCTAGGATCAGACAGAGTCTGTGGCAGTGATGCTGCATGACTTCCAGAGGGAACTTAGCAAAGATCATCTAACATCTGCCACTTGGTCTCAGGACCTTCCCTCTAGGAGGAAGCCAGGTGCCCCAAGGCCTCCTGTGGACAGTACTTGTAGCTGGAGAGGGAGTGATGCTCAAGCAGCCCATCCCCTAGATGTCTGAGTCTTTCTTCAGACATGTGAGTAAAGAAAGCTTTGAGGTGACTCAAGCCCTGGGCACCTTCTTACTGTAGTTGAATGAGAGGCCTTGAGCCAGAACTGCCTTGCTGAGCCCAGTCAATCTCCAGATGGAACAAAATAAAGGGCTTTTCTTATTTTAAGCAATTGATTTTGAGTGGTTTGTTATATTGCAATAGACAACCAGAACAACCTGGATATTAAGTGAGATGACATGTCCCATGTATTATACTTCAGCATCTAATCAAGAAAAATCATTTGGAAACTGATGTTCTGACATCGAGGCTCCTTTCAGACCCATGGTCCTTGACTCTGGTGATCCACATGATCCCATTACTTAAGACTGTGTAATTGTATTTGCATCCTGAGCCTGCCAAAAGTTTATTAAGAGTTCAACTTGATAAAATGTGTTGGTTTTTAGCAAGTAAGAGGGATATGGGAAGACCATGTATTGATGGCATTTTGGGCTGGAGATTTCTGGAATTGGATGATGCCATTTGAACACTGTTTGGCATCAATGGGATATATATTTCAAGATTATCTAAGTCAGTGGTTCTCAACCTTTCTAATGCTGAGACCCTTTCATACAGCTACTCATGTTGTGGTGGCCCTCAACCATAAAATTATTTTTGTTGTTACTTCATAACTGTAATTTTGCTACTGTTAATAAATAGCAAATATATGTGTTTTCCGATGGTCTTAGGTTCTACAGCAGCAGTTCTCAACCTGTGGGTCATGACCCACAGGTGGAAAACCACCAGCAGGGTCGCCTAAGACTATCGGAAAACACAGATATTTACATTATGATTCATAACAGTAGCAAAATTACAGTTATGAAGTAGCAACACAATAATTTTATGGTTGGGGGTAACCACAACATGAGGAGCCCTATTAAAGGGTCACAGCATTAGAAAGGTTGAGAACCACTGATAGGTAGGTGTTCAGAGTTTGGACAAATAGCATCCCTGATCCATGATTTTCTTTTTTTTTCTGGCTTTACATAGGTTTCTTCTTTATATCAAAGTAAACACTATGTTCTGCCTTATTTTCAATGATTAAAGTTTATCTAAAGGTTCAGAAACTCTTTGCCACAACTATAAAGCTTAAACTTAATTTCTACTGCTGTTATTATACTCCCGCTTCTGTTGCATAAAACTATAAAGACAAGTGGAAAATGTGAATTTTGTGCTCCCTTTGAATGCAAAAGCTTCCCAAGAGTAATTGTGAATACACTCTGCAGGTTGCCTCTGAGGCTATGTGTTCAAAGGCCGCAAACCTATCTCATTTTCAAGCTTCCTGAAGTGTCTTGCAATATGATGTTAGGTCTCTGGGGCTTCGTTGTGGAACTGTTTTGTATCTCTGAGGTCTTGGTAATTCTTGTTAGTTTAGGGCTGCTGTGTCAATACACAAACATCACACACACCTCAGCTGAGGTAGTTCTGTAAATGTAATTGATGGCTATGTAAACAGAATTGTAATTCTGATGTGTGTTAGTCCTGCACCTTCTTACTAGGTCTTAATTGATCACAACAAAAGGAATATTTCAGCACCTGTCAGACTGAGCTTCTCGCATCTTGTGTCTCACCATGGTTGAAGTGTTTCTGAATACTCATAATTGCTGCCAGTATATTTTCAATTCAGGTGCTGTGCTTTGCTTGGATGTATAATGACCATAATTTTAAAGAATCATTTAGTGAGCTTCTCTTTTGCTTTAGTGAATATAAGACCAGGGTTTGGATTGCCCAATACATTCTCTGCTACCTAGGGGCTGGGGATGTGTTCCCAAAGTGATGCAGAGGGAAAAAAAATATGAAGATACTTGGCTTTTGATGTTTAAAACTGGTGTTTCAGAAAATAATAGCTTTATAAGTCAGGCTATTATCTTGAGAGCAAATTTTCCATATTAATTTATTTCCACAGTTGCCTTATTAACAACTGGGTTTGGAAATCTGGGCTGATAGAATTTTTGGCTGTTTGGACCAGTCATGAAGGCTCTTGTGGAAATAAGAGGGGAGGCATGATGCAAACAAGCAAAAGGAAGGCCTTTTCCCTCTTGCCAGGGGAGAGGAAAGAGAAGGAGGGAGGCAAGCTATGCAACAGATGTGTTCCCAATTTCTCCCCTCTCTTAGCCTTGACGTTGGGGCTATATTCAACAACAAAACCCTGTTATCCCTAGACTAAAGGTTCCTGAGGGCCCTGGCCCTATTTATTCATTCATTTTTACAATTCTAATTATTAATGTCCTTTATAGGTGGCCTCATAAATGCTTTTTTGATAACCATAAACTCACAATTAAATATTGTAATTTAAGCATAAAGCTAACTAGGACTATTTCACAATGTATTAACTATGATACAATTATGGAATTTTAGGGAGTTTTCCAGGCTTAATCTCTTCTCTATATAGGTACCTCAACGTCTGCCTTATTTGTTTGTAATCTGCACCTTATCCAAAAGAAACTTTATTTCAATAAATGGAGGGTAGGGTAAACTTTATAAGCAGTTGTTACAAACCACCAGGCCACAGCAGGATATAGGATCAATATCCAGAACAAATGCTGGGTCCCTCATGAAGGATAGTTACAGAGGGAGATAAGGCAGCTTACTAAGATGTGTCCAGGGCCCAGTAATCGTGAGAAGCCTTCCAATCTTTAGAAGGAAGAGGTGAGGTTAGGAAGTGCTACTAAACCATGGTAAACTGCAGCTGTGGAGGAGCCCTCCACAATAGCTCTGGTTGCAGAGATGTAGGAGCTGAGCTGCCAGGGCCCTGGGATCCTGGGAAACAGCCAAGGTTAAGAGATCGCCCACCCTTTGTGTTCTGGGAAAGGGCTTCCTGTAAGGAACGACCCTTCTCCCCTGTGACCTAGATAAGACTCAGATGCCTCCTTTGTCTGCCCATGACAAGGCCAGACATACACCCTCTAAGTTCCATTCTGGGCCTCATAAATGATTAGCTGAACTGCTTATCCCCTGATCAATGAGAACAAAATGCTTGTTAGTCAAACTTTGGTTAAGCTTTTCTCTTGCCCCCAGATGCCTGAACTTTGGCCCACCCACAGCCTGAGCCTGTAGAGGACCCTCCTGAGAACAGGCTGGCCTCAGAGTAAAACATTCTCTGATCTGCGTCCAATTTTGCCCCGCTTTCACCTCACTTCCATGCATCAGGGTCCTCTAGCTTGTTTATTCCTCTCTATAAAAGAAAATCCATTTTGCCTAACTCTGGAGACATTGTAAATTTTATCATTATATTGTGATTGTCCCTTCATTAGCCCTTGCAGTAATTCTTTTGAATAAAATCTCTCCTTACTAAGTCTGGATTTTTTTTTTAACTGTGATAGATAGGACACAGCATCAAAATAGGAAGAAAGTAGGGAAGAAATAACCCACTTCTCCTTCCTGTGCTCCAGTGCCTCCCATTGCCTGCAACCAGCAGAAGTCCACAGGCTCAGCCTTTCAGGGAACATCTGGATAGAGAAGCACAGGAAAGGTGGGCTTGGCACAGAGACAGAAAGAACACAGAGCTAATGGAGATCTCTTTGTTCTTATTTAGTTGGTACCTTTGTCCCAACAAAATAGATACATCCAATTCTTAATAAAAATTTTTTATAGAGTATATCTAGCTTGGAAACTATTTTTTTTCTTAAGTTTAGCAATGTCTTGGATGTCTTTGCATGTCAGCATGTTTCATTGATAACAATTCAACAGAGATGCAGTCATCATTGTAAGAGATAGTATTCTGTGAATTCAATGATTTCAACAAGAAAAGACATGGTTGGAAGATGTGTTATTTAAAATAAAGCTGTAAATTTAAAAATGCAAAATTTAGAACCACAAGGAAAGAATCATTTGCATTTCCCTGCACAGTCTGATTAAGACTTGCTTTGGCAGTCATCTCCAAGAATGCACAGGTACAATCTGAGAGTCATTGGAAGCCAGTACTCAAGGGTGGCAAGGTAAGCAAATGGTGCAGTATCCTATATAATCCTATATAATAAAGAGGTAATATGAAATTGACTCTCATGGCCTTGCACAAGATGGTCATCCCCATGTGGTCAAAGATGGCTGTAACAAGATGGCTGGCAGGGAAGAGTAGTTGGGGGTGACCAGGCCTGCAGGGGAGGGCAGTTAGGGGGACCAGGCCTGCAGGAGAGGGTAGTTGGGGGGACCAGGCCTGCAGGGGAAGGCAGTTGGGGGCAATTGGGCTGGCAGGGAAGCAGTTAGGCATCGATTGGCTGGCAGGGAAGTGTTTAGAAGGTGATCATGCTGTCAGGCAGAAGCAGTTAGGGGCAATCAGGCAGGCAGGCAGGTGAGTGGTTGGGAGGCAGCAGTCCCAGATTGTGAGGGGGATGTCCAATGGCCAGTTTAGGCCCCATCTCACAAGGGGGTTCCAGATTGGAGAGGGTGCAGGCTGGATTGAGGGACACCCCACCCAATGCACAAATTTCATGCACTAGACCTCTAGTCTTGAATAATGACATAACCAGCATTAACATAAATGGTATTAAGGTACTGCAGCAGCAAGAAGGCCTATACATTTTCAATACAAAAGGTTTTGAAGAGCCATGCTCTTATAATGACAGTGATGCTATCATTTTCCCCTTTTCTTTTCTTTTCTTTTCTTTTCTTTTCTTTTCTTTTCTTTTCTTTTCTTTTCTTTTCTTTTGTTACTGCATGGGAAATACAAAATTAGCCAGGAGCAATGCAATTAAAGGAAAAAAAAATACCTGAAAACAATGTTTAGACATGTACACCAAGTAGACTATACACAAATATAGATTGGAAGATAAATAGAAAATAAGGAGAAGGGAAGAGAACCTACAGTGAAAAGAATAAGAAAGGAAAATAGAGAGGAAATAAAATTTGTAACAAGTCCTTTCTACCAAGTATTAATAGTTTTCCAATTCATGAGAAATATGTTAAACTCAATTTTTATATGTACAATTTAGGCACTAATAAATAATTCTTTACCTTAAAAATTTAAATACTTCCTAATATTTTCACCATTTTACATCATGTTTCCAAAAATATCCAGTTTTTTATATATTTGTGTAAGTTTTTAAATTAGATTAATTCTTAAAAATGAATTTGTTAAAGACATGAACATTAAACATTGTAATAGATATTACAAATTTTCCTTCCAAAAAAATCAGTAAATTTTTATACTCCCACTAGGAGCATATGACAGAACTTGTTTTCCTATGTTCTTGCCAACACTGGGAATTATTAATCTTTTAACCACTGCCAATTTGATAGTTGAAAACTGGCATCTTATTGTTATTTGAATTTAATTATTTGTGAGTTTGATTAGGTTTTCAAATGATTAATGGCCCCTTCTGTTTTGTCTTCTGTGAAAAAACTCTCTATGTCTTTTGCCCCATTTTAAAATAAATTAAGAAGCATCCTTTCCCTATTGGCTAAGAACAGTTCAGAATATAAAGAAAATTAGCTGTTTTCAGGTATGTTGTAAATATTTTTATCAGTCTTTTTCTTCTACTTTTTAAAGTTTACTTATATTTTGACACAGAATTAACTACCTTTTATATCTATATAAATTTATATCTATAATTTATATAAATTATTTTTATATATTTTACTTTATATCATTTGCATTTGGCTTAGAAATGTCTTACCATGTCAAAATTATAAAAATATACAGACTTTAAATTCATCTTAATGTTTTACCTTTAAGTGTTTGTTCCATCTGGATTTTGTTTTAGTTTTAGAAAGTGAGATAGAAATGCAGATTTATTCATTTATTTTTTCTAATGAGTGATCTCTGCCAACGTTATGAATAATAAATGTATTTCCTCATGTTCACATGCAATATCTTTATCAGATGATGTACCCACGTATGGAGTTGTTTCTAGTCTAGACTCTATTTTTCTCTCATCACTATTTCTTTGCACAATCACCATTTCATTTTAATTATTATTTATAATTCTGTTGTTCTTTTTATTCCTTAGAATTTTTCTGATTATTTGCAAACACAGTTTTCCAAATAATCTTGAAATAATTTTCTTAAATTCTAAAAAAAATATTTTTTAATAATAATTCAAATATTCCAAATCTTTAATTCAAATATTAGTTGATGGCTAGTTTGTCTTTATAGTATGAATACTCCTACTCATAAACAAATTATAACCTTTATATATTACTCAGTAGAATTGTATTATGTGCTTTATATTGTTTCTTTAGCTTCCATATTACATTAGACTGGGACTCTTTACTTGCGCAGAATATTCAGACATGGCAACAAAATTAAATTGGTCTTCAAGATTTTGCTTCTGCCAATTTATAATCTTCCCTTTCTACTCGGCAGTTCCAAGGCATGATTTAGAAATGTTGACAATCCTCTTCACTCATGGGTCCACTGAGTGGTCTGACATATATTAGGATTTGCATAGGAGTGGTCCCTATGTACACAGCACTCCAATTCAAGCAGACCTGCTGGCACGAGATCTAGTCAAACTGTCAACCATATATATCCAGAAACACCAGTTTCTTCCTACCCTTTCTACGCACTTGCAGAAAAGGAGGGTCTGGGACGGTAAACTCAAAAAAGAAGTGGTTCACTTGGCGCCAGTGCATCACATCCATCTGACAGATGTGCTAACTCTTCCTAACACAGATGGGGAAGTGGAGACAGGAAAGTGGGGGAAGGTAGGAATTTTCCCAGCAATTCAAGATGAGTGGGTTTCTCATTCAATTTAAGTGTTGTGAATCAGACATGTTTACATTAAAATGCACGAGTAAATTTTCATTCCCAATTCAATTACATTTTGGATTATCCACTGTCTTTCCATATTTCCACAACTTCACTCTACTTCTAGCTCCCTTCACTTCCAATTTCCTACCTAGGATTCTATTTTATACACAAACAGATTAAATTATGTGCTCTTTCTTAGGAAAAAAAAAAAGGTTGGCTTACAAAATGGGTGAGTGGATAATTTTTCTTTTCAAGCTGCTCTGAAATTTCTACTGGATCACTTTTGTACATCTGTGCCAACCATTTACCAGTATATCGACATTGCAAAATTGTGCCATTAAAAAAGAAATTAATTTGAAAATTCATTATAAATTACATAAATTCTGTTCTGTCTTCCTTGAATGTGTGTGATGCTATAACAGTTCATCTGCTCTTGCTAGGTTATTAAATTCCAAGCCAAAATATCTTGTGATGGGAGGGGAAAAATGCTCAAACAAAATATGATAGATCACTTGAAGGGGTTTCCATACTTTGCTCAACCACAATTTTAATTTCATGCCAATATCTTTTTTTTTTTTTTGCCAAAATACACTCTGATTATAGCAGTAAATTTGGATAACTTATGTTATAATTTTTGGAGGAGAGGAAATTCACAAAAAATACAGTTTACAAATTAAGAAAGACTTGGAATCCACAATATTTAAAAAAATCAGAACGCCTACAAATGCCATTTTTCATATCACTTGGCTATAATTGAGTCTGGAAAGGTTAGCTGCTACATATTTCATCTCCATGATATAATACACACTTCACTGGCTTGCACATAATTTAATAACTGTCAAATAACAAAGATGTTTTAAATAGAAGGAAAGGATAATTTTTAAGTTTTGTGTGTCATTAATATCAGATAATTTGGGTGAGTATATGGAAGTTTGGCCATGTTTCTCAAAGGGTTTCCTTCTTATAGTCCTGTGTTGGAGGCTCTGTTCTTCTGCATACTAAACAAGGCCAGGAAGGTAAGGGATATCACAAGTTTGTCCCATGTGTGCATTGCACAAAGAGACATTCAGCTGGGTTTATAAATTCTCTTTATAAAATGTACCAATCCTATGAAGGGTTATCCCTATTAGTCATTTACATCTTAAAATAGCTACTTAAAAAAAAAAGTAAATGCCTTTCCTACAAAATACCTACTGCGGTGCAGTTGCCTTGGGTACAAAGGAACTGGTTTGGGGGCAAGGGGTATCTTGTCAAGATTTAAAAGTTATTTGGAGGTTTTTGAAGGACAGGTATATCTATGAACTATAATATTTTGGCCTCTGTATAACTATATAGAAAAATAAAGATTCTCTGTATTTGCAAAAGCAAAAAATTTACATACATAATGGAATGGGAGATATTTTGCCCAATATCCTACACTTTCTGAAAAACCATATTTTGTGTCACTTGTTGGAGACATATAAAAACATCTGAATAGTTGAATGAATGTTGGAATTTCCACTGGCTGTTTGTTGTTTCCTATTGTCCAGAAAACACTATGGAAAGAAAGGAAATAAACAAACTATTTGATTCTTACTCTGCAGGAACTTTTGCTATGCTGAAAAACTGAATTTGAGAGGTTTGAAGAGAAAGGTTTAACAAATTCATCAGTTTTTGATTTAGCTCCTTTTATTTGTAGGCACTGACTTAGAATTTGGGGATACATTGAGACATAAAAAAGATAGTAATTCCTATCTTTGTTGAACTCTCTGTAGTGTGTGTGTGTGTGTGTGTGTGTGTGTGTGTGTGTGTGTGTATGGAGGGGGAGAGAAGAACTATAAACATAATAAATAAGTACATAATGTGTTAGAAATTATTTCTATGTAGTATGTCATTTTTATATTGTATGTTAGAAATTCTATCATATAGGAATTTGTTAAATGTTATTAGAAGAAGAGCAGAGTGAGGGTAACAAGAACATATGGTAGAAGTGAGGTTGTATTATTAAAGAGGGGAGGTAGAGGGTTAACTGAGAAAGTATCATTGACACTAAGACTTAAAGGAGGTAGAAGAAACTGGTCATGCAGATTTGGGGGGCAGAGGGATATGATTCCAGGTAGCAGGAACAGGTAACCAGAACTCTCAGGTAGAAGCATTCCTGACCATTTTAGGAATTACAAGTTGGCTGATGGAGTGCACTGGCATGAATGGGTGAAGAGTCCGGGAGATGTGGTGGAGAGGTAACAGAGGGCTGGAATGAGTCAGGGCTTGTAGGTCATGAAAGAGAATTTGTAGTTCCCTCTGAACTAAATGGGACATGATTGGATAGTTTTAAGAAAAGAAGTCATGTGATATGCTTTAATGGGATCTCTCTAGCTGCTGCATGGAAAACAGATTGTGAAGAAACAATAGTGGATGGAGGGAGACATGTTGTTGGGGGACCATTGTAATAATCCCAATCAGAGATTATGGTACCCAAGGTAAATATATGTGGTCACATTTGGATATATTGTGAAGGCGAAGCCAACAGAAGTTCATCTTGGGTAGAATACAAGGTGAGAGGTTTTGTGAAGTCAAAAATGATTCCAAGGTATCTTCAGGGATAGATTTGCTGTGAACTGAGAGGGGAGGAGAAAAAGGGCAAGTGTGGAGGTCAACATCAATATCAAGTTAATTTTTTTAAGTCACAAATATGAGACATCATTTGGAAAGTATCACATGAGAACTAAAATTAAGGAAAATCTTGCCCTGTTTGGACAATCACGTGCATTTTTGTTAGGATAATATAGCAAAATGTGCTTCTTTAGATGTGTCATTGTCATACAAGATCTTTTTAATGTGGTATTTTCTGATTGAAACCTAAAAGTGAAAGTGAGGCATGTGTGGTAGGTTTAAGAAATGTTTATGCCTCTTGGTTTTATTTATCCCAAGAAAGCAAGAAACCATACTGAGTTGCAGGTTATTCATTTACTATTAATAATTTGGGAACAGAGAACTTAAGTTTCATTATTTCAACACAATTAATTTATAATCCCCATACAGCCATAGACATTTTTTATAATATCTGATAGATTTTTTGAAGTCTACATTGATTTCTGCTTCCAACAAGCCAGAGCCCTTCTTTTCTGCTAATTCCTAGAACTCCTCTTGCTTTTAATGTCTTCTGTCATTTTCTACTTCCTGATACTCTGCCTTCTAATATTCTACCCTTACCTTTGGGAAGACTAAATTTGAAGCTTTGGTTTTAAGCCATTTTTATTCCTTTGGAAAAGGTAGGTTAAGTTGACTGGAAGCATTATATCTAGCATGTAAAATGAATTACAGGTTATTTGGGGTTTATATATGCTTATTATTATTTTTGCCTGATTATATTCCATGCCAAAATTAGGGAAACAAATGTCTAAAACATACATTTAGATAAATCTCTAATTGTAAAAATATTAAGACTCAGCTATGACGAGAAGGGTGTGTGCTAGTTTGTTAGGACTGCCATAGAAATTACCACAGACTGTGTGACTTAAACATCAGAATTCATTTTCCCATGATTCTAGGAGGCTAGAAGACTGAAATCAAATATCAGCAGAGTCCGTTTCTGAAACTTCTCTCCTTGGCTTGTAGATGCCCATCTTTTAGCTGTGTTTTCACTTTTTTTTTTTTGCATGTCTATGTCTTAATCTTTTCTTATAAGGACACTAGTCATATTGAATTAGGGCCACTATATGGCCTCATTTTACCTTAATAACCTCTATAAAGGCTCTATCTCCAAATACAGGAATATTTTTGACTACTGGTGGTTAGGATTCAACACATGAATTTTGAAAGGGACACAATTTGGTTTATAACAGATAGAAAAAGGCTTAAAACATTTTACCTGCAGTGAAAAAGTAGCCCTCTGAAATGAAAGCCCAAAGCTCCAAGGAGAATCACAGAGTTTTAGAATTATCAGGACACTTCCCTTTAGCTTCTTGAACCTTCTTACACTGAGTTTGGGGAGCCAGAAAATCCAGTGATTTCAATTCATTCTTGAGGAACTTTGCTGTGTTTAGAGAGCAGAAAGCATGAAAAGAAAATTTGTTAATAACAGAAACTAAGGGATTAATGACCCCTTGTTAATGATAATAAAAATTCATAATCAGTGAAAAAGTTGTTTTCTGTTGGCAGTTTGGCATTAGTATGCAATACTTTAACATTTCCATGTACACATGATCACTGTTTCACTTTTCCCAAGACTCATATGATTTGAGACTTTTTAGAGTAGTATAATGACATACTTTAAAAGAAAGCGAACTATTTTTTAAAACAGAAAAATGTTTTTGTTTTACATTTTTACATTTCTGTACATTTCTTTAATGTTGAAGATTAACGAATGAGTACTTAATTATCATATCTGCTTCTCATTCAATGGCTGTAATATGTTGTGTTGGCTGAAATATATGAAGAAAATCCTGCCTTACCCAGATGTGTGATAGCATCAGTAATTATGGTTAGTCTATCTTGATACTATACTAGAACTCAACAGGTGGTCATTAATTAAAGGTTAATTGCAATGTGGAATCTGAAACAAATGAACTTCCTGAGAAGTTATAACAAAATCTATTTGTTTGTCTTGCAATTTTGAATGGATTTTTAACCATTTTTGGTATAAACATGATCTTCTGAAAAAAATACTGATTGATTGCTTTTCCTTGAGACAACCATTGTCCTTGAGTATACAACAGGTCTTCTCATTTTGCTGCAGAGAATATTTAAAAAGGAATTTAATCAAAGGTCAAGATTTAGAAAGTAAACAGTTTATGTCACTCCATCAATGACACTTAAATGAAACCGGTAATTTTCTCTTATTGCAAGTTCATGGTGATGAAGAATTCCATTTCCACTAATAGAGCTGTGTAGCACTGTCTTGATTCAAGCTAAGATGACAGGAGTTTCAACCAAAATATTTTGGGTCCATTAATGTAAATGTCAACACAGTCGAAAATGGAAATGATATCTTAATATCATTATGAAATGATTTTGACTTCCTAGGTCCCCTGTAAATTTCTGCTAAAAGATGCCCATGGACCAAGCTGATTTATTTAATGTTGCTTTAGAAATTGTTGATTTATGAAAATGTTTAAATAACTATTATTAAATCTGAAAAATGAACTTATGAGTCTTTTGCTCATGATTTTTACAGTTGAGGAATCTGAGGTGTAGAGAGGTTGAATAAGTTGCCTGAGGTTGCACAGTAATTGATATAACTTTGATGGGACACAGCCTGTCTGACTCTAGAACATGTGGTTTTAACTACTTAATTTTCCTCATCTGCTCATTGCTTATCCCCCATTACCTAATATTTAACTGTGTTTAATTATAATGAAACATCCTCCTTCACAAATATTTAGAATGGCACCCCTTTTCAAAGGAATGAGAAAGATGTATTTATTCACAGTAGCTTTCGAGTTGCATTAGGTTTTCTTACCGCAATAAGTTTTGCTTTTTTAAAACAGTTAACCACACTATTTGTATTAAATATATTTATACAGAGAACACGTGTTAAACTATTTGCTTTGTGATAAAATGACTCTTTGAATATATTTATAAACCAGTTCAGAAAAACCCATGAAGAAAACTTAAAATTGATGCCACATGATAATTGAGAATTCCTTATTTCACATGGGATGCAAGCTTTTCACTAGGATGTGAAATAAAAATAAAGAAAAGAAGAATACTGGTGGAAGAGCCCCATACAGAGCACCATTTCAACAGTGAGTCAGAGAAGGTGACAACCCTGACATTCTTAATCATACATTTCTATCTTCTTAAGGCTTAAAGTGTCTTTGTTCTTGGCCGTGGACAGTTCCTGAAATCAAAGCACTCAAGCCCAGATCGGGAGTATTAGAGGTCCTTCTTCCTTAACTCAGTGACTGGGGAGGAAGGCTGGCTGTGGAGGCTTCTGCTGCTTCCTTCCTCTGAGAGATGCCTGCTAATCCACCAGCCCCACAGCCTCATGCAGCACCAAAGTGCTATTGTGAGGGCACGCTCAGAGGACTGAGTCCGGGGGCTTCGGCTACAAGAGCTCCAAATCCCTGTGAGTTGACTCAGCTTTCAGTCACCCTTAGGGAGCTCACTTGCATGTGGGTTGTCATGGAGGAGTCCTGTGCTGTAAAGCACCTTCTCTTTGAGGATGCAGGTTATCCCTTTAAGTCAGCGGCTAAGTCCTGCTGCCTGGCAGCTTCCCAACTCCCAGGAACACACCTCCTGGAGCTGCATGGCCACAGGTGTGGAAGGTTCTGCTGCCACCTTACTAGTATGTTGGGTAGGCAGCAGCACTAAAGCAGGTGAGGGGCTTGGTTTCTGGGGACTGTCCCAGGGCACCTCCCCTGTATTCCATTCCCCACGCCATGCACTCCAACTGTGTGATTGCTGCTCCTTGGTCTTGACCGCCGTGGGCGCCTGAGGTCTTCTGTGCGCTGGGTCCACCAGCAGGCATCAACTCCTGGTTCCTGGCTGCATCTCCCACTCGGCTGATTCAGATTATGATGCTGGTGTGTGCTCAGCGGTTGTCCTATCCCATTCGTTCACTTGCCCATCCTGTCTTTCTGCTAACCAGACATTGACATGACACTTAGCAAAATACAATATGGCAGCATCTCCTGATAAAAAGCCCCAGGTATCACACCAGTGATTCTCATGTCAGTAACATTCCTCTTGGTAAGGACAGAAAACACTTTTCCCTTTCCAATTCTCCTGAGATAAGCATTTATCAAGATGTGTCTGTTCTCAATTGAGTCTACATTCTCTCCCCAACACACATGCACTTGTTCTGTCCTTATCAGTCATTGCAACTCATCACATCCAATAGGATTGTAACTTGTAAGCCAGTGTAATTCTTTATATCTCCCCTTTAACTGTGGAAGGGTAAAAATAAATAAAGTGGGAAAGGAAAAGGGTCTCCGAGCCAAAAGATTTTATTGACATCAACCTTTTAAATAAGCAAATGGACTTTGTATCGCAAAAACATGGATCTTATTTTTGTTAAATCAGGAATCTTTTCAGTGTTTTTTTTCTCTCTCTATGACACAAACTCATTTTTTAATTTTATGAGATGCCAGACTTCTCATAAGTGGTGTGAGAAGCAGCTGGAAGTAAAAGGTTTCAGGTCATGATTGACACAGCACGGGAGGGCATGGCTTTTCTGACAAGCTGTAAATTCAGCAGTGAATTACAGTATACAGCCTTCTTAGGAAGGCTCTGACTGGATAATTTGTGAGCATCAACCTATGTGTGTGTGTGTGTGTGTGTGTGTGTATGTGTGTGTGTGTGAACGCAGCTGATATATATATATATATCAGCTGCAGGAATTTGTGAATGACTCTGATATTGGGTGCCAAAGTATCTTTTTTGTGTGTGAGATGGGCTCCTTTTGTTAGCCCAGGAGAGTGTGTGTGTGATTGTGACAATGAATTATGGCAGTTCATGGAAGGGGGGGATTTTGGATTATGCTGATGAAAAGTACAACCATCACTCAAACCAATTTTGACAGACCCTCCCAATCACCATTGCTCTTCCTGGCCCTGGTGGATTAAGTTAAAAAAAAAGTGCTTAAGGTTCCATTGAGGAATAAGCCACATATTCATAAATAAACCTTGACAACAAAGGTGCTCAAATATATATGCTCTTCAAATTTAATGAATGTAAATCATGAGTGAAATGTCCCTGTGTGAACTGCAATATCCTACTGACTGCTAGTTTTCTTTTTGTTAACAAAAGCTATCTTTTTATTCTCTTGCTAAACTCATTGTTAAATTCAGGCATTTCTTGCCTCACCAGGAATTAAAATAAGACTGGATTTCAGATGAAAGAAACAGAGGGAGGAGTAACTTTATTAGTAATTTTAACCTATAAATATTTGTAAGAACTTATTACTTTAACCATGTATGTGACCTTCTAGACAAATTTGCCTACCCTCCGCCTCCAGGTGCCCACTTGTATTGGTTATTTCTGCCAGTCCTTTGAAGTTTGGGTTAGAAGATTTAAAGATGTTTTCTATTTTACTATTTTTACTGGTGTTCAGTTTTAGATTAATCTCATATTATAGGTGGAAACATAATTATTTCTTTCTGATTTTCTTTTTATAATTACTTTTCTTTCCTGGAATCTTCTCCAGTGCCTTTATAATAAGCAAAGGAGAGACATGCTATTAAAAAAAATTTCCAAAGGCATAAAGTTCATTGAACTCCCCTTCCTGCTCCCAAGAGACATGTGCTACCACATTTGTTCCTGACAGTGTATATGTCCCCTTATGATACATTAACATGCAATGCACATGTAACTAATATATATTTTTCTAAATTAAAAGACAAATCACTATTCATTTTTACTTGGCTACTTTTAAAAAGCTAATAAAATACAAGAAAATAACAAATAGGTAGAAGTTTCCACTATTAAATAATGAAAGGTCAGAAAAATGTGATAAAATATTAAATTAGAAAAAGTCATTTTTATAATGCTGATTACTTGAACAAGTTTAAAATAAAGTCATAAGAAATAGTGTATTGTAAAACTATACAGGTAGAAATGTGTTTAGTAATTTTTATTTCATAGGGAAAGAAAAAAGAGAAAGAAATAGTGTATTGTAAAACTATATGGGTAGAAATGTGTTTAGTAATTTTTATTTCTCTCTCTTGGATTTTTATACTAAGAAAACAAAATGTGGTTTATAAACTTATTTGCTCTTTCTTTATATCAAGCATTATGCTTGATATAAAATGAGTCTGGAGAATAAACTAGGAATATTTAAAATAAAACTTTAAATATATCAGAGAACATCATTTATGAAGTTAGTATTGTTCTGTTATCAATTTTCTCTGAGCATTTATTAAAGAATATCTTTTGTTTTAATTTGCTGGAGACAAAGCAGCTTAGAGGCATTTACGGTGATGAGGAAGGAGCTTCAATTAACCTTCATTTCTGAGATATTTTATGTGCATGAATTATAATATAACAGGGTAATTATCTAATACCTTTTGTGAAGAAATTCTAATAAAGAAAGAAATTGATTTATACATAATGAAATTCAAGCTGTTCATTTTATTTCTCATCAAAATTTTATTATTAAAATGATTGTAAACTCTAATTTTGAGACCGATGAAAAAATTTTCTAACTTACATATGATGTTGAAAAACCTCTATTACTATAAATTATTTTAAAGTAAATTAATAGCCAAGCTAGAGTTATAAAAATGATGTACTCTTAAAAGTCATTATGTGTAATATGGTACTAAACTCCATTTTATTTTCTAGAGGAATTAGACACAAAGGTCTAAAGTTTACTCAGCTATGGGAAATTATAAATACTATTTCATCATTTAGGAAAATATTTTCTGGACTTTTCCATTTAATAAATATGATTTTTTTGCATAGTGGCTGTCATATACTTTTTATTGTTGACACTATTACAGTTGACTCCATTTTGCTCACCTCTACCTTGCAACCCCCTTCTCTGTCCTTCACCACACTGCTGTCTGTGTCCAGGCACTGTTCATGTATATTGTTTGGCTAATCTCTTTACCTTCTTTGATTCAGTTCCCCTTATTCCCTGTCCCTCTGACATCTGTCAGTGTGTTCCATGTATCTATGCCTCTAGTTCTATTTTTCATCAGTTTATTTTATTCATTAGATTTTACATAAAAGTGAGATCATGTGGTATTTGTTTTTCTCTAACTGGCTAATTTCACTTAGCATAATAATTTCTAGGTTTATCCATGTTGTCACAAAAGGAAGAGTTTCTTATTTTTTACAGCTACATAGTATTTCATTATGTAAATGTACCATAGCTCTTTTATCCACTATATATTTTTAATCTGTCATCCTATCTAATAAAAGAGTAATATGCAAATTAACAATCATGCTCCTACATCTAAAGTCACGCCCACCAAACAATCAGGAAAGAGTATGCAAATTGACCCCAGTCAAGATGGCTGTGGCCACTGAGCAAGCAGGAGGTTTGGATTTTCCCAGCAATGGAGGAAGCCAAGCTTTCCGCACACCCTGGTGGACCTATGCCTCCAATCAAGGCTACAAAGTTTCAATTATAGAAGATAAATAAATCCCAACAAAAAATGGCAGCAGCCACAGAGCTGGAGAGAACAGGAGGCTTGAGTTGCCCCTGGTGATGGACAAAGCCAAGCTTTCCGCATCCCTGGCCTGCCTTGGCCTCACCTTAAAGCTAAAAGTTTCAATTATAGAAGATAAATAAATTCCAACAAAAATGGCTGCAGCCACAGAGTGAGCAGGAGGCTTGGCAACACTCAAGGCTACAAAGTTTTAATTATAGAAGATAAATAAATCCCAGATCCCAGGGCCTCTGCTTAAGTCACTGGGGGGCATGGCCAGCCTACAAATTACCACAGGTCCCTCCCCCAGGCTGCCCCACTCCCCAAGGGAACCCCCACCCTGATTCGGGACACCCTTCAGGGTGAACCAACCAGTCCCCACCTGTGTATCAGGATTTTATCCTATCTAATAAAAGAGTAATATGCACATTGACCATCACTCCAATACAAAGATGGCTGCCCCTTTGTGGTAAAAGACCCTGTCCCCATGTGGACACAAGATGGCCACCACAAGATGGCCAGCATGTCAGGGCAATTGGGAGGACCAGGCCTGCAAGGGAGGTCAGTTTGGGACAATCAAGCCTGCAGGGAAGGGCAATTGGGGGGAACAGGCCTGAAAAGGAAGAAAGTTGGGGGTGACCCAGGCCTACAGGGAGAGCAATTGGGGGAGGGAATAGGCCTGCAAGGGAGGGCAGTTGGGGGGAACCAGGCCTGCAGGGGAGGGCAATTAGGGGTGACCAGGCCTGCAGGGGAGGGCAGGTAGGAGCAATCAAACTGGCAGGGGAGCAGTTAGGCATCACTCAGGCTATCAAGATCAGGTCTAAAGAGGCAGTCAGACATCCTTTGAGGGGGTCCCATATTGGAAAGGGTGCAGGCTGGGCTGAGGGACACACCCTCCTTCCCCCCCATGCATGAATTTCATGCACAGGGCCTCTAGTTTAAAATAATAACCATGAGTTGCTTTTAGATTAATAGGAAATATATATTTCTTTCTGAAAGTAACAGTTGAGAAAAATTAAATGAATACTTTTAAGATTAATTTAAAGTATAGAAACCTCTACAATTACGTTGACCTTATGGATAATAGTTAAAATTACTTTTATAGCCCAACCTGCATATCTCAGTGGTTGAGTATCAAGCTATGAACCAAGAGTTCACAATTCAATTCCTGGTCAGGGCACCCGGGCTCAATCCTCCGTAAGGAGTGTGCAGGAGACAGCCAATCAATGATTCTCTTTCATAATTGATGTTTCTATCTCTCTTTTCCTCTCCTGTTCCTTCTGAAATCAAAAGAAATATATATTAAAAAAATTACTTTTATGTTTTCTTTCCTTTTCTTAAGCTTGGAGAAGTTAATTAAAGTCACTATTGCTACTTGTGCTTGCATATGGCCTCTTCTTGTCTTCTTAAAGCCAATGTGGAATGAGCATTATTTTTTTAAATTTAAATTCTTTATTGTTTAAAGTATTACATAGGTCACCTTTTTCCCCATTGACTTCTTCCTGGCTACCCCCATCCCGCAACACATGCTCTCTCCCCACTCCCTGGCTATGCCCATTGGTTATGTGGTTATGCTCATATGCATGCTTACAAGTGCTTTGGTTGATATGAGCACTACTTTTAATCAGGGCTGTGAAAAAAAAGAGGTTTGCTTAACCTTTATCTCTTGAAATAGATTTATTTCTACTTCCACTCTCACAAGTTTCAAGAAAGGTGTGAAACTTCAAATACTTCAGAGCAGGCAGGGGAAGCTGAAAATAGCACCTGAAAAATTATGACCAGTTTCCCTTCATGACAGATACTTAAAAATAAAATTTACTCCTCGTATTTTTATCTATTAATTAAAGTAGGACTTTTCTCTGTGTTTAATGCTAGCAAAGCATAGTGTGTACACACATGCACACATCACATACTGGTATATTCTGCATCTAAAATGTGTAGTCAGTAAAGATATAAAAATCTATTTGAATAACTGTGGTAATGATAATATATTGTTTTCAATTGAAATTCTGTTTTCCAAGGGCTATCATGCACCATATTTAGTTGATACATACAATTCAAATATTACAATAACTAAAAAAAAGTAACATTTTTTTCCCCTTCCAATCTTCATCTGGCAATTTGGCATTGTATGAGTAAAGCCTTAAATAGATGATTCTATAAATAATGCTTGGAGTAAAATTTTATGTGGCTAACATTTTTTTACACTGTCTCTTCAGATTTGCACTATAATTAAGAAGTTGCATGTACTGGAAGCAAAAGTACAGAATGTATTAATGTGATGATTAATAGCTAATCAACTGGGTGTTGGTAGCACTGCTGAAGACATTGTAGAGAAAAGAGACTTACAAAAGGATTGGTAGTGGATACCTCCTTCCCCATTCCACTGGAAACCCAGCAGGTCATCAAACTTCTTCGTCTTACTAAATCACTCATGTTTTCAGGTTTGAGTTTGCTTATATTCACAGAGGTATTTAACAGTGCTAATGGCTGTGCACTCTCTCTTTCGAAGCACTCTTCTCTTCCTCTCTCTTGAATACCATGATCCTGTTTTACTTCTCTCTATGAGCACTCTTTTTCAGTCACCTTTGTTAATTCCTCTTCCATTGTACATCTCTTAGATGCTGGGACTTACCCAGTATCTTTTCTGAGGTTTGTTCCCCAGCTATCCTTTCCTTCTAAATATTTTATTTGCTTCAATGAACATCTATATGCAAACAACTCCCAACTCTAACCCTTTAGTCCAGACTTATTTTGTAAGTTCTAGGCTTTTATGTTCAAGTATTAACTAACATTTCCACTTGGATGCGTTCTTAAATGTATCATTCTTGGTACTTCCACCCTCCCTCCTTCCCAGTTCCCTTTTCTCCCACTATTGGTCACTACTTCATGTTGATTCTTTCTCTTAAATAGTTCATTTTTTTAAATCCTCATCTGGGGATATGTTTTTACTAATTTTTAGAGAGAGAGGAACATTGATGTGAGAGAGAAACATCAATTTGTTGTCTCCTGTATGCACCGTGACCAGGAATTAAACTTGTAACCTCTTGGTATATGGGAGGGTACTCCAACCAATTGAGCCACCCCTTAGCACTCCTAAACAATTCTTGAATTAATTGCCCATGGATTTTCATTCCCCTAGACATGCTATAATTATGCTAAGAATCAAATCTGGATCCCCACCTGCTTTTGTGTAGTTTTATTGCAACACCACCAGGCCTATTTGTTATGTATGGATGTTTTTATGCTACAACTAGAGGCCTGGTGCACAAAATTCTTACATAGGTGGGGTCTGTAGACCTGGCCAGCAATCAGGGATGATCAGATTCCCCCTTATCCTAATTATCTCAACTTTGTTTGTTGCCTCAAATTGAATTCTTTATAATGCAATGAGAGTCATTATGTATAATATAATTCTTATCATATCACTTCTTATGAGCTTTTCAATGACTTCCTCTTATCTTTGGTGAAAAATTATGCTTCTTGACATGGTCAGCAGACTAGCCTTATCTCTTTCCCTACCTCCTTCCTCTCAATTCCCACTGTTCCAGATGTATCAGACAAGTTTCAGGTCTTCACTCCTGACATGTACTTTGGACTTCAGCATGCTATTCTTTGTGACTGAAAGTAGCCCCTGGGTGAGATGTTCAACTTTGGGAAAACCTCTCTTGATCACTGGGCTGTGAGATAGGGCTTCTCCTTTGTGTTTGGACAGCACTTTTTGTTTCTTTATAGGCTTTTTCATGCTAATGGGCAATGTCTATTTGTCGCTGTGATGGTTAATTTTATGTACCAAATTGGCTAGTCCACAATATTCACATATTTGGTCAAATAGCAGTCTAGATAGTGCTTTGAAGGTATATTTTAGACAAGGTTAACTTTTAAATCAATAGACTGAGTAAAGCAGATTATCCTCCATAATGTGGATAGGCCTCATCCAATTACTAAGAGTTTAAGGTCTTAAGAGAAAGACTGAGATCCCCTGAGGAAGAGGAAATTCTTGCTCCAGATTGTCTTCAAACTCAAACTGCAACAACCTTTCCCTGGGTCTCCAGCCTCTTGGTCTACCCTGCAGATTTTACCTTAAACTTGCTAGACTTTTACAATCATGTGAGCCAATTCCTTAAAATCAGTAGTCTCTCTCTCTCTCTCTCTCTCTCTCTCTCTCTCTCTCTCTCTCTCTCTCTCTCTCCATCCATCCACATTCTATTGGTTCTGTTTCTCTGGAGATCCCTGACTAATACACCACTCTGTATATTTAATGCACAATGCAAGGAACATGTCTACTTTGCTCATCGCTGTTCTACCAGAGGCTAGCATGGTGACTGGAATATAGTAAACACATTTAAAATATGAATAAAGACTGGCATGTCATGTAAAAATGCATCAAAACAGGAAAAAATAGGAGAGAATAAATGAATGCAGTGAGAGAAAAATGGGTCTGCATCTCAAGGTGATTCAAAATAGTCCTCAGCCGAGACAAAGGGAGGTTCCTAAATGTATCTATAGATTCCTAGTGAGACAGGAATTCCACCAATGCCATTTTACTAGAGCATAGTATGAGTTCTGGTAGCATGTAAGTGAGAAAGGATGAAGGAAAATCTACCTACCTTTTAAAATATCATAAATGAGAGAAATAGACACATAAGATGGGCCACTCACTATCCACACCAACCCCTGATGGAGTGTTCTATTGTTGCAAATTATCAATCCAACACCTTGGTAGGAACACTAGTTCTGTAAGTCACCTATTTCTCAGAAACATTAGTAAAGGACGGTGCCAGAAGTGGAAGTATGCCATGAAACTAGTCACTTGAAGAAATTGGTGTAAAATGCACTGATGTGAATGTCTAATTAACCTTTTACTTCATAATGAGAATTACAATGACCATGTGGTCTCTAAAAACATGCTCTCAATTTATAATTTTTTTCTCTTTTTAAATTTTTTTATTGTCCACTCAAATATGACATAGTCAAATACCCTGAACCACTATTTTCCACTCAAGGATTCAGCCATGGGATTCCCATGAGTCACATTATCTGGGGCACCACATCAAAGACATTATTCTTTTAGACACTTCTCGAATCTGATTTATTCAATTAATTATTTAAGAATACTTATACACAGTATTTATTATGTACAAGGTATTTTTCCAACTACTTTACCAATAATTAATTAGTCAATAATACTGTATTTACTACTTAATACCATGAGATGAGCATTATTATGTTTCACATGTTACAAAAGAAGAAACTGAGGCATGAAAAAGTCAGATAAGATGTCCAGTTCATGCAACAGTAAACAGGAGAAGTAGGACTTATTTCACATTGGGAAGCTATGGTCCATACTCTATGCAATCTGTTCTTGGTTCCATCTTGCTCTCAGCCTCACTTTCAGCGAGATTGAGCGGAATCATCCTTCTAGGTATTCCCAGACTTCATAACCCTTTGCTCCATTACCAGGACCCTGAAGCAAAGTTATCTAATTCCTAGTTTCCCATCTAGACCCCATCCTGGTTGTCTTCCTGGTACTCTGGCCACCCTACCTAACTGGCTACAGTTCTAGACAGGGAAGTTGATCACACTGAAAATACTTGGCCAAATCAAAGAAATTGGAGTTATTTTTAAGAAATATAAAGGGAATATAAACAAAACTTATTTTTTTCTATCTCCAGTCAAATTATCGAATAAACTAGAATTTATTTAAAAGTATAAGCACAAATCAGGTGGAGTTAGTCACTTTCAGGTTCAAAGAAGAAAGATACAACCTGGGTATCTAAGTAACTGGGTGTTTACTGCAATAAAGAGAGAAAAGATATCTCAACAACCTCATGGCCAGTTTGTGAAAAACCAAAGTGTAATTCACTGCTATTTAGGGTTGGCAGTTGCTTTGACCACTGGCAGCAGCTCTGGTGTTTTGCCAGGCTTCTGCCTCCAACCCTTCAACCACATCCCTTCCCCTGCCAGCCCGCCCTCCACCAACTCTGCATCCTTCCCAGTCTCTCTGCTTTCTGTTTCCTGAGGAATTCCACTTTCCCAGGCTTCAAACTAAATGTTAAAATTCACTTCTATTAGTGGAACAGGGCTCTGAGTCATTCATTTTTTTTTCCCCTAATGTTCTCAATATTCTAAATTTTATCAGGAGCATACATTGTAATGTATTATCATTTTAAAAACCATTGGGACACACCAGAAAATGTTTATGCTAATACATGTCATTTCTTTTTGCATTAGACTCTGTCTACATGACAGTCCACAAATATTTAAAAAATGAATTACAGATTATAGGTATTGTTGCTATGTCTTCAACACTTGTCACTGAAGACGGAGGAATCTGGCCAGCTTCACACAGTCAAAGCTTATTTATCTCTCCTGTCCCAGGAATTAACTGGCTTTCTCTCCTAGTGTTTATGCCTCCCAGCCTGGAGGAAGGACTGACTGAGACAAAACCCTCAATGACAGCGATGACGCCTGTGCAGGTGGCTGGGAGCTTTGCACACCCCGAGCTGTGGAGAACTGAGGTCGCTCTAAAGAATTCCATTTCAGTGTCAGCCTCGTGCTGCTTTCACAGACCCACAGTTTCCTTAGATATCATGGCAAGGGAGTGCTGCAGGCAATAAACTTTGTTTTTTGCTTTAATTATAAAAGATATTGCCCAAAGAAACATTTTCTTGCTCTTCACCTTGTCTTCTTAAAATCAATATTGGGATGCATTATGCATTTAGTGGTGTGCTTGCTCTATCTGTCTTATTAAAATGAGACTGAAGTTTGTTCACTATTGTGTGCTAGGCACATAGTAAGCTCCCAATAAGCATTTGTGGGGTGAATTAACAAGCAAATGTAGGTGAGCAGCACATAGCATGCATTTTTTACAAGGTGAAATCCATTCTAGGGGCAAGTGAAAATATCTTACTCTTTTATTTCCCCCTCAAATATATGTTTATTGATTTTAGAGTGGAAGGGAGAGGGAGAGAGAGAGAAATATCAATGATGAGAGAAAATCATTGATCAGCTGCCTCCTGCACATCCTAAACTGTGGATCAAGCTTGTAATCTGGGCATGTGACCTGACTGGGAATCAAACCATGACCTCCTGGTTCATAGGTCAATGCTTAGTTATTGAGCCACTCTGGTGGGTAAAATATCTTTCTCTTTTTGTGTACAATGTATACAGATATACATGTCATACATAAACAGACATACAGTGTACCTGTGGCATTACAATTTCATAGTGAAGGGTGGTTAGAGGAAAAGGGAATCTAAAAACTCTTTTTTTTAAAAAAAATATTTTATTGATTTTTTACAGAGAGGAAGGGAGAGGAATAGAAAGTCAGAAACACCGATGAGAGAGAGACATTGATCAGCCGCCTCCTGCACGCCCCATACTGGAGATGTGCCCACAAGCAAGGTACATGCCCCCGACCGGAATTGAACCTGGGACCTTTCAGTCCACAGGCCGACGCTCTATCCACTGAGCCAAACCGGTCTCGGCTAAAAACTCTTTTTAGTAAAGGGCAATAATAAAAAAGTGGTTGAGAAAAACACTGAAACAGACATTGGGATGAATGTGTTTGTTCATCTATAGAAGCATTCATACCATACACAGCATTGTTGTGGGAGTAAGAACTTGATTGGGGTTTCTACCAAAGTTTAGTGCCTTACTCTTTTCTGTAAATGTGAAGCAGCCATTTCCATTTCAAGGACAAATTCATCATATAATATGGACTTCATATAATTTGGGGGGAGCCTATTTCTAATTACATATGGTAACATTATTATTTTTAAGTGTAATTGAAAAAGATGAATGAGAGGTGTTCCGATGGCTTCTCTTCCCCTTATACATTTCTCTCATCCATCATTTCCCTATTCAGCAAAGTGTTCTGAAGACCACATGGAACTACTGACTATGTTTTCTATTGCAGCCTACATTTAGGGAGTTAATTAAGAAAATATCCTGTTAATTAATTTCCTGAGTGCTTATCAGTGTGAAGGCGACTGTCATGCTCATTTTAAGGAAACATTTTTGTTTCAGCTATTGGTATTTATTAGGCACTTGACTGATTTCAAAGTGTATTTTGGGGAATGGTGAAATATGATAACTCTAGTTCTGCTAAGTTCTTTAAAAGCAGGGGGGTGAATTAGGCCAAGGAGATGAAAGAAAAAAAGAAAGACAAGTTGCATGATACTGACTTTACTAGTAATATGTGCACACAGAAAGAATAGAGTTTCAAAATAGTAACACCAGTTATATAATGTCATAAAAATAGGTCTTAGTATCTTTCTATAAGGTAAAATTTATTGAGAGTACAGTGTCCAAACTTTGTATAAATGAGCACAGATGCAGGTATAGAACAAGAAGACTTTCCAAATAATGGTAGCTCTTCAGTAAGTTAGCTGGAAATGGTGCATATAGTTCTTGCAATATGTACTGGTTTGCTTATGGTTTCTACTTTTCATTATTGTGGTAGGCAGAATAATGGCTCCTCAAAAATGTTCACATCCTCCTCCCTGGAATGTATGAATAGATCATGTTACCTGGCAAAGGAGAATTAATTTTGCAGATGGAATTAAGGTTGCTAATTAACTGATCTAGAGATAGAGAGATTATCCTTGTTTATCCCGGATTATCCAAGTGGGCCCAATCTAATCACAAAGGTGCTTCTAACTAAAAGAGGGAGCCAGAGAGAGAGAGAGAGAGAGAGAGAGAGAGAGAGAGAGAGAGAGAGAGAGAGAGAGACAGAGACAGAGAGAGAGTCAAGATAATGTAAGATGAAGATTTGACTGGCCATCTTTGCTTGATGGCAGAGGGTCTTGAACCAAGGCATGAGGGTAGTTGCTACACACTGGAAAGGCAAGAAAACAAATTTTCCCCTTGGACCTCATGGAAAGGAACATAGTCAGTCCTGCTGACACATTCATTTTAGCCCACATCCTATGTGAGACCTCTAACTCCTAGACATAGCTTTTCAACCAATCTACCAGTCAAAGTTTATGATTTTTATTTTACAAATGCAGAGCTCAAAGCTCAGAGATTTTAAGTTGCTTGTCTAAATACTCAGAGCTAGTGGCAGATCCACACTTGAACCCAGATCTGTCTGACTCGTAAAATCTGTCCTCTTCTCTCTGTACTACAATGGCTTCTCAGCCAACCAGGTACATACAACATCACTGGAATAATTTGATGACATGTGTCTTTCTTTCAGACCAGCAATCAAGTTTATTTGTTTATTGTAAATAAGTTATTTTTAAAATTCCTTGTTTCTATAGTACTTAAATAAAAGAGAACAAGCGTTCTCAATATGTGAATATGGAAAGAATGAAAATACAGATAAATCAATGAACAAGTTCTGTTGCTGCTCCAAACAAAGAGGTATTTTAACAGGGGGTCCTCATGTCTCAAGGAGAACATTTATTGCACTCTGTTAACCACCAGTGCTTCTTTTGAACTTTCTCTGAAGTTTCTTAAGCAGTATTAGTTGCTCATTTATTTATGCTCAGATCATATATTCTCATACTCCTGAGATAGCTTTGACTAGACATATGTGTGTGTCTCTCCATCTGGAATTTGAATTCTTTGTGGAAATGGAGGATGTTTTCCTTATTTCTGGATTTGAAGTACTCAGTACATGTGGTATGAAGCATCATTATAATGTAGCCACTGAGAGGTATTCTTTGGTTGTAAGCACCAGGAACAACAGTGAATAAGACAAGAAAGAGGGGTTAGTGGAAAGATCTTGAGTGTTTTCTGGAAAAAAAGGAAGAGCTGAGTAATCAGGTAGTGGGAAGACAACAACCAGCACAATTTGTTGACACCCTTGCAAGGACTCTTGACTCTTGGTTCAATCACCTGATGACTAAATTCCTACTCCCGTCCTGTTTAATGTTCACATGCCCAGAAAAATCAGAATAGACCAGCCTGTGTCACAAACCATCTCTGGGATCATTCGCTTTACCTCATGGAGGGTGGAAGAAAGTAAGGATGAAAGGACAAAGAAATTCTGGATAGACCAAAGTTATAGATGTTCTCTTTAAAAGTGTTTTGGATCATGGATTCAAATCTCACCTCTTTCATTCACTATTTGTATGACTTGAATCTATTACTGTCTTCACCTCTAAAGTGAAAATTATAATAGTGTCTTCTTTATAGTGTTATTGTGAGGATTAAATGAATATACATATGATTTGGCAAAGTGCCTGACATAAAATATGCAAATATTAACATTTTCTTTTAGATAAAGAGGAGTGTCATACATTAAAACTTAGAGAATCATGTCTTTGATGATGAAATTAGGAGAAGTAATTTCTTTTATTTCTTTTCCCTAGAGTGACTGGCTTTAGGAGACGGTTTTCAGTTGGTATAAATAGCTAGTGTGGCCCACTGAGGGCTGTGAAAGATTTTCTACTAGCCTCAGGTGGATTGGGATTTCAGAAGCACACAAAGGCCTGTGGGTGGGCAAAAGATCAGATGGCATTGCTAATCCACAGATAGGTAAGTCTGCCCTCAGATAAAATCGAGTTGACTGTATTTGGTTTTCATCAGTCTCTTTTTAGTCACTCAAATTTGCTAGGTAAACACTGACCAGTTTCAACCTGCTTAATTTATGAAAATTGATAAGATCGCAGACCATTATTCCATGGCTTCTGTAGTATAATTTTCTTTTCCCATATTCATTTGAGTTGTTTGAATACCATGTTATTCTGGTCCTCTTCTTCCTTTTCATTTTTTTTTCTATTGCATTGTTGAAAAACCAAAGCAAAAGCTTTTAGTTAGCTGATCTTAGTCTGTAGAGTTGACAGTCTCATAAGGTCAGAATTGTTTTATTACAAAAGCAAACATTTGAAACCACAGATATACAGTTAGGAATGTTTGACTGAGCAGGTGACTTCAAAGATGAGTAACTAGATGTACTTCTAGAGTTTTTAAGGTTTTATGAAATGAAGTGGAACCTTTTTCTTAAAAAGGTTTCTTTAAAATGTTTTTTCTTTCTCCGGGTGATAAGATCAGTATTGCATATCAAAGAGCATGATTTCAAATAGGCAGAAATAGACGTATATGCAATTACTTATGTTTTATTTATTCACTTTTTTTGAAGGAACAAATATTTTATGAGTCATAAAAAATCAATTCTCCATCCTTCTGGACTTGGTTCACGTTTCTCAAATAGACTTTTCCCCCATCAAGTGTAATTTATTTAAATAACAATTTAATTGCATGTTGTAGGTAAACCAGTTGAAGTGATATGAAAGTATAGAATTCTGGAAATATATGGCAATTTAAAAATACCCTATAATGCAGAGTATTCTGTAATACAAAAGAATAGAAAAGAAAATGTTGGCTTTCAAGTTGGTATGATTTATTTGCCCTTAAAAATACAATTTCTAAGATGACATCTGTTCTTGAAAATGTCTTTTTTTAAAAAATATATTTTATTGATTTTTTTACAAAGAGGAAGGGAGAGGGATAGAGAATTAGAAACATCAATGAGAGAGAGACATTGATCAGTCACCTCCTGCATGCTCCCTACTGGGGATGTGCTCACAACCAAGATTCGTGCCCTTGACCGGAATCGAACCTGAGATCCTTCAGTCCGCAGGCTGATGTTCTATCCGCTGAGCCAATCCAGTTTCAGCTTGAAAATGTCTTAATGTTAAAAAATAAGCTATAGAAACTGTTGTCTTCAAGATGAAAATTTAGGTCTCATATGCAAGGAGGCAGAGGTGTTGGGTTTAAGACCTCACCTCACTAACCGTTTTAATTCTGTTGAAGCTTTTGTACCCAGGCAACAAACAGAATCTGTTTTAAAAGTCAGACTTCTTAATTAGAGAAATGGCAGTGTGGGACTTACTACAAAAGAAATACTGTTATTATTATTATTTAGTTAAAATATGAAGACATTTAATGAGCTGCAAGGATGAGATTCATTAGCTCCATCATAAAAGCAAATACTCGAAGGACAGAGGCAGGGAGACAATGTTGCTAATGATCTCGCCACAGGCTTTATTTGTCATTACCAATTACTAGGAACACTGTGATATCACCAGACTTGTAATACACGTGGCAAAGGTGGTACTTCTCCTGTGGTTCAAGTTCAGTTCCCAGGACTCCTTCAGCTACACTTCAGGCAAATATAAAGATGCTTTTGTTTCTTAATAGTTAAAGTTAACTTTTTTCTCTGACAACTTCAAGTTACAGAAGGAATAGGAATATGGCAGCAGAATATTTATAGCGGAGACATTAAAGCAAATTTAAGACACAGGTAGGTATGGCAAGGATCCCCTCTGTCTCAATAAATGAAACAGCCAATCTAGGAGTACCAGCTAGGTTTGTCTCCATACTCAAAAAAAAAAAAAAAGATCTCCATACAGGTTCAGTAGTGTTTTTTGCATACATCACCATAAAAAGGTCATTCTGATTCAATGCAAGTTTCCACCTCTTGCTAAAATGCATGATGCCTGAGGTTAATAGCTGCCCCAGGGTCTAAAAAAGTTGGCATATTGCTATAAATTGTCTATTTCTTACCCAAGTATTTAAATAGTGCTAAGGAATGTTTAATTGCAACTAGAGGTAGAAAAACCACATTGGGAACATCTTTTTCCAAGAAAATGTCAAAAGCTAATTTGCTTAATTAAAAGTCTGAATTACAGCACCTAATTTTTTAATTGAATGAGAATATTATAATAATTAAAGACAAACAATGTTTCTTAGCAATTTTGGGTTAACATTAAACTCAGAAGTTCAGTATCCCACAGTGGAGTTGATCTGTTTCTGATGATTTTGCATTTTTAGAATCTATACACTTTTTTTGGGGGGAGGGAGGGATTTTTCCATTGGGAGGTTTTACAGGCTATGGTTACGTGTATAGAAAAAGACCTGAACTCCATTCCCACAGTTTACAGTTATATGTTGTTAGACTAAACACAGTTCTTCATGGTATTGTGTAGAACATGTTAGGAAACTCTTACATTCTTATTTAGGAGAGGAAACTTTGAGGTGATGTGGCTATTCCCATGAACAATCTAGATTCTCTGTTATTTCAAATGCTTTCTGGGAAGTCATTTAGTGCAGCTATCGGCCTTTAAATTGATATATATGCCTAAAACAAATGAATAGAATTGCCAGGATTTGGAAGGGGAGTTCTAACCTGCAGGCTACTGTTAGGTGCATAGAGATGATGTGAAGTAATGGTTATCTACCACTGTGGAGTGGTGTACCACAGTGGTAACCTATTGTGGTAAGAGTTATCCATCTGGATGGTGAATAAGAGTAGACGGCATGGTTCTCTCACAACCTTGCCATTGAGAAGTTGTGTAAATTGATCAGACTCACAACTGAAAGGAAAAGTGGCTTTTAGAAGAACTCCTGAGTGGAGATGTGGAGATGACGAGTAGAGAGAACACTACACAGCAAATTGCCTGGCTCTTGCAGTCCCGTTTTTTACCCCCACAAAAACAAATGGGGAAAATAACCCTCATTTCGATTTATAGGTTTTTGTGGGTACACTCATGAAAGAAAACTGTTAGCTCAATAAAAGACACATGTGCTGGGCCCTACATGTACCAACACAGCCAAGTCTCTTCTGTTGGCCAAGTCTCTTCTGATGAGTGATGTGTGAAACCGTAGTCTTTTAGCATGGGTTTCGGTTGTCTGACAACATCTTCAGTAAGTGTGACAAGCCAAGCTCTTGGGGCCCAACCTCTGTACGTGGTGGAGAGGTACACTAAGAGCCGGTCTAAAGGAAGCTTTGTAACCAGGACAGTGCAAAGCATGGGGCAGGAAGGAGTTGGTTTCTCAGGGGCGTTTCAGGGGTAATCTTGTTAAGAAACATAGGAAGATTATTTAAATGCCTTTTAAGCAGCAGTTCCTCCCTCTTGATATTTTCAAGGACAGTAATCTGGTCTTTGTTTTATTTTGGGGCTGCCAGCCCGACTAGTGATAGGGTTGGCATGCAGCTGATATTGGCAATGTGTTCACTGTCCTCAGATGCCAGCTTAACTGAACGCTGCACAGAGAAGCCAGAATCCTGTGCTTCAAACGCCAGCTCTGATTTCTATGAAGCCAGCAGGTAATCTTCTTTGTTTGCAGAGATAATGATTCTTTCCCCCTTCATGATCCACAATTAATTTTCTGCCTTGACATAACTGGAAATACTGTGTCCATTATACATTGGTATATACTATAGTATGTACATAAGATGCAATCCTTAAGAAATGCATTTTTCTCAAGAGTATTTGTGTGTGTGTGTGTGTGTGTGTGTGTGTGTGTGTCTGTGTGTGATATCACCCATAGGGCTTCTGAAAAAATTGAGTCTGAAAAGTCTTATTACAAGAGTTAATGCTTTTCTTACTATGCCATTGGAATAAAAATGAAAAGCTGTTTAAATGCTCAGGTATGAGCTGAAGGATTTTTTTTTTTTACAGTGTATTCTAATTTAGTACCTAACCCCTATGATGTAAGGCAATGAGAATAAACTTGTTCATTGAGAATAAAAATTTATTTTTCAGATAGGAATGAGAATTAGAGCATGGAGTTGCCTTTAAACAGTTTGACATGATTCACTGAGGTTCTGGCTTATGACTGCTTTCTTCTAAGTAGCTAGTTAGCTGAAAAACCTCAAACTATTCATCCTCTCTCCACCCTCTCTACCCTCCCAGCTCCAGAGAAACCTCAGGCAGCAAAACCTGCTGACTATATAAAGCCATTTTCAAAATACATGGTCATTTTCTTGGAAGAAGTTATGGTATTGGGGTGGTGATTGTGGAATGTGGATTGTAGTCAGTTATGCTAACATTTCATCTAATCCCTTCAAAATTAAATAAATTAAATGCTAATAAAACTCTTTTACTGAGGTGTCTACAACCCCATGAAGGTCTCAGAGGGATACCTACAGCTGCATTTGGGGTCCCAAAGGAGTGCAAGATTATTTTCTCAAGTTTCAAGCTTAAATAAGCTGAAGATTTTGTTGGTTCTGGGTTGAGGTGGGGGGTGGTTGTGTGAGGATTAATGGAGCCATTTTGAAAACCGTTGCTAATCAGGCTAAAACGAATCACACATTTATAGGAATGTTGGCCATCACAGATACCTCTCTGTGTTTGTGTATGTAGCATACACAGCCTACTTAGTATCTTTTGTGAACTTATTTAAGTCAATAATAATTCCTGTTTAAATATCCAGATCTTTGGGGAATCAAGCTATAATCCAAAATAAACTTACTTTGGAAGGTCATGTGTATCTGGCTATTATGGACTCTCATGAAAAGTGTAGCAAGGTGATTCAAATTTCTATTTGACAACAGCTAACTATAAAGTAACAGTTCCCAGTGGCCAAGCTTATTTTAAATATAAGCATCTGAGTTACTTTTGGAAAGTTTGATGCAATTTTTTCTTTGAAACAACTGAAGAAAAATTGGTTTTGAAAAAAAATAAGTGCGTATACTAAATAATAAAAAATGATATTGGAAAAAATTTTGTGTTTATGAGTTTGCTATTTATTATATTTTTCAGGACATCATCAAAATTATTTTAATGCTGTTTTATGCCAAAAAAATGGGCAAAAAGCCCAGTAATAAAACCAGTAATGTAGAAATAGCTCCTTCTTATAGGTGTTTGTTTAAGGATGTTTCAAATAGCACTTTCTAGAAAATTCTATTTCCGTGGCCAGGAATGGATATGAATTGTCAAAAAATGAAATCCTTTGCTTGCTAATACTTCTGGTCATTCAGGAGAATATTATATGCTGGCTGATCATAGGAAATATGAAATACATTTAGTTGCATAAGCTGAGTCTGTATTTTCACTATAATATATGATATTGTAATGAAGTTGGGGCTAAATGGGTGGGGTAATTACACTCACCCAGCTCTGTCCCACTCTGACTAAGGTTGTGTCTGTTATGGAAATCATATGTTACAGACTAGCTTGACCCTTCAGTACAGCAGCTATTACCCAGAAACAGGGAAACCTAGTCCATGGTTCTGAATATTTGAAAAATAGTTTTCATTAAGGTCTGAAGTAGTTGGATTGTACACAATTCTTAGGCTATCAATAATTTTACACTAAACTGATTTGACTGCAGCAGAAACTGCTATACAGCATTCTGGGTTAGGAGGAAAGAAGGAGCTGACATATTCAACCCTATTTCAGCAGGGTAAGAGCAATACAAATAAACTCTAGAGCAGTTTCATCATTGGCTACTTATAAATTATTATTCTGCCTTATGTTTTCAGTTGGATATTCATGGAGAAACCTTACACATTTGTTTAAAACTTTGGGGGTAAGACAGAGTGAAATTTTGCTCAAGATAAAATTGGTACTTTGATCTGTGGGATAGGAATATATAAAGGCTTTCCTCCCACAACCCACTTTTGCAGACATTCAGGAATTTGACATGAAAAATCAAATGAATTTTTGTTCATTGAAGAAACATGGTAACACGCAGCAAAACGTATCATAAAGCTCTAGGCAGGAGATGCTTCACAACTTTGGTATGTATCATGACAACCTTGGTATATTTAAAAACGTAAGTTGTGGTGCAGAAATACTTCTGGAGAAACTTAATGCAAACAAAGCTATATGGAAAGAATGTTCTTTAATCACACAGCTATAGAGTTGCTATTGTGAGTTCAAATTATTCATTGGATGCAGGGTTATTGATAATATTGTGAAGGTCAATGTGTTATCTCTATATGACCAACCAGAAGGTACCCTCAATTTTGAAATTATTATTATTTTTTTTCCATTTTTAAATTAATGTATTACATGTGTACATATCTTCCCATTACCCACCCCCCACCCCACTCCCATACATATCTTCACCCCCAGTGTCCTATGTCCATTAGTTATGCTTATACGCATGCATATAAGTCCTTGGGTTGATCTCTTATCTACCCTACCTTTCTCTAATCTTCCTGTTGTAATTTGACAGTCTGTTTGGTACTTTACTGCCTCTGTATCTATCTTTAGTTCATTAGTTTATAATGTTCTTTATTATCCATAAATGAGTGAGATCATGTGGTATTTTTCTTTCATTGATTGGCTTATTTCACTTAGCATGATGCTCTCCAGTTTCATCCAGGTTGCTGCAAATGGTAAGAATTCCTTCTTTTTTATGGCAGTATAGTATTCCATTGTGTAGATGTACCACAGTTTTTAAATCCACTCATCTGCTGATGAGCACCTTGGCTGTTTCCAAATTGTAGCTATTGTAAATTGTGCTGCTATGAACATAGGGGTGCATATATCCTTTCTGATTGATATTTCTCATTTCTTGGAATATATTCCTAGAAGATGGATCACTAGGTCAAATGAGAGTTCCATTTTTAGTTTTTTTGAGGAAACTCCATACTGTTCTCCACAGTGGCTGCACCAGTCTGCATTCCCACCAGCAGGGCATCAAGGTTCTTTTTTCTCTGCATCCTCGCCAACACTCGTCGTTTGTTGATTTGTTGATGATAGTCATTCTGACAGGTGTGAGATGGTACCTCATTGTTGATTTTATTTGCATTTCTCAGATGATTAGTGACTTTGAGCATGTTTTCATGTGTCTCTTGGCCTTCCTTCTGTCTTCTTTTGAAAAGATTCTATTTAGTCCGTTGCTCATTTCTTTTTTATTGGATCATTTATCTTCCTTTTATTAAGTTGCATAAGTTTGCCTGTAGATGTTGGAGATTAAAACTTTATCAGTGATAACATTTGCAAATATGTTCTCCCATACAGTGAGCTTTCTTGTTGTTTTGTTGATGATTTCTTTTGCTGTGGAAAAGCTTTTTATTTTGATGTAGTCCCATTTGTTTACTTTCTCTTTAGCTTCCATTGCTCTAGAGCAGTATCACTGAAGAAGTTTCTTTGGCATATGTCTGAGATTTTGCTGCCTGTAGATTCTTCTAGTATTTTTATGGTTTACTATCTTATGTTGAAGTTCTGTATTTTGAGTTTATTTTTGTATAAGTTGGTGGTCTAGTTTCATTTTTTTGCATGTATCTGTCCAGTTTTCCCAACACCATTTATTGAAGAGACTGTCTTGACTCCATTGTATGTTCATGCCTCCTTTGTCAAATATTAATTGAGCATAGTGGTTTGGGTTGATATCTGGATTCTCTATTCTATTCCATTGGTCTATGTCTGTTCTTGTGCCAGTAGCAGGCTGTTTTGAGAATAGTTGCTTTGTAATACAGCTTGAAATCTGGCATTGAGATCCCACCTACTTTATTCTTCTTTCTCAGGATTGCTGTGGCTATTTGGGGTCTTTTTTTACTCCAGATAAATTTTTGGAGAATTCTTTCTAGGCCTGTAAAATATGTCATTGGTATTTTAATGGGGAGTGCATTGAATCTATAGATTGCTTTGCGTAGTATGGACATTTTAATGATTTTGATTCTCCCAATCCATGAACATGGTATGTTCTTCCATCTGTTTATGTCTTCCTGACCTCTTTTTTTCAGTGTCCTGTAGTTTTCTGCATTTAGGTCTTTTATCTCCTTAGTTCAGTTTATTTCTAGGTATCTTAATTGTTTTGGTGTGATGGTAAATGGGATTGCTTTTTTAGTCTCTATTTCTGTAAGTTCACTATTGGTGTATAGAAATGCCATAGATTTCTTGGTGTTAATTTTGTATCCTGCTACATTGCTGAATTCATTTATTAAGTCCATTAGTTTTTTGATGGAGTCTTTCAGCTTCTTTTATAAATAATATCATGTCATTTGCAAATAAGGACAGCTTTATTTCTTCTTTTCCAATCTGGATGCCTTTTATTTCTTTTTCTTATCTAATTGTAATGGCTAATACTTCCAGTAATATGTCAAATAAGAGTGGTGAGAGTGGGCATCCCTCTCTTGTTCCTGTTCTTAGGGGAAATGGTGAAAGTATTATTTTTGTAGCTATTCATAAAATTATACAACATTTAAATTGGAAAATGTTTTAGTCATTGGTGGTCATTTGGTAGATTTTCAAGAATGAGGTAATCCAATATCTTAAACAATGAAAAAAAACACAGTTATGATAAAATGAAATAAACCTCATCTTCCCTAAGACTCCAAAGGGAAAACAGATATTGATCATGTTTCCTATTTTTATTTACATTTAATTAAAGAGGGCAATGATGACAAAATTATTCTCTGGAGTTACTACTAATGTGATTTTGATGCCTGGCTTTTACTTATGGTTTTCAGGTATAGTTGATCTTTTAGAGAATGACTTTGGCTGTGCTTTTTCACAAACATTCCTATTTTGGTCTCTGAAATTTTATGAGGTTGGTCATATCACTGACATTGAATGGGTGAAGTCCTGACTAGTCATGCTTTTGGAGGGTCTTAAAAATATTAGAGTCACTGAAGGTAATTTTAGACCAAACCCCTTTAGCAGAAATTCTTTGCAGCACTCCTAATAAATATTGTGTATCAGATGAGAGTGAGGTGGAGCAAGGCTGAAAACAAAGCAATGCTCCAGAGAAGCAATGAGTATATATTAGCCAAACTTCATGAGTAAGGAAAAGGTTCAGAATACAAGCTGTTGAGAATGGAGTAGCCAGAGATGGCCAATGGGAGCTCAAGTTAAGGCCAACAACAGCAGCCTCGATTTTAGGAATTAAGGCACAGCAGATGAATCAGATCAATTTGCCTTAAGTTTAGCATCTTTGGTTCTGCCTGGCTTTGAAATAGTGAGACCAACATCTTTCTGGTTACACACTGAACGACTTAAAAAAATATTACATTGTCTCTGACATTAAATACTGGGTCATTTCTATGATAAATAACTTACTATTTTAAATGTAGATATTTTTATTATTTAAAAATATATGTATATATAACTAGAGGCCCGATGCTTGAAATTCATGCAAGAGTAGGCCTTCTTTCCCTTGGCTGCAAGCACCAGCTTCCTTCTGGCACCCGGAACCCAGGCTTCCCTCTGGCACCCAGAACCTGGGCTTCCCTCACAATCCCGCTTCCTTTGTAAGGTCATTTGGAAGGATGTCTGGCCTGATTAGCATATTGTACTTTTATTATTATAGATGATAATATCTTTTTTTTAAAAATATATTTTATTGACTTTTTACAGAGAGGAAGAGAGAGGGATAGAAAGTCAGAAACATCGATGAGAGAGAGACATCGATCAGCCACCTCCTGCATGCCCCCCACTGGGGATGTGCCCGCAAGCAAGGTACATGCCTCCGTCCGGAATCGAACCCAGGACCCTTCAGTCCGCAGGCCGACTCTCTATCCATTGAGCCAAACCGGTCTCGGCGATAATATCTTTTTATAGTGTTCATTTTTAGCCACTAGTTATTTTGCAAAATTATTACAGCTTGATGAGAAAGTCCCTGTTTCTTCAGAAAGTGGCAACTCATCAAATAGTGTGCCATCCACACATGATTTCTAAATATATATTTAAATTTATGATAATAATTAAGAGTTCTTGAATTTAAAAATTACATATTTTCTCTGTGTGGCCTGAAAATATTTGCTGCTTGAACTTGTTTGAAGGAGTGCCAGGTTAAGAGGTAAAAGGTTTGAGTTCTTAGGCTCCTAAGTGTCCAATGGACAGAAGGTCGACACAAGTAGTCAGTGGTGTGTGTGTGGGGAAGAGGGGCACCCTGTGTGACTAGGTGGAATCCCTGTGACTCTGGCAAATGTTGCTCCCAGCTGGGCTGCCTTTTGTGTCTCTGAGCAGTGGAGTGCCCAAATGAAAGCAGGAGCACAGTCAACTCTGCATGGTGCTGCTCCTGCCTCCAGCCAGACCTTTTTGGGAGATGGCTCCCTCCAAGCTTTGGGGTGATCCCACTGTCTCTGTCTGCCCTGTGTTTTTGCTCCTTCCTCTAGAGCAAGCATGTCAAACTTGCGGCCCACATGTGTCCCACAACAAATATTTTTGCGGCCCAGTCAATATAATGGTATGTAAAATGTTTTAATAAAAATTTCACAACTTAGTTTTTACAATATCCTGTTATACATAATTATTAATAACAAACTACAATGTTCGCTAATGACTGATTACTATAATTGTGTTGCGTTCATTTCCCTTACTCACCTTATGCAAAAGCGCACCATTTCTCTCCACTAATACTAGCAGCAAATATTTTATCAGCCGACTGCCATGTCATTTTGTTGGACTGACTTGTTTGGTGTGCACAACAGGAAATATTTCGCTTTTGGAGAACAAGAAAAATGGGTTTATTTGCGTTACGCTTATTAATTTGAGTGGTTATTCAGTGTCTGGTAAGTTAATGTTCAAGAAAAAATATTAATTTTTATTAAAATGTTCTATTATTTTATGTTAACGATTACTCATTTATTTCAGCCCTTTGTATTCAACATGTCTCTATGGAAATAAATCTACGTTTCTATGAAAATTGAAGCTTTTTTTGTTTTGTTTTGTTTTTTTGCGGCCCACATAAACTTAAACCTTGTTTATTTGGCCCATGTTAGCCTTTGAGTTTGACATGCTTGCTCTAGACACTGGAGAGTCTAGAGCCACCCTGGGCCATCATAATTTATCTAGGTTTAGCAACTGAAGAAACAAGGTTCTTCAGGGATGTCTCTCAATCTTTCTGTCTGGAGCAGCTTTCCCAGACTTTGCCTCTGTGTCCACAGTGGATGACCAAGTCTGTCAGTGAGAGGTGGTGAGGTAAGGAAAGAGACCTCAGGAAACAGTTGAGAGTACCCGTGAAGGGGAAGCCTGAGCAGTGAGGCTGGTCACATATGATCCTGTCACACATCCATTGATAGAGAAAAATGATCTCATATACGTAAAGTCATATTCACAATTCCAAATGATTGCCATTTTTTACGTCAAGATGACAGTATTTCTACTAATGTATAGAAATGTATCTTACAAAACTGAAGTGTGTTTAGCATTTCTTTTGACTGCATATATTTGCAGATGGCTTGTTAGTGTGTGCTTATAACCATTCTGTTTGGTGCATTTTGTCGTGTCAATGCTTCCTTTGAATTGTTAGGCTGTTTTGGAAGCTGTATTGACTCATTCAAAGCTTACTATATACCAGACACTGCAGTTCTCTCCTGGCATTCATCCTCACAATAGCCTTCTGTTACCCTCTTTTTATAGAGGAAAAACTGAGGCACAATGGGGAATAATCTTGGCCCATTTCTTCCACGTTTTAGGAGGTAGGGCTAGGATTTGAAGCTCAGAAGCTTGTCTGTAAAGTTTATAGCCCTCATCAAATGCTATATTTCCTCTCAGTAGTTTATCAATGAGCATCCAATGGCCCCCTGTAATTACTACTGCTTAACTACAGTGGAACTAAAGGCTTTGTCTACTCAGCATCTATCTTTTCTTAAAAATTACTTTTTTTTTAAACTACTATTTTTCTACTACTAAACCTGCATAGTTACAGAGATATTTTCTTGCCTTTTTAAAACTTTATTTCAGACAGAGGAAAGGAGAGGGAAAGAGAGAGATTTAGAAACATCAGTGTTGAGAGAGAATCATTGATCAGCTGCCTCCTACACGCCTCTTACTGAGGATTAAGCCCGAAACCCAGACATGTAACCTGACTAAGAATCAAACAGGCAACCTTTTGGTTCATGGGTCAATGCTCAATCACTGAGTCTCACTAGCCAGGCGGTTATAGAGATACTATTTATAATAGTGTAACACAGAGCTCCTTTTTTTATGACTTTTCCCCTTTTCACTATGGTTAGGAACCTGTCATAGTTGGGTCAAATGGAGTACTTGCCTGACATTTCTGGATATGGAAATAAGAAAGAAAATTCATTCTTTCTCCATCAGGCTTAAATTGGAACAGGTACAACTTTAAAGATAGTGGTGGTGTGCTTTCTTGTATGTGGACCAGATATATGGCTAGGGTAATGCAACTTGAGAGAAAAGATTGGAATCCTGAGCCAAGGAACAGCATGAGAGAAGAGGAGAGCTGATTTGAACTCCATGCTTTTAGTCCAGTTATTCAGAACATGAATAACACTCCTAGATTTCTATGAAACAGTCATTTAAAAAAATACTTTTATTGATTTCAGAAAGGAAGGGAGAGGGAGAGAGACCTAGAAACATCAATGATGAGAGAGAATCATTGATTGACTGCCTCCTGCACACCCCTGCTGGGGATTGAGTCTGAAACCTCAACATGTGCCCTGACTGGGAATTGAATCATGATCTCCTGGTTCATAGGTTGATGCTCAACCACTGAGACACACCAGCTGGGCAAGATATTCTTATATCCTTTAACAAATATTATTTTTGATTAGGTGGCATTAAAATAGTTTCATTTATTTTCACTCAAAAGAGTTCTAAATAGTGCAATAAACATAAAATTATGGTAGTAATTTTTATTTATTTATTGAACGTTATATAATATATGTGTGTATATATATATGTATACATACACACACACACACACACATGTTCAAGAAGTGTCAACTCTTCAGTGTCAGGTGCTAGTTGGTGTTGGGTATAGCATGGTAAACAAGACACACAAGGTCCCTTTCTCATAGGACTTCCATTTGTATCTAAAGAGTCCGAACAAATAAAGAAACAAAAAGAGTATGTTTCAGAGGGAGAGTAAATAAATCAAACGGTGAAATGATAAGCCATGAATGTCTAAGGCTAAAGTTGGCTATGTGCTCTGGAATGGTTTTCCTGAGGACTAGACATTGAGGCTGAGGTCAAATGACCAGAAAGAAGTAGCCTTGTAAAGCTTGGGTTCTAGAATGTCCCATGTAGAAGAACAATAAATGCAAAGTACCTGAGGGGAGAAAGTTGGCTGACAGTGAATGGTAAATGAAGTTTGCTACATTCAGAGGACAAATGAGTCTGAAGAGTCATAGATGAGGAGAAGGTGGGGACAGGGATTATAAGGGTAGACTTATGTTAGTCCCTGCTATCCTATGTCTGAAAAGGAGATAAACTGAAAAGGCCAATTTTCTTCAGAGAGAAAGACTGGATAAACTGAATGAACAAACAAACTCTCAGAAGTTTCCTTAATGCTGGCTTATGTGACTGAAGAAAGGAGAGAAAAGGGTAAATAGTGCATGACATTGAAAAGATCTCTTTTCTAGATGAGAAAGAAAAATTAAGGGCGGAGCAGGATCATGGGAATACCAACTGAGGTGTGCTTTAGGCAAACCAGTGCCATTACACTAATTCTTTTCTATAAAGAGAGGTATAGACTTTAAACAGCTGTAACCACTTGAAACCATGTCATATTTTTAAACTGAATTGAAGGTGCTTCTATAGTCCCTCCTCTTCATCCTAACTTCATCTTCAGTACCAAAATAGGATGTTGTATGATGTAGAGAAATGGGTCTCAATTTTAGCATAAGAATCACATGTGGGGCGTGTTAAAACAGATTAATTTTTGATTCAATAGCTCTGGGTAGGAACTGAGAATCTGCATTTCTCACATGTTGTCAGGTGATGCTTGCTGCTAGCTCAGAGATCACACTTGGAGAAACACTGATGTAGCCTAAGGCTTGATGAGATCCATGTCAGAATCACCTGGAGGGCCTATTCTGGATGAAAGAATGCTTGATGATGTACTACTTGGTAGTATAAGCTATCTACATGCTGCACCTCCTGGTAGATTTAGTAATGTCAGCCAGTGTTACATTCAAGAGGAGATCTTCAGTGGGAAGTGAATTATGGTGAACTCAAAAGCTCTGCTCTCTTTGGAGTGAAGGTGTGTGATGGAGAAAGTAGTAATAGGAATTACTCTGAATACTGGCTTTTTGGGGAAAACCAATCTTAACTTTTAGGGAGCATCAATTTGACATAATTCAAGGCTTTGACTTTACTAAATCACAACTATATTTTTATTTTTAGGTCTGGAATTTATATACATTCTGTTCTTAATCAACATACTAAACTTATAAACATATATTTTTTTATTCCTTCACAATGGTAGTCTTTTAATCACATTGTTTTTGTGAGAAGCTGTGTGAAGTATTTTGCATGAATAATTATAATTATGTAGATTCCACTGCAAACTTTTTTGTACTAAGTAAAATGATTTTTACTCTAAGGACTTAAAACATATCTGGCAAGCATACTAAATACTTCCATGTGTCATACTACCATAGCATATAGTTTTAAACTTGCAATTAATTTGTAAGTGACAAGAATGCTATTCAGATAGCATATTTCCCATTCCAATAGATTAGTGTTTAATACTAGAGGCCAAATGTACAAAATTCATGCACAGGGAAGGGGGGTTCCTCAGCCTTGCCTGCACCCTCTCACAATCCTAGAGCCCTCAGACATCCTTCTCACAATCAGGAACTGCTGGCTCTTAACTTCTGGCTCCTAACTGTTCGTCTGCCTGTCTGCCTGATTGCCCCTAACCACACACCTGCCTACCTTATTGCCCCTAACTGCCTCTGTCTACCTGCCTGATCACCCCTAACCACTCACCTCCCTGCTTGATTGCCCCTAACTGCTCTCCTGCCTGCCTGATTGCCCCTAATTGCTTCTGCCTCAGCCTCTGCACCTGGGACCCAAGCTTCTTTCCTCCCACCAGCTGTAGTCAACCAGGACCTGGGATCCCCTTCCTCTGGCTGGCCACAGGCACCTGAGACACTGGGTGGCTTCACCCAGGCCCTGGCTTTGTCAGGAAGGATGTCCAGAATGATTTCTGGAAGACATCCGGGCTATCCAGTCTAATTAGCATATTACCCTTTTATTAATATAGATGAGTAACTGACATATCAAATGAATGAAAAGCAAGTTTTCTTTATGAATAATAATAGATGCATCTTATGCAGAAGGAGCATTAAAAAATAATAGAAGGTAAAGAAAATGGGCCCCAACATGTATTTGACATCCCTTTTCTAATTAAAGTTATAGGATTACTTTCTAGTATATTTTATATTTTTATTAGGCAATATATGAATCCTAATGTATAAAAACCCAGGGTCCATAACATCCAAAATGACTGAAGGCTTAAACTGACCAGAAGTCAGTATGGGGTTGCTGTGATGACCCCACACTGACTGCTGCTACTGCAGGTGCTCCAAACCAGCACCTACTGCTGAGGGGGCTGCAGATCAGGCCTGAAGAGAGGCCTGGAGAAGAAACAGGATTTGATCCATAACCTCCATGGCAGCTGTTGATCAGCACTTGCCTTTCTCTTTCGCTCTGGGCCTGGCCAGCAGCTGCAACTCTCTTTCTCTTCGGCCTCCACTGGAGCTGCTGATCAACCTCGCCTTTTTGATCAGGCCCATTGATAGACCCAGAGAAACTGACTGGCATAGAAACTGACCAATCAGAACCAAATCTGGGTGAAATGTGAGGAGCCAATATCTGCCTAGCAGGCAGAGCTTTTGACCAATCAGAACCAAATATTGTGAAGGCAGAACCTAAGGTGGGGGCTGAGGGGGTGTTTTAAGGGCAAGGGCTGTTTGGTGTAAGATGTAAGAAAGCAGTTCAATTTTTTTATGACCAGTTTGGCAGTATAGAGCACATGGCTGGCTATCAGTCCAGATATAGGGATTATGTATTTTTGTATGCCAAGAGCATCTCCTCCTGATAAAAAAGGATCCCTCCCACCATTTAAGCAATCCTATCCTATATAATCTATCTATACTACTAAAAGGATAATGCGATAATTAGACTGGCTTGACTAGCCATCTTCTGGATGTCCAACTTCCTTCTGGACAAAGCCATGGTAGTGGGACCAAGGCAGAGGCCATTAGGGGTAATCAGGCCAGCAGGAGAGGGCAGTTTGGGAAGAGATAAGGACTACAGCGAAGGGTAGTTGGGGGTGAGATCAGGCCGGCAGAGGAAGGCAGTTGGGGGCGAGATCAAACCAGCAGGGGAGGACAGTTGGGGATGAGATCAGGCCTGCAGGAGAGGGCAGTTAGGGGCAATCAGGCTGGCAAAGGAGAGCAGTTGGGGAAGAGATCAGGCTGGCAAAGGAAGGCAGTTAAGGGTGATAAGGCAGGCAGAGAGGTTAGGGGCAATCAGGCAGGCAGGCAGACAGAGGCAGCTAGGGGCAATCAGGCAGGCAGGCAGTTGAACAGTTAGGAGCCAGCAATCTCAGATTTCTGTCAGACATCCCCCCAAGGGGTCCCTGATTATAGAGGGTGCAGGCTGGGCTGTGGGACATCTGCCCCCCCCCTGCCCTGTGCAGGAATTTCATGCACCAGGCCACTAATATTTTAATAAGTTACTAAAAAGATATATTAAGCTATTTACCTAGTTATTTTATTAAATATTATACTAAATTCCTATACAAAGTGTTTCAGGCTTTGATTTTGCCATTTCATATACATTGCTGGATTATAAATTACTTAATTTACTTACTGAATTAAATTATAGAAGAAAAATATAAATTATATTAGGGGGATGTCTTTTTCCTAGGTGCCTCATTCCCATTGGAAGTCACATATTTTTATTCTTACCTGACCTTTGCTTACATTGAGATAAGGTCCACACAGGGTTACAAACATGAGAATTTTATTCCTGCCCTGGTTTAGGGATATATTGTTTTGAATATTTGTTTTATAAATAGCAATGGAATGGATTTAATATTGTTGTTTCACATGGTCCAGGGCTCATGTCTTAGTATAGATACAGCTCTAGAACTCCTGGTCAGTAATTGGCCAGCCTTCCTATGGTAGTCCATTCACAATGTGCGCTAATAAGTATACTTCACAAAATTTCCCCCTTATTGGCTAATTAATACAGACATTTTCTCAGTTATCACATCCTTAGGCAAATTTCCTTACAACATAGGCAACTTATTAAAAATAGATAATACTTTGCAATTTTTTTATTGGACACAAATAACCTCTTTATTTCCATATAGAGTGTCTTGTATTATTATTACTTAGAGGAGTTGCCAAGTTCTCCTGTGACCAGAACCAATGTTTTTATTTATTTATTTATTTCACTCCACTTAACTCTAGGTATCTATTGTTTTATGCTAATATCAGAATGAGAAAATGTTGACTTACAAGTTAAAAGACGTGAGAAATTATTCTGTTAAATTCAACTTTTACCCAAACTTGCAATTGTCTATTTCCCTACCTTACTTTCTCAGCATTGTTGAAGTACCATTTTTTTTTTTAACACTTGGGTAGTTGTTGCTTTCTCTTATCTTAGTTAAAAAAATAAATAGAGTGAAAGACAGAAAAAACAAAACAAAGGAAAGAAAATTGATTGTCTTATTACTTGGGTCTACTTAAAGATATTGTGCTAAATTTCCCTTGAAAAGCTTTTCCTGATTGAATTCTAATTTCAATTAGTACCTCTTGCCTAAAACTCCACAATGAAACAATATTGATTTTGTTCCTTTGTTTTATTTCTATATGAACTTATCTAGTACAGGGAATAACATTAGCAAAACTTCCAATCAATAGAACCTTAGCTCTATGCAGTGGTGCATATTTCTTGTGAATACATTAGGGCAAGAAAAAATTTATTTTTAATGTTTAAAATCTCTAATTGTAAACTCAGTGTTACCTAGATGGGATATGTTGAGGTTTACTTTAAGTTTATGTTTGCTTTATATATTTAAAAATATTTTCTTTGCTCAGTATGAGGTGTTAAATAAATCTAAATAAAATTCTAGTTTACAACTTACTTATATTTTCATATTTATTGTAAATTTCAAACAGGTTGAGTTAATTTATTTTATATTTTAGTTCTATAACAAGCAATTAGTTAAAAATAATTATTTTCTGAGTATTAAAGGTTGATTGGATTCTTTCATATTATTGATCCAAAGCACATGAAAAAATTAGAAGTATTTGTTTCTGAGATGATGCACTGTAGACTATAGATTACTCTATCACATTTTTGATATTGAATGATTGAGACTTTTCAAATGCATGTTATCACAGAATCCCTTAGAATAACAACTTTTATCCATTATATTCATTAGCAGCTGATTATAGTTGGGAAAATAAAACACAGAAATAAAATTTTGTTTTTATCAAAAGTACATTAGGAAAGAAAGATACAAAGGGAAAATACATTTCAACCTTTTGCTTCTAACTATACTTTTTTAGGCTTATAAAAGAATAGTAGGTATTTCCCCCTAAATATTTCTCATTTGTTGAATCTACTCATACAAAAATGTTAAGAAAGGAACCCTAGCTGGTGGATGAAATGTCAGCCTTTGAACCAAAAGGATTCTGGGTTTGATTCCAATCAAGAGCATGTAGCTTGGTTGTAGGATCCTCTCTGGCCCAGGCCACCAATCAATTTGTTTCTCTCACATGGATGATTTTCTCTGTCTTTTCCTCTCTCTTCTACTCTTCCTAAAAATTAATGAAAAAATATTCTTGGGTAAGGATTAACAAAAAATAATAATTAAAAATCTGATGAGAAAGGAGATCTTCTTTATTCTTTCTTTACTTTTGAGACTAACTTTTGTTTGTTTGTTTGATTCCACAACAAGGCAGCTAAGAGCATACAAGATCCGTAACATTTCTTTGTAATGTGTTGTGGACTATTGTGGAGATTAAATCACAATAGGGTGCTGGCACCTTAATTGGATCATTGCCACGAGCAAATACTGATTTGCCTCTAGATTATTCTTAGGGATTGATTTTTATAGCAGTTGGATTTATTCCTAATATTTTATTATTAAAAATCCAAAACATTTATTCAATTCTATGGAATTGCTTCTTACTAACATAGAAACCTATTTTGAATCAGGGTAATATTTGATAAATCTTCGACATCCTAGCCCTATCCACCACTCTGTCCTCCTAATAGGTAACAATAAAAACTATACAATAATAATATTTTCATGTACAGAGCAAACTTTCTTATAATGAAATCACAGAAAACTTTCCTGTCTTTGTGGAGTAAAAACATAATTTTCATGTTTTATGATCACATAAAGCATTATGATAAATAAAAGATAGAGACAAGAAATATCCTCCCAGACAGATTAATCGGATGAAACAAATTATTGACTGCTTACTGTCCCTTTAAATGAAATAAGATTTTGAAAGAATAAATGTAAGTCCTATGGACACATTACTAAAGACAATTGGGGGCAAACTCTGTTGAATTCCCTGGGTACAGTGGAAAGTAGAATAACACCTCTTTTACATTGCAGAGCACTTAGAACATGTTATTCCAGTCAAAGCATCTCATTTTCTTTGGCAGCCTCATATAAGTTTGAATAAGTTGCTGCAGTTTATTATTCTAAATGAGTTGCTACAGAATGTTAGACGCAGAGATGGTGAACAAATAGCAAGTCTCGAGGTGTGTACTTTTCTCACTCCTGTGGATGTGTCAAGTCGGAAGCATGATACTGTCCATCAAATGTGGAATTGGTCAAATGATTTTCCTCCCCATCAAATGTAATTTCTGTAAAACTGTCAATTGAAGCATACAGCTAGAAACTCATATTTCCCCCCACCCTCTCCCTGCTATGCTAAATTCCTAGATATGTATTAACTTTGTGCTTGGTGCCAATGCTGTCAAAAACAAATGCATCAGCAAAGTTAGCTGATGGAACACGGTGTGGGCAGGTTTTTGTTTGTTTGTTTGTTTTTTCCTTTTAGGAAGCCTCTTGAGTTCTGAGACAAATGTATATTTTTCCCGAGATCAATTCTTGGCTTCACTTTATAATTCTCCTCATGTTGGTTTAATGGTGGACTCTGTTTAATGGTGGATATTTCACAGCTCTTATGTGGTAACTTTAGTGTTTTAGAAAAAATTGGAGCAGTATTCCATTTATATGGGTCTTTATGATTTTTAATAGGCTGGACTGGTGAATAGTCATAAGAGTTAGTAAAACAAGTGACAGGAAAAATGAGGGTTTCTCAAGGAGATTAATGACCATGAGGATTTTTCTTTGGATGGGCCCACCACTGTGCCTCTCCTTTAATCAAAACCCAGGGAAAACCCTGAGCCGAAGTGGGGAGTCAGTGTTTGTGCCTTCATAATGTGTGTGGACACATTATAACACAATTTTGAATCTCTGCTGCTTCTGATGACTGATTTGTTAGTTCATTTACTAAATGTATCTCTGATGTGCCAAGCAGGGGGATACAATGAAAAATGAAACTAAGAATTGTTCTCTAGCAATTGATAGCTTGAAAGGAGTGACAGATGTGCAAAACACATGGCTACCACACATATAACAAGTGAAGATAAAGTACAGTGGCAGGTCCAACGGAGATGATCAGCTTTTCCTTGACAGAAGAGAGGCCTGTTCAGAGTTAGAGGTTTCTGGAGGATTGGTAGGAGTTTCTGATGTTGATTGAGCAGAAGAGTGTCTTTCAAATAGAGAAACATCTTTGAAAATGGATAAAAGCAGGAAACAGCTTGATGTACTCACAGACTGTTAACAGCTTGGCGTGGAGCATGGTGTGCAGGGGTCAGGGAGCATGAAGGTGGACAGTCGGCTGATCATCACAAGCATTGCACACTTGGGGAAGCTGCTGGGAGAGTTGGAACCACTGAAGGGTATTAAAGCAGACTGTGGCATCGTGATATTTATGGTTTTGAAAAACCACTTGGACAGCAGAAAAGAGTGTGAATCAAAGAGTCTCAGGCTGAAGGCAGGTAGGTAAGTTGGGAGGAAAATAAAATGACTCAGGAGAAAGTTGAGGCTACAGTGCAGCCCTCATTGCAACTTGCTCTGGTGGCATAGCATACTTCATGAAGTGGACATTGAAACAGTGACACGTAGGATATAGTGAGCCTATCATGTTTGGGAGCCTCAAGGAGGTTAAGAAGCAGTCCTTTCACCTATCTGGAGTGGACACAACCTTGGGTAAAGCAAGATAGAAAAGACTGTTGAATTATTAACACCTTTTGGATTGGTCAGTCATGCTTAGCCATATTTCCCAAGTTTCTGATAGAAGAGACCTTAGAAGTAAGGATGTTGATCTAGAATTCATAAAATATATTGGACTAGCGGCCAGATGCATAAAATTCATGCAAGGGGCTTGCTTCACAGCCCTGGCTTTGTCTGGAAGGTTGTCCAGAAGGTCATTTGGATATCTGGTTTAATTAGCATATTATGCTTTTATTATTACAGAAAATTAGAGGAACGTGGCATTAATAAAATTAATGAGATTGGTGTATTTGAAAGGGTTTTGTAAACTATAAAACAGAATACAAATATTAGGTGTTGCTATTTTTTTCTACATGCTCATAGAATATGGATCTTACCCCTAGTTACAGAAGGACAGATATATTTGATCTGTTCCATAGCCACAGAGTTGAAACTTTAACAAAGTCCTAAGCTCATAAATGCATCACTACAAAGCACATGTCTTGCTAAAAATATGGCATAAGCTTCACCTTTGTGTATAAAAAGGTGTCATACAAGTGCCCTTGAATATTTTTATAAATTTTCATTTAATTAGACCAACTTTTACAAAACCTCTACCATGTCTCCTGCAGAGATTCCAATAGTAAACAAGACCCAGTCCTTGTCTTCCCTGAGCCGTGCCCTAGCAGAGTACACTGTAGGTTAATGGGAATTTCCAGTTCTCAATCCAAGGGGGAAAACCTGGTGTGGGCTGACTGCAGGGCATCTGTGAGCACAGAGACAGTCTGAAGAGACAAGGAAGGAAGTAATATCTAAATCAAGACCTGAGGAAGTACAGGAAAAGGAGTTTTCCATTTGGAGTGTAGGAGAAACCTGTGGGAATCTTGGAGGCATGAAAGAATGTTCCTGTGTTGGGAGTGTAGTTCCCCAGGATTAGACTAGCAGGAGAAGGAGCTGCAGGGGTAAAAGGAGGACCAGGGCATGCCAAGCTCACTCTGTGCACTGTATAGCATAGTCTGGAGAAAACCCAGGCTTCAAAGAAAAAAATTACCTCAGAGATGATAGTGTCTTATGTAAGCGATGGTGGAAATGGATATACATGCATTGAACAAAAAGACATTTGGGAAGTAGCACTGGCAAGAATTGGTGACTGATGGGATGTGAGGACTGGGAGTGAGGAAGGGGTCCAGGGAGATATGCTACTTTGTGGCTTATGCATTTGAATGCAAAAATACACAAATGATCAGAGTGCAACTGTTAATGTATTATAAAAGACACTATCATATTGCACCAATTGTACATTTTGATAGATTTATTTATTTTTGTCATGTAGTGATACAATAAAATAACCTCACTTGTTCTTTAAGATGAAAGAAAAGTATCTACACTACTAAAAGAGAAACATGCAAATTGACTGTACATTTATTACGCCAATGAACCACGCCCACCAACCAATCAGGAGAGAGTATGCAAATTAACCCAACCAAAATGGCTGTCTGTAGCCACAGAGTGAGCAGGAAGCTTGGGTTTCCCCATCAATGAAGGAAGCCAAGCTTCCCACCTGCTCTGGCAGCCCTGGCCTCTGCTCAAAGCTACAAAATTCTAATTATAGAATATAAATAAATCCCAACAAAAATGGCAGTGGCCAAGGAGCTGGAGAGGCAGAAGGCTTGGGTTTCCCCCAGCGATAGAGGAAGCCAAGCTTTATATATACCCTGGCGGGCCCAGGCCTCCACTCAAGGCTACAAAGTTTCAATTATAGAAGATAAGTAAATCCCAGATACCATGGCCTCTGCTTGGGTCACCGGGGGGTGTGGCTGGCCTGAAAACCACCACAGGCTCCTCCCTCAGGCTGCTCCATGTCCCAGAGGAACCTCCACCCTGATCTGGGACATCCTTCAGTGAAAACCAATGAACCCCCACCCATGCACCAGGCCTCTATCCTATCTAATAAAAGCATAATATGCAAATTGACTGTCATTCCAACACACAAGATGGCTTCCCCTATGTGGTCAAATATGGCTGCTCCCATATGTAAACAAGATGGCTGCCACAAGATGGCCATCGGAGAGGGCAGTTGTGAGGGACAAGACCTGTAGGAGAGGGCAGTTGGGGGCAATCAAACCTGCAGAGGAGGGCAGTTAGGGGTGATGAGGCTGGCAGAAAAGGGAAGATGGGGGTAACTGGGCCTGTAGGGAAGGGCTGTTGGGGAGGACCCAGGCCTGCAGGAGAGGGAAGTTAGGGGTGACTAGACCTGCAGGGGAAGGAGTAATCAGGCTGGCAGGGAAGTGGTTAGGGGATGCTCAGGCTGGGCAGGCAGAAGTGGTTAGGGACAATCTGGAAGGCAGGTAATTGAGCAGTTGGGAACCAGCAGTCCTGGATTGTGAGAGGAATGTCCTACTGGGATTGGGTCTAAACTGGCAATTGAACATCCCTTCAAAGGTCCCAGATTGGAGAGGGAGCAGACTGAGTTGAGGGACACACACCCCATGCACAAATTTCATGCACTGGGCTTCTAGTATATAATATAAATGGTAGCACGGGAGGACAGAAACAAACCAGTTCTGTGGATGGAGGAGAATGACCCTGGAGGAATAGCAAATTTGGCAGACAGGATGAAGGGTTCAGCTGGTGAGAAACTGGAACTGTGTCTGGTAAATAATATGGAATCTGGTACCAGAGCAAATGCTACCTATGAGGCTTCATTGTGGGGCCAGGGGAGCAGGGGAGCTCTAGGTGTCCAGACAGAAAGAGGAACTGGTCCTCGATGCTTAGCCTGTGGCTCTGAGCTAACTTGTAACCTGAATCTTAAACGGAAGTTTTGACTACACTACAGGACACTGCTTGATGCTAGGGAGAGAAGGCAGATTGGGAGCTCAGAATATCTTGGGGATTTTGGAAGGTCCAGGAGGGACTTTCATTTAAGGATGAGCTCAAGGGGATGGGCCAGTGTATGGAGGTTGCAAGCTGCAGGGAATAAAAGGCAGTCCAGGCAGGGATGGTTGAATGCCCTCTTTGGACAGTATGTAGTAGCAGAGGTGGTAATCTTGGCAGGTATCAGATTCAGGAAGGACCATGAAAAGTGAGCATCAAAGCAGGTGACAGAGCAATCAGTGATGTGTGTACCAAGATAAGGCAAAGACTTGTTGGTCAGTCTCCGGGGAGTCCTCTAGGTCTCTGTTTCAGTCATTTCCAACCAGTTACTCACTCTTTTTTTCTTTATTGATTAAAGTATTACATATGTGTCCTTATCCTCCCATTTCCCCCCTCCCCACCTCCAGCCTCTTGCTCACGCCCTCACCTCTCTTGTGTCTGTGTCCATTAGTTATGTTTATATGCATGCATACAAGTCCTTTGGTTGTTCTTGCCCCCTTGCCCCACCCTCCTTTACCCTCCCTCTGAGGTTTGACAGACTGATGGATGTATGCTGAGACCAATACTTTCAGTTCTACAACTTTAGGATGCCTCCTCCACCTCCCATTTTTTCTTGAAGCTCTAAACCAACAGATCCCATTATGGGTAGAAGTTAGTCAAGGAAGGAAGACTTCTTAAGGTCAAAATTTTTCTCATAAATGATATCCAATTTCATTCTAGAGTATTTAAAAATTCAGTGGCTTCAATGCCATCTCATTTTAGATTATGACCTTATAGAGGACATCTGTGCAGAAGTCAATATTGAAAGCAGGAGGGCCTCTCAATTTTTAGAGTTTGAGCAGATCTAATGGGTCTCTCTCTCTCCCCCTGCCCCACCCCCCACTTGCTTTGGATGTTAACCCTGTCATGGAACACTTAGAAGTGACACTCCAAAATTGTGTCTTACTCATGGTAATTTCTACAGAAAGAGTGAGGTGTTTGGTGTAGATTTAGTGTCATCAATAACACAAATCTCTCTCATAACACCTGTGAGCAGAGCTAGTTGATGATATAGTGAATTTATGACCTGGGAGATCATTTATTTCAAATACAATTAGAAAACCCAGGCACTACTTTGGGATTTTGGAAAACTTTAGTGTTCAATTCCCATAGTTGAAATACTTGAAATATAGAAAGTGTCAATTCACAAAAAAACAATGGGTTAATCTGTACCTTTGAATTGGAGCCAGGAGAAAGAATACTGAAAACAGAGAAGTCACTCTTGGGAGATATTGCAAACTCAGTTTCTTGCTTCTAGAATATTTATATACCCACCTGGTTATATAAAGCAACTCAGACATTTTTTTAGGTCATCATTTTTAGTCAGCAATAGTGATACATAATAATCTATAATAATAAAACTATAATATGCAAATTGACCAAAAAACCAAACAACAGAACAACTGTTCAGATGGCCTTCTGGACACAGGCAGCCAAGGATGGAAAGGTGGGAGGCAGCTGGGGCTGTGAGGGCCTACCCTTTCATGAATTTCATGCATCAGGCCTTTAGTAATAATTGAGAGTTTATCTCCCTGTGCTGAGGGCTATGCTTTTATGACACTTTGATTTTGTTTAGTCTTTTTAAAAATACATATATATTTATTGATTTCAGAGAAGAAGGGAGATGGAGAGTTAGAAACACCAATGATGAGAGAGAATCATTGATTAGCTGTCTCTTGCCCAACCCATACTGGGGATGAAGCCTGCCACCTGGACATGTGCCCCGACTGGGAATCAAACCTCAACCTCCTGGTTCATAGATCTATGCTGAACCACTGAGCCATACTGGCTGGACTGATTGTATATAGTCTTCAATATGATTTTAGCTGGCGGCACAACTTCTCTTTTACAGATGAGAAAACAGAGAAGTTATATAAGTTGCTCAAGGCCACACAGCTGGTAGTGTAAGAGATAGGTTCAGAACCAGGGTTATATATGGTTTTAAGGTCTGAGCTCTTCCCAAAATACTATGACACTTTCACAGAAATTGTTGTCAAAATGAAGCTCTTTTGAGTGGTATACTTAAAGGAGAATGTTTACAAATTAAAAAACAGAAACAAGAGAACAAGATAGTAGTCATCTGGAAGGCATGACATAAGAGGAAATGTTGGAATTACCAAACTTATTTAAGTCAGTGAAAGAGCTACTTAAGAAAATAGCTTTCTTTAAAAACCTGGAGTGCTGTTGTACATAAGACTGGCCATAGTCTATGGAGTCAAAGGTAATAGGTGAAAGTTGAAAGAGTATCTGTGACCCAAAGGAGGTCAAAACTTTCTGAGAAAAATTTGTCCAGAATCGACTCTTAGGAGGTGATTGCTTCTCAAGCATAGATTACTATATCATGTAGAAGGTCAGATGAGATGGTCTCTAATACATATTTTAATTCTAGAGTACATAAATGCCACTTCACAACACCTTGGTATGAATTGCAACTCCTTCTCTTTGTGATAGGGAAATACCAGACAATGTGAAAACATTGAGAACCTAAAGTTACAAAGGTTTGGAAGACACTTTACCTGGTCAACAACTTCAGGATTGACTTATATTTATAGTTTTCATCACAGAAGATCATAAAAATTCCTGATTTTCTAACACAGTCTGTTTCTGAATTTGAAACAAACTGTATTTTGGTTTTTGTGAGTCTTATATTATTTTTAATGGATTTGGGAGCTCTTCTGACTAGATGTTTAATGGGTTACAGAGAACTGGGTGGGAGGTTTTCTAAGATGGTAATGGATGTATTTGAATTGTGACAGTTTATTAGGAAGGACTCAAAATACAGGTAATTCATTGCAGACAAGAATAATTTTCTCCATGAACTCTCAAATAAGGCATGTATAAATCAGTAGTGTGGGAATTTTGATATACTGTCTTTGGATATATGTTAGAAAACTACATTACAATTGTTTCTTTTTTCCTTTTATATTGAATTTATTGGGGCAATTGGTTTATAACTGTTTCTTAAATGTTATAAGTCATAACATTTTTCAAAGACTAAAAGAATGACATCCTGAAAAGTTCTTAAAAGGTCTTGGAAAAAAGTTAGGTTTAATTAAACTATGGGTACTGTTTGCTCTTGATGCATGATTTTATTAGACTAAGAAAACTAGCCATGGCCTTTCTCTGGAATAGCTGCACATAGGAGGTTGAGGAATGTTAACTCTCATGACACATTTTTTATTAATTTAACAAGCACTTTTAACTGTTATGACTTTATCCATTGACTCCTGTGATCACATATTCATTATTTTTTTCTGGTTATTCTCTTCAGTTTCTCATGTCTTCCCTGTGCTGAGGTTTCCAGAGAAATGGAACATTCTTATTTCCAGATGTCAGTGACTACTATTTCTTTTTTCCTAGACAGAGTGTCAATTTTAGCCTGCCCCTCATCCCAGGGCAATCCTGTCCATTACTGTGGGGAAACCATTGATGGTCTAGGTTCTTGCACAGGTCAGGTGGTACTCCCTCGGTGGGGCTCAAAACTCAACATTCAGCTTTTCTGTTGAATCTGAGCCACCAACAAGGGCGAACTTAGGGGTTTCACACTAGCACCCTTCTTGCCTTTCTTTGCCAGTGAGATAGAATCTTGATTGGGGCTACCTTGGCCCGTTTTAATAGCTCTCACAAACTTAAATGATCAAAAGTTAGGTATGGAATGGCCTTGGGTTCATTCCATACAGAGGTGACCCACCTCTTCCTTAATGATTGGTTTTGTCACCAATTCATGTAGACTTTAATTACTTAATGAGAGGTCTGCTTTGCTCTATATCTTCACCTCTACTTACACAGTATACAAAATATGTATACATGTATCTACTACTTACATAATATGGGATCGTTTGAGTATACTTTTCATAAATAAAGAGAAATTCTTTAAGGTGACTCTATGTTTCCATACAAAGAACATAGAAGAGATTGGCATAAATTTAAATAGCTCCTTCAAAAGGCATCACACTTTCTTTAGTCTTAAATATTTTACATGTATGGAGCCAATAATAATGTCATTGAACATTTATTTATGGAGTACTCTCTGTAGGCCCTGAAATAAATATTTTATATACATTAAAGCCTTATAAGTATTTGTCATACATACTACTTTCTCCATTTTATAGATGAGAAACTCTATTTACAGAGGTTAAAAGGCACAGCTAATATCATCATCAGGAGTTGAACCCAGGCTGTAAGACTTCATTTCAGTGCCTTAACCATCATGCAGGATGCCTTGATTACCCCACAGTTGAGTTTTTAATGTGTGCCAGTCTCACACATAGCTTTATTTTTATAAAAGGCCTCATAGTGATACCTTCTCAGGTATCTGAAAATGCCTTTCTGCTGATTCCACACATAAGAGACAACTTGGCCATGTAAAATTTATGGACTCTTTCTCAGAGAACTCCAGTTATTTTCTTGGGCATTTGCTGCCAAGTCCAAGGTGACTTCAATACTTGTTTCTTTGCAGTTGTGTTCCCTTACCTCTTACTCTGCCTGATGCTTGCAGAAATTATTTATTTTCTCTTTGTTGTTAATTTTTCTTTTTGCCAAGGTATATTTAGGCAATGCAGTGAGTGCTTTCAACCTGTTGTTGCAGATTTTCTTTTTAGCTCAAGGAAATTTTTCTCTTGATTTTCCTTTCTTTTTCATGAAAAAATCTGGAATACTTATTATCTCTGTATTATATCTCCATTCTTGTTTCTGCATGACCATTTTCCTCTCTCTAGTGGTTTTCATCTGTCATCTTTCTCTTCATCTTGGGCAGGTTTTCAAGTTTGCCTTTCTTGCTGATGACTTATTTTCTTTGTGTCAATTCTGCTGTTCACTGTCTCCTATATGGAATTTTCATCTGATATGTTAATCTGAATTTGCTTGCATTTTCTCTTTCCTCATTTATTCTTTTTTCCCTTCTCCATCCTGTTGTTTTAACCTCAGTTTGTTCTCTTGACAGCATTTTCTGTATTGTATTGTACAGGCAGTCCCTGATAGGTCATTGGAGAAAGAGAGTGATGGTGGTGGTTATAGTTGAGATGGGAGCAGCGTTGCCTCACTTCGAAAACATGCCATGTTGACAAGAATAAGAGGGTCAGGACAAGACCAAAAATGGGAACCCACATACCTTCTGTCTAAACTTTTAAAAGCAATAAATCAGACTTAAGAACATGTTAAATCAAGGATGTTTTATCCTCTTGTCTTGACTAATATACCTTCATAATGTCAAAACTGAAAAACATGTTCAAAGTTGTGGTTTTTATATGACTAAAGGCTGGAAAAATGTAACTGAATTTCATGATTATTGCACATCTGGGTATTCCATTGATAAGTGTCTGATGAGTATAAAATGAAGACATATAATTCATTATGCATTCCATAATTTTTTCTTGCCTTAAATTAACACTACAAATTGTTTTTGTAATAAAGATTTTCACATTTTTGTTATTTTTAGAATAATGGTCAGAATTAAAACATATAATTGTATGCAGAATATTCAAAACTCAATTGTATTTTGATTAAAATATAAATATTACAAGATGAAAATTTTTAATTATTTAGATTATAAAGTTATTATTTCTAAATGTTCAAAATTATTTATTAGATAAAACATAAAGTATAAGTTATAAATAATAAATATGAATTTTTAATATAATTATTTAAATAAAACACTCTCAAAATTTAATTATTGAAAAAATTACATTTAATTTTTCAAAAACCTAGTCCTACCTATGCACAACTTATAAACTGCTTAATATTCTGTAATATTCCTCAGTCTCCATGTTGAAATAAAAGATGAGCAGGGATATAGAGAACAAGTTGATGAATGCCAAAAGCAAGGAGGAGGGGGAGAAATGGGAATAAAATAAAAGAGGAGAAAAGGATGAACAGGGAAATGGATGCCTGTTTTTATCAGAAGAGGACACTTCATTATACAAGAAAATATTTCATTAAATGCCATTGCAAAGAAAGACAACATTATTTATTTGTTTCTTTCTTTACTTAACTGCCTTGCTTACATCTCCCCTGCACTGCCCTGCTTACTTCTTTGCCCATCTTGGATGAGAGTAGAGGCTTACATCACAAGCCACCATGGCATTCAAAGAAAATTGATTTCTGTTTCAAGGACACAGGGCAAGAGCCGTAAAGAGTTTCTAGGGAGCTGGTATAGTGTGATTTATGGGCAAATCCCCAGTAAGGAGTTGCCATGGGTGTTACTGTATAAATTATTTTAATGTGTTTGTGATATGCAGGCCCAGGGCAGGCTCTCAGGGAGGTACCAATTCTATTTTCCTTGGCTGGTAGAGTAATGGGTTTCTGAGTTAGGCAGCAGACATCAGAGGAGTTAGGAGGCATCATGCTACCTTTTGGGAGGTTTTCTGTGTTAAGCTATCATTACTGTGTCCAGGGGAAAAGATTATATTGTACAAAAGAAACAAACATTTGACAAAGACACAGGAATAAACCATGAACATTTGTGAGGTTGTTAATTTAGGAGTAGAGATTCTTTAAAGACACAATGTTGGGTGTGTGTTTTTTTTTCCAGTAAAAATATGAATGGCTACAGATCTAATGTCTCCTATATACTCTTCTGGAATGAAGATTCCCCAAAATCTCATGTTCTGATTGTCTCATATTGAAATTATTTCTTTTTAAAAAAATATATTTTATTGATTTTTTACAGAGAGGACGGGAGAGGGATAGAGTGTTAGAAACATTGATGAGAGAGAGGCATTGATCAGCTGCCTCCTGCACGCCCCCCACTGGGGATGTGCCTGCAACCAAGATACATGCCCTTGACCGGAAATGAACCTAGGACTCCTCATTCTGCAGGCCGATGCTCTATCCACCGAGCCAAACCGGTTTCAGCTGAAATTATTTCTTATTGCCAATCAATGATCTTCAGATGTTACTTTAACTCTAAAAAATAGCAGGAAATTAAAATGTGAAGGCAGTAAATAGCATTTAGAGAACCAAAAGAGTCAGTAATGAAGATTATTAGGGGCCAGTGTAAATACTGAGAGAATACTTCTATTTAGAGGACAGTGACCAATCTGAAATAGTCTTAAGTTTAAATTTGTGTTGATTTTATTTATTTTTCAGTTGACAGTTTCTTACATATGGTCCTACATAAGAAGTTGCTTTTAATTTAGTTCTAACTGAACTGATGTTTTATGCAAATGATTTCATACAATGGACTTTTTTAAGTAATAATCTTCATGGTACAGAATATGCCATTCAGTCATTGACTGTGGCCTGAATCTCCACTGCAAACAGAAAGCAAGGGTATTGTGGTCAATTAACAGTCAATAGAGAGATTGTAATTTATTCATTTATTTATGAGAGAGGGGAAGAGGGTGGAGGAAGAAAGAGAGAAAGAGGTATGGATTTATCATTCCACCCATTTATGCATTCATTGGTTGATTCCTATATGTGCCCTGACTGGAGATCAAACCTGTACCAGTATGTAACCTTGATGCACTGGGACTACTCTCCAACCAACTAAGCTACTCAGCCAGGACAAGAGATTTTAATAATATGGATGCAGTGGCCAAAATGCTTAAAACTTTCAGAGCATAATTTTGTAAGCCATCTATATTAAAGATCTTCAGAAAAAAATACTTAATATTCTTTTTCTTAGTAGCGAGAAAAAGCCTCGGAATTTTGTTAAGTGATCAATACTATGTAGTTTTATTCCCTCTCATTTTTCTTACATACTTATTAAACACCTCAGACTTTTAAAAAGATACTTGATATTTCAATCGTCAGAGAAGACTGAGATAAAGATGATTAGACTAATAAACATACAAACCGTTCATTTTGAAATAAGAAAGCAAATTCTACTGTTTTTCTTGGGTAGTTTAACAAATGAAATGATTTGACCATTTCATCAGGCTTTGGAATTCATGAAATAGACTCTGATTGTTTTCATGATTGGTAATTGATCTAATTTTTATTGTTTTCACTTATATTACGATTTAGGACTTTTCTAAGATAAATCACCCTCATGTTTAATTTTTTTCTCTTTGAGATGACTACTTCACACAGACTTTTTTTTTTAGTATCACTTTCTTTTTCAAGGAGTGTACTGTATAATCACCGAACTCCTCCATAATTACATGGCAAAGACTATGTAAATACGTAATTATGTTCATGCAGATTACTTGATAATTATACTTCCAGTTACCAAGTAATGAACGGAATAATCATCATGCAACTTGCAGCTCTTAGATTTTCAGCTTGGTCTTTGTTTTAAAAAAGGAGAGAACTAGATAATTACTCTACGGTTACATGGCACTTACATTGTCAACAGTCATATATTTACGTTGCTATTACATGGTTATTTTTTACCTTGAGAAATAAAGTGCTACTGTCTTTCACAGAAGTCCTTTCCTTCTCTTTTCAACAGGAGTTCCATGCCTCGGGCTGGTAAATAGCAAAGCTGAGCTTCTCTTTTGTATATACTTTAATATATGGGGTGGCACCGAACAAGAACTGCAAAGGTCTCTCACTTATCTTTGCCAGAACAAAAGTAAAAAGAGGAGAAAAAACTATATACCAACTTTTATCAGTGAAACACATAGTTATTAATCCTAAATCCAGAATACTCATTTCCTAACCAACAAAGATTTTCTGTTTGCTTGTTTAGCTTATCCACAGTGCCATTGAACCCCAGTTTCCTCTGTCTGGGGTGCATTTCCCCCATAATTTCATGAACTGTCTCTACTGCCTATCTGTGTGCACGTTATTTCCAAACCTTTGTGTGCATCCGATGCCTCTTCCTCTAATCAATCCCGTGTACATACATTGAGGATAGCACTGCTTGATAGCAATGTCCTGAATAAAAACATGTTAAGGGCTCTGTCTGCCCTTCATCTCATCTGCAGATTCCAGCACAGAGCATCGATATAAATAGTTTGTGAATAAATTTTAATTAAGAAATGTTTGCAGTATTTTTAAATTGAATGTAGGAGAGACATTGGTTAATAGGATCATATAGGTTTCAAGTGCACATTTCTATGATACATGATCCGTATATTGTATTGTGTCCTCACCACCCAAAATTAAATCATCTTCTGTCAATGGATATTTGCTCCCCTTTACCCTTTACGACTCCCACACCCACTTTCTTCTGATAACCACCATATTATTATCTGTGTCTATGAGTTTCAGTTAAATAAATTAATTAAAAGATAAATGTATATAGAGAAAAAAATAGATGCATAATATACTAGTTATTTATAACTGCTTAATGAATTTCCAAATCACTATGTTTGATCTGGCCATGTGTGGAGGCCATGATAAACAATACTTTAGACAATTTTGTACAGTGATGTTTCATTTTTTTTCATGGCATGCTTTGTCTTTGGGAGTTTGATGAAGTTTCAAATAAAAGTCTATGGCATTGGGTCTATGCATTCATATCACTGATCTGACATTTACTTAACACATATTATATTCAATACACTGGATATTTTTGCTTTAATAATTAAACTCACTCCTCATGGGGAAAAGAAGAACATTCATTTTAAAATGAATTATAATATAAAACAGAAAAAGCTATAATATAAAGCAATGGAACAATGAGTACTGCTTTCCTTATGATTTCAAGTAATTATATATTTCAGTGGCTACTTTTACTTTTCCAGAGAAAATTGGCCCATGTTTGCTCAAATAACTTAACCTTTCATTTTGCGTGTTGAGAATTTATAATTAACTTGCAAATTCAAAAAGTTACAAAACATACTATTGTGTTTCAAGCATTAAAGAACAGAGCCATTTCTTTTTTCTTTCTTTTTTTTTTTTTGTTCTTCTTCTGAGAATGTGAACTTCTAAAAAAAATCTCTACAGGTTTTGAAGAATTATATTATTACTGGAAGCCTGGTACACAAAATTTATGCACTAGGGTTGGGGGTGGTCCCCCAGCCCAGTATGCCTCCTCTCACAGTGCAGGAACCCTCAGGGGATGTCCTACTGATGACTTAGGCCCACTCAGGGGACGGGCCTAATCCATAGCCTAGCCTCCCTCTGCAGAAGGCAACCAGGCCGATTAGGGGAAAGCACCACCCCGATCACCTCGCTGCTGCTGCCACTGCTGGCTGCCACAGCCACCAAGGTGTTTTCATCAATATGTACTTGAGTTCCTTCACCATGAAACTTTAGGTATTTTCAAGATGTGTCTTTCATGACATTTCTTTCTTTCTTTTCTTTTAATCCTCACCTGAGGATATTTTTCTATTGATTTTTAGAGAGTGTGGAAGAGAGAGGGAAAGACAGAGAGAAACATCAATGTGAGAGGGACACTTTGATTGGTTGCCCTGGGCCCCAGCCAGGGAGGAGACTGCAACATAGGTACATGTCCTTGATCAGAATCGAACCCAGACCCTGTGGTTAGCAGGCCAAGGCTCTATCCACTGAGCCAAACCAGCTAGGGCAGGATATGACATTTCTTAGCCCTCTAGCAGTGGACCTTCGTTTTGTCCTCCAGGAGTCAGGTGGAAAAACTCTAGATCACCTTCTTGGATTCTTATTACCCAAGTTACCATGAACACTGCCAGTGGCTTACAGGGAGCTTAGCCAATGAGCAGTTATCAAAGGTGTTTCTTCTGCAGCTCATGCACAGAGGCAGGACTGCTGACAAGCCATGGCTGGTGCACATCCTCCCCCTGCCCCTCTCTGGGCCTACTTAAGCCTCCACAATGGCTTGGGCAGACCAACCCCCCACCAGCTCTGCTCAAGCCTCCACTGAGACTTGGGCAGGTCCCCCCCCCCCGCCAACTCTGTTCTGGACCTGCTTAAGACTCTTCTGTGGCTTGGACTGGGCTCACCAGCTCCACTCAAACGTCCACCATGGCTTGGGCAAGGCTCCATAGCTATGCTCAAACCTCCACTGTTGCTTGAGCAGGGCCTCAAAGCAAGCATTCTGCCTGGCTGCTCATGCTGCCCACTCTTAGAGGCCACCCTCTTTCTCCCCCTGGGACTGGGGGAATCCTGTGGGTGCCGCCATCTTGTGGCTATGGGTGCTGCCATCTTTGTGATAGAGTGATGGTTAATTTGCATATTACCCTTTTATTAAATAGGATAATTTGATGACCATTTTGAATTTATATGAACCTTGCTAGACTCTTTTCATTGAAATATTAATTCACATTTATTAATGGTATCTATAGATGTCAAAAGATTTTATTATTTCATATTGAAAATTATCAGGTTGAAAATAAACTAAATCCAATTATTTGTGTCTGGGTCAAAAGATAGAAGAAAAACTTCAAATGAACATGAAAATTTAATATACAAAGCTTGCATTTAAATAATCAGAGAAAAATAGCCACATGGAAAAGGTTAAAACCAGATCTCTATGTCACTTATTACAGTTATAGAAATTAAAGATATTCTAAATATTACATTTAAAACATAAAAATATAAAATAACTGCAAAAAACATGGGAAGAAAATATTAATATGAAAAAGTTGTTAACTATGTGCTAATAATTTATTTATAGAATAAAAGTAATTTTCTCATTATATACAATTCACTAAAAAGATGAGCAATCTGAAGAGTAAAATTACTGAACAGATATTTCACAAAGAAAACAAACACAAGCACATAGATAACCTGTCAAAACTGCAAAAAGATGCTTTAAAACCAGCCATAGTTAAACAGCCACACACACACACACACACACACACACACACACACTAAACCAACTGAATGGGATAATGTGCTTTATGATGAGGGTGTGGATAATCTGGTCCTGAACACTGTTATGGAATGTGTTGTAATTGGAATGATCCTCATAGCATGTTGGTTTCTGAGTAGTGAGTCTTCTTTCTTGACATCTAATTTCCAAGGAGAAGAAGCAGGCAGCTAGCTCCCTCCAAAGCTTTAGCCCAGAACAGTCATTGATGTTCTCTGCAATATTCAGTTGGTTAAAGCACTGACAGGGACAGACAAATTCAACGGGATAGAAAAGCAGGCTCCACCTGTGTATGGGAGGGAAGCAAATAATTTGCAGCCATCTTTAAATCCTCTCTCTCACTCTTTGTTCATATATATTTATGCAGGGTGGGGGTTAAAGTAGGTTTACAGTTGTGAGTATGCTAAACACAGAGTTTATTCTTATACTGTTATCTATTAATTATTGTATTTTTTTTTCAGATGAACAACAGTAAACCTTCTTTCGCCCCACCCTGTATTTACATTAGTTCTATTTAACAACTTGACCAGTGATTGCCTTTGGACAAAGACACTAGGAAACCAGAGATCTGAGATTGGAGGGGCACCTAGTTTTTACTTTATTCCCATCTATACTCTTTTAATACTTTAAAAATAAAATGCATGCATTAACCTTGCTATTTTTTAGAAAAAGACAAGTTAATCTATATCTACCAATATGGAAACATCTCCAAAGATGCACTATAAAGTAAAAGAGCAAAGTAAAGTGCAGGATAGTGTATATATAACTCTTATGTTTATCAAGATATAGATGCTGACACCCCTTGTGTGTATGCATGTTGTGTATAATTATGTAACATGCCAAAAAGATATGCACTAATATGCCAATGTCCTAGGAAAAAGTGTGTGGTAAATAGGTAGAAATTATTACCAACGTATAGGCATGTAGATTTTTACTATCTTCATCAAAACCCTTGCCATGCTGCAAAGATCAGTGAGCCTTTATCTTCTTGTGGTGTGTTGCTATGTGCACACCATGGAGGCTGATAAGAACGCAGCACCCGGCTGGCTCAGAGCCACAGCTCATTTAGAACACAGGGAGATAGTACACAGATACGCTTGGGTACTTTCTACAAAAATGATAAGCCTCTTATCTCCATTACTGAGAATTTTAACTTCTATCTTAAAATTAATTCTTTAGTCTGCTTCTGGTTTAAAAAGTGAATGCAGGTTTATAACAGATTCCTGAGAAATCCGGGTTGTAAAATCAATAATGAGTAAGACATTCTCACCCTGTAAATCTATGTCTGCAGACGATAAATGGGCACTGAGGGGAATCTGATTTGCTGAATCAACTTGAGGTTGCTCTTTACCTTCGCCATTGGTGGTACTAAATGCTGAAGTAGTATCTTTGGTTTTAGATTGAAGATTAAAGATTGGTATAGCATTCTTACCATAAGTCACAAAGTTCTGTTACTTCTGCAGGCCAGGGAAATCCTCTAAGTGTATACATTCAGCCTGAGCAAAGAGTAAATCTCAACACTGAGCAAGTGTTCTCTGCATTTTCTGCCACTGAGTGAGCCAACAGTCCCCACTTCTCTCACTGTCATTTAGCACTATTGTTGTCTCTTCCTCCTCCATTGTAGCTCTTGCCTATGGCAGTTCTAAAGTTATTGTTCATAGGAAATCTTCAAATACTGAGGAATGAGAGGAACATCTCATTCCTTTGAAGAGCTCAGGGTAAGAGGCAGGGATTATTAGAGCTTCTCCTACACAAATTGCATAAGATGGGATATGTATTTTATAGTTTCATGACATTTTTTTCTCTGGCTTTGGCTCCTCAGACTATTCAATACGTGCTTATGTGTGATATAGCAAATATGATAATATGCTGCAGAACCTTAGTAAAGGTGGAAATATCTTAGAACATTGTTAAAATTCTTGGCCAGCGATCTTTCATGGACCACAGTGAATCTGCTAATTCTCCTATGATTATGTGCAAAATATGCATTTGTGACTACATGTGACTTTTTGAAGAGAAGATTGCTTTCATTAACTTTTCAAAGAGGACAGTTGCCGCATATAAGGTTAAGAACATTCATCTGTTAAGTATTTTATACTTCATAATAATTTTTGTTCAAGTGAAATAAAAGACTGAAGTACTTGGGCAAAGTCCTCTCCACAAATAAATTATTAGTACTTAGGTACAAAGTGCTGTGCATGTTTGTGTGTGTTTATGTTAGTAGTATAAAATAATGTTGTGTGTGTGTGCAATTCAGTTATATACAGTAAGTGTGATTACTTGCTGTAGGAGCTACTAAGTGTCATTACTGTTACTGGTAGTCAAACTAGTTGACATTACTGGATTGAATGCCTATTAGAGGAAATTGGTGACTTTACACAGAACAATTTTAATGCTAGAAGAAACCCAAAGATGAATCAGTCAGGTCAGATTAGGTTATGCTGTACTAACCAATTATCACCAGTACTTAGTGGCTTAAAACAAAACAATGTTTTTCTTCTTTTTACTGCTGATTCTACACATCCATTCTGAGACATCAAGGGCTATGCTGAATATTATTTCCACTCAAGGATACAGACTGCAGCTTCTGAAACTACCTGGAAGGTTGCTTATTACTGTGGAAGTGGAAAGGAACCAGCAAATCGCACGCTAACTCTTAAAGTTTTCTGCCTTGAAGTGACACGTGTCACATGTACTTACATCTGTTGTCATGTCAGTGATATGATCATTGCCTAATTTCAGGAGAATGGGAGGTAAACTCATCTCTGTCCTGTGTCCCGAGGGGAATATTTGAAATATTTCTGAGCAGTGGAATGACTGCCATACCAAGGAGGTGTTATCTTTGTTTGTTTTATAAATGTGCTAGCCAGGGATCAGAGTTTGAGTAACATGGTAAGGTCAATACCTGGAATTTTGTCAACGTGCTACCTAATGAAGACAGGCATTACTTAAGACATTTTTTAAAATTGATTTGAGAAAGAGATAGGTGGGAGAGAGATAGAGAGGAAGAGGCATAGAGATAGAGAGAGATAGAGATGGATGAGAGAGAGAGAGAGAGGGGGGGGGAAGAGAGAGAAATATTGATTTGTTGTTCCACTTAACCAACTAGCCTACCAGGCCAGGGTGACAGATGTTACTTTTAATAAATAATCATTAAAAAATATAAAAGAAATACCAAATTTAGCATTGATTTATGATTTTAATTATTTTTATTCAAGAGGAGATTAAATTGTTCAGATTTCTAGGGTAGCAATAATTTATAAGTCCTGGAACTTACAGTAAGGTGCCCAGGATATACGAGTGTTGAATATTTTTCCCCCTCTTTCCTCAGCTGGTTTTGCAGACTTGTGCAGTCCCCTAACTTGCCTGAGTCTTGGTTTGCACTCTCAAGTGAGGTTCTTGAGTTCATTGCACCTCCTTTCTGCACTGACAAGCTGTTCACTAAATCCAATGCTTGGCTGCCAATCAGCTCTGACTTCTAATTCTCCTTTTTGTATTTTGATAGATGATCCTGATATCCAGCAAGTAGGTTAGTAACCTAGGTTCATTTGAAATTCTAAGATCACTTTATAGAACTTCAGTTTTTAAAAATCTCAAATAACCGAAAGTATTCTCAAAAGTTTTTCCACTCCTCAAAATAATCCTCCTCCTGATTTTCATAAATGCAATTCAACACAAAGCTGTTGTGTTTTGAAAGTATTTAAAGTCACTATTAAAAAAATGAAGTCACTATTGAAAAATTGTTTTCTGTTCAATAAGAAATTCCTGACTATGTTATGATGTAGAAGCACCAAATTGGGTGTTATGGTGTTGTGAAGATATATTGATCACTTTCTACTGGTAAGAGCCATAGTTTATCATAGAAAAATTAAGAAAAAGTTATGGAGCTATTGATTACTTCAGGGAAATAAAACATTGACAAAATACAGAGCCTTTTGACCAAAATTTTTGAGACTTATTATAGAATGAAAGTAAGTCTGAAATACACTTCATTGTGTATATATAGCTTCAGTTTTCATAGAAAATATTTTAAAAACATAGTTTACATAGATATAGAAACAAAATAGTGTAATACATTAGATCAAATATTGTTCTGCACTAGAATTATATTTAAGTAAAAATCCAAAAAGTGTGTAGTTCAGAATTATTTTTGTTCTTTGCATACTCCTTTGCACCAAGAATCTCTATTAAGTCAGTACTGCATGTTAGCTGATTTCTCCTGTTTTATTTTGAATAAATAGTGAGTCTCTTTTTTTTTGTCCCATTTTCCTGTATTAAACTGTTAGCAGAGGAGCCTCAGCCTCAGCCCGCATCTCTTGGCAAGAGGTCAAGTTGTTGAGAGCCTCACAGGGCCCACCGGAAGGTCTGATGCATCTCTGATGAATTTTACATTAGTGGCGAGAACCTTCATCAGCAGTAGTAGCCAGCCAAGGGAAAGCACTGTGTGTCCTCAGGAAACACATCACGGAAGAACGCTGTGTTGGACAGGCTGCCTTTTAAAAGTGGCCCTTTTGGATGTGGAAGTTCCTAAAGCTGACTAGAATTTCTATTTTCAAGACAATATTTGAAGGTACTTGGTATTTTTTTTTTCTTTTTTGCATTTTACATTTTTAAACAGTCATTGCCAAGAAATTACATAATAGTAAAATGACCCATTCAGACAAGACATTAAGATCAGAATTAAATAAGACTAAATGAGGTAAAGAATTAAAAGTGCTTTGTAAATTTTTAAACAATACACAGCAGGGTATTATTTCATTACTAGAGGCCTGGTGCATGAAATTCATGTACGGGGGTGGGGGAGGATTGTCCCTCAGCCCAGCCTACACCTTCTGCAATCTGGGACCTCTTGGAGGATGTCTGACTGCCAGTTTAGGCCCGATCCCTATGGATTTATTATAAAATCAAAGTAAATCTAAAATATACTTAGTTGTGTATATAGAGCTTCAGTTTTCACAGAAAATATTTTTAAAACATAGTTTACACAGATTATTGCTTTGTAATGTCTTCTTAAAAACCAGCAGTTGGACATCCCTTTCACAATCCAGCACTGTTGGCTTCTAATCACTCACCTGCCTGTCTACCTGATTGCCCATAACCATTCTGTCTACCAGCCTGTTAGCCATCTAACCACACCCTGGTGGCCTGTTTGATGCTTAACTGTTCCCCTGTCAGCATGATCATCCCCAACTACCCTCCCCTACTGGCCCAGTCTCCCCCAACTGCTTTCCCCTGCAGGCTGAGGGGACTGAGGGACCCCAGATGGATGAGGAGTGTGGCACCTGCCACCCTCCCCCCCTCCAGGGGTGCTGAAGGGACTGGGGGACTGAAGCTGGATGAAGTGGGGCTGAGGGGACTGGGCACTGCCATCTTGTGACTGTGGTTACCACCATCTTGTGAGGGTATAATGATCAATTAGCATACCCTTCTTTATTAGATAGGATGATTTGATTTATAGTTTTGGGTTCCTATGTCTTTAGACAAAATACCAGTTGGCTGAAAGCAAAATTAATTTTCTTCAGTGTATATGCAGGACTATTTAACTACCTCACATCTACCAAAGCAGGAAAATGTGTTGTCTGAGCAGAGAATATTTTTTCAGAGTTGGTTCATAGAGCAATTTTGTCAGTATTGTAACGAGCACACAGGTTTTGCACATCTGACCATCCTATTTCTACTGCCTTGTCTTTGCAGAGGATTCTAATGTTCACAAAGTGATTTCATATTTGTGGTTTGTTTTATCGGAGCTTCATGATAATATCTTAAAATAGATTGGACAGGTGGAATTATCCTCACTTTAAAGAAGAGTAAGTCAAGTCTTAGCAAAGCTAAACAATCAACCAAGACTATGCTGAGATACACTACCTGGCTGGTAGACAGGCCAGACCTCATTATGCTAAATTCACAGCCAGCATTGTCTCTAGTAAATATTGCCAGATTATAAGCTTTATGAGGGCAAGGGCCAGGTCAGCTTTGATCTCCTCTGTCTTTCCTTGACTTGTGATCACCCAGAGAGTGCATTGTCTAAACATTCACTGATTGATTGATTTTGCTCAGATTGTCATATAAAATTAAATGTCTGAAGGAGGGGAGAAATGTATGTGCAACCTTTTGAGACTGGAGAGTTAGGCTTTTGTTTCCAATGGCCCTGAGTGAGAAATGAATAGTCTCAGGGGCCAGGACACAGCAGTGGGGGTATTAGATGGAGGTACATGAAACTAACATCATTGTAGGCTATAAAAATGGCTGAAAGCAAAGGGCTCTGCCCATATTCACTTCGGGACTTCGTGCCTATCAGAATAAAACTGGTAGCTGAGGCAGAGAGGGGGGACCTCAACTCTGACAGCTCCTATGTAGGTGGCTGTTATCCAGGAGTCGGTGGTCCTTGGGGAAATTGTGGAAAGTAGATGATGCTGGACAAAGAGTTTGCTGGGGATGTTGCCATGGTCATAACGGATGGGCCAGCCAGGCCAGTGATAAAATGATATTCTCAGGCAGATTTGAGTCTCTCAAAGGTGTGAGAAGAATAGGAGGCGAGGTCTGAGTCAGTGGGTACTCCTCCTGGTTCTGATCCAGCTCAGAGGGAACCACACTCACTAGCTGCAAACATCCAACACATGAGGGCAGGTTGAACCATACAGGGCGTCAATATCCAGAGAAAATCCAGAGAATAACATTCGTGGTGCCTCCGGTGGTAGCCACAGAACAGATGCTACTGTTGGGAACAGTGGAGAATTAATCTCTATTTGAAAGAGACTATTGTAAACTAAGGGGAGATGGAACAGAGAGCAGGTGAAATAGCATTAATTGGCAAAATTGTTTTTCTGTCCCTCAGTGGAGTGTGTGTGTGTGTGTGTGTGTGTGTGTGTGTGTGGTGGGGGAGGGGGTGACCAAGGAAGATGAGATCAAGTATAGGAAAAATGTAAAAACCTAATTTTCTTTGCACATTTGAGTATGCTAAATACATTTCTATCATACTGTATGTGCAACCTTTTGAGACTGGAGAGTTAGGCTTGTGTTTTTAATCGTGAAAAATATTCCCCTCAATCCTGAAAGAACTCAGAGAACCATTAGCCCGTTTTATAGATTGTATAGATGGATGAAAGAGCCATTAGAGTTTGGAGATTTATTTACCTTCCTAAGGTTCCTATAGAAAATGTGGTTCAAACATGATTACCTATGATGAACACATGGGAACTAATATACAAATTCTATGTGGTTAGATTTTTGTAGCTAGTACAGAACTGAGGGAGTTTCTCACTAAACACAGCTTTTCAACTCGGGCACTGTTCACAGAATGTCCACTGTGATTAGAGGTTGCATCCATGATCATTTTTTTTTCTTTTTAACCCTCTTCACAGCAACATACACTGGATGATTAATAATCCAGTGTGAATTAATTCCAATTCAGTTAACTACGATACACCTGCTCAAAAAATCATAAATCCCATGGCAAAAGAAACTATATCGATTTGTAATGTCTTCTTAAAACACTACCATATCTTAGGTGAGAAGCAAATGTATATCTGGCACTATGTGTTTAAGGGAGGAACTATGTGTTTAAGGTTTTTTTTATTAATATCAATAATATTATCTTAGAGCAATAGTTATGGTTTGCAAATGAAACAATGTTGATACCAACTTAAATAAATTTAGCATTATATTAAGAAAGATTCAGATTAAAACAGCAAATAATTCTGCTCCCACTAATCAAGCTAATTCTTTGGTTGATGTATTCTGGGTGCACATAGTTGGATGAAGTCATGAATTAGGATTTATTCTTCTAAATAGTCACTTCCTTTCAGTTTTTCACCAAAAGGCCACTTTATTCATATGAGAGTGACCGTTATTTTCGCTAATTCTTCCAGGTAAAGAAGAAATAAAAGAAATATGAGTTGGCTTATCCATTTTGCCCCAGCAGAGGTTACTCCCCATCTGTGGGGAGATAGAAGGCTGCCCTCCCTCCCCCATGACAGTGTAGACTTTCTAGCAGACAGAAGCTTGGCCAGGCAGGGTCAGCGTAAGTGAAAGTGTGGAGATTAGCGAGGGATTTTTAAAAGCACCCGAGAGGTGTTATTAATCCTTTGAAAGTGTGAGCTTTTCTGATATGGCAGCCGGGTTCCTGGGGGAAATCACACAGGGTTCTGTATACTTGATAAGAAGAGTGTAAAGTAAAATGCAATGAACTTAATGACCCAGAAATTATTATTAGAGGAAATTAATACCATCTTCAGGAGATTTGTGTCACTTAATGTAGCATTTGAAAGACATAAAAATTCCTTTATATCAACCTGCCTTTCATTTTAAGTATAAACATGTGCATTTGCATTTTGTTATATGGAGATTACAGATTTGGCTTTGAATTTAAAAAGGTTGTTTAGCATTGGAACAGGAGCCCATGCAGTAGTTGTTAGGGTGGGTTTCTGAGGCCTGTGTGCATTTTTGAGTTCTTCTTCAGCTTTTTTTTTCAGCAAGCAACTATTTTATATTTGAGTATCATTTTGATTATTTCCAAAGGTCATTTCAGTATTGAACTCTAACAGACAAACTTTTTCAGTTGATCTCCACTACTATATGACTACTGCAACACAACACAACACAACACAACATAACACAACACCACAGTACAGCAACACAAGCAAACTACTGCAGGGAGTCTCCCTGTCCTCTCCACCCATTGTCAATTCATCTCCTAGGAGAGGATGAGAAGAGAGGGTATACAGGAGTTGAGAGATGATTTCCTTCAGCAAGTCTTCTCCTTGTCAATTCTATGTTTCTGTGGCCTGAATGGTTTTTTCTACCTTTTATCAAGAGTAAGAAATGGCCCAGCTGCTGTGGCCCAGTGGTTGAGTATCCACTAATGAACCAGAAGGCCTCGGGTTCTATTCCTGGTCAGGGCACATGTCCGGGTTGTAGGCTCGTTCCCCAGTGTGGGGCTTGCAGGAGGTAGTCAATCTTTGATTCTCTCTCATCATTGATGTTTATCTCTCTCTCTTTCTGCCTTCTTCTCTGAAATATATATATATATATATATATATATATATATATATATATATATAGAGAGAGAGAGAGAGAGAGAGAGAGAGAGAGAGGAGAGAGAGAAATGGAGATTGACTTGAAGTTATATTTATGCTAGAGATGGATGCCACAATCCTGTCGTGAGTGTTTATAAGCCATAGCAGGTAAGCCCTTCTCATAGCAAACAACCTCCTCAGGCATAGAATCATAAAATTTTAGAAGTAGATGAACCTCAATGTTATCTAGGTGAAACCCTCCCTTGTATAAAAGAAATTCAACCAAAAGAAGTGATGTGAGCTAATCAAAGCCACACAATTATTTAGTGAGAAATCATTTTTTTTCTCATTATTACATTGTTTTTGTTTGTTTGATTGATTGTTTTACAAACCTATGCTTACTCAAGTTTTAATTAACCTTCTTTAGAGGGTGATTTAAATTCTTTTTAAATGGCAAAGTTACATTAGGCAACATCTTTTAAATTCTGAAAAATGACTTTGCATTCTTTTCTTTGAAAGAGACAAACAGATATTGGAGGAAAGTAGTCTATCAGAAGTAGAGTCAGCATAGGTTCTAAAATTCTTTCCAGGATACCTAAAAAATCAAAAGGCCTGTTGATTTGAAATCTATACCTAATTCATTCTCTATAGACCTCTGATGTGAAGGAACATTGACATACCCCCAATGGTTCTTCATCCACTCTTGATTATAGGGTAGTTGATACCCAAAAGTCCAGTGAGGGAATATTGGGTCTGTTTATTACACAAATTAGTTAATCTCTTCTTCATGGAGTTTTGTATATTCTAGGAGTGAAGAACCCTCATGGAATAGTACCAAGTTTCTTGCTAAGGGGTCTGAAGAGTGTCTTTGTCATAATAAAATTAAGCCAACATATAATTGTCATTTGCTTTATTTTTATGGAAATTGAACATTAGCATGTGTATAATCGATCTGAAGTCCAAAGACATCAAAGAAATGAATGTGTGTCTGTGCTTTTCTTCTAATTATAAGGAACTACGTATGTTCTTACTCAGAACTTGTTTTTGCTTTTTAACTTTTTTTAAAATGAAAAGAAATGTTTTTATTCCATGCCCCTTCCCTCAACTTAAAAAAAATCTCTTTCCTTTTTCCCTCAAATGACCAGAGCTGCAGTCATCAGCCTCTCTAGGGCTCTTGAACTGAACACTTATTCTTTTAAAAATCATCAACACAGGATCCGTTGCCAAGTGGAGAAGCCAATTCTCTCCCCATGCTCTAGGAAGTGTTTCCTTTGTCACATGTTGGCATGGAAGTGAAGGACCTGGAACTCGATATTGAAATGGCAGTAAAAGCGTTGCTATTAGATACAGGTTTATTTCAGAATTAAAGCAAATACATCCAGAAATTGTAGTCAGGATATTCAAATATAAGCCATGAAAAATTGTAAATGTGACTGTGTGGGTATTTCTTACTTGGGATCAATAAAAAATTAAGTTTATTTGCTTTATTATTACAAAGTACACATAGATTTTTCTACTATATCAATAATTTGACTCAAGCAGAAACCTCAAGAAACGAGAACAAAATTAATTGTAAGCAATCTGACAAGAAAACATGTATTTATCAGATCGGTATTTGTAGCAAGATATTTTGTTCCAATTTCTTATGACATATACAGAGTAGATAGGGATCCTTATTTTAAAAAAATATCATAAAGGTAGGTATATTAAAAAAGAGGAAGCTACAGAAATTTCAAATTCAACATGAAGTTTTTGAAGTTCTTTAATCCATTTGATGTGTCTTGTATTTTATGCATAGCATAAAGTATGTTTTTAATATTACAAATTACTAGAAAAATTAATATGCTATAAAATATGGCAAAATGTTCCTGCATGTGTATAATTCTGTGAAAGGTGAATAGAAAGTTGGATTTTCTACCTGCTTTTATTAGATTTTGCTAAGGTTTTCTAAGAGGGTGAGTCATTATTTTCTGAAGCATAAAGCCACTTTCATTCTAAAAGTTAAGTTGCATTACTTACAAACTTGTTTTAAGTTATATTTACACGGATATCATACAGTGCTTATTGCTCTGATATGTAGGTGGTGCTTGTGCCTGTGTGCAAGATTTTGCATACATCTGTGCATGCCTGCGGATATGTATATGTGTGTGTGCATATGAATGTGTGGGTGAAGAAAAAGATATTGCTTTTGGAAACCATATGTCCAAATGATTTTAACAATAGCTAATATAAAAAAAAATTGCATTCGTAAGAATCACTTAAAATCTATTAAGGATTCCCAGCTGGATTACATTGTATATAAACATTTTCTTTTTTTTAGTTAACTATTTTTAAATTTTTAAACTGCTAAAAATGAAAGTTATGTAGCCAGTGTTTTTCTTTTTTTACTTAACTATTTTTAAACTTTTAAACTGCTAAAAATGAAAGTCTATATCTCCAGTGTTTTTTGACATTACATACAAACTTAAAATCTCTAAAATAGAACACTTGATTTTCCCCTCAAATATGCTCCTCCTGTAATCTTCCTCATCTCAAGAAATGACACCAAAATTGACTAAATTGTTCTATGCATTTTAAAATTTAAATTTTGTTTATGTGTGTGAAGGAGAGTGGGCTGATGCATAGGCCCTGAAAGTTTGCCATATCTAATCCCAAATTACACTATAAAGGCCCTCTTATGGGTGATCTCTGTTTGAAGATAGAAAAATGGAAAGGTTTTTATTAATAGTAGGGCTAGATTGCATATACGTTGCATAATCATGTGTGCATTAATATTTATTAAGTGCCTACTAAAAATTTTTATAAAATGTTCAGCTCTAGGAATACATCTGTGAATTGATGTACCCCACCTTTGAAGAAATAAAATCAAATGGATGGATCCCACAGTCTGATTAGAGTGAATTCGTCTGGTATAGTTTCCTATTGAGGACACACACACAAATTGTGAAATTTCCTTCTTTCATTAAGAATATCTGATGTTTGGTAGAACAAATTTTAAAGAGGTTAAAAATAAAACAAGTAGGACATAATCCAAGCAATCTATAAGTCAATATGAGCTTATACAATATATACATGTATGAGGAATTAAGAGGATATTAAAGAATATGGCAAACTGAGTCATTGAAACACATGTGGAGAACTGGTTAACAAATTTCATGCATTTAATAGTCTTTCTTTTTGAACATATGAATATTTCTTGCTTCTTTCACTCAATACATATTTACTGAGTGCCTACTCTTATAGTTTGCACTGGGCTAGGCATTGGAAATAATGGCTGGGTCAAGAACATTCTTGCCTTCCTGGATTTCAACGAGGATCTACTTTGTCTTATAATAAGGCCATTTTTAAGAATCATTTTCTACTTTCTGGAGCTGATATTTCTTGTTTTTTGTAGAGTGACCATCTCACAATTGTGGTCCCAATTACAAGTTACCACCTGCCAAACTCAGGGCAGCCACACTGGGGTCATGCCCCATCTTCTGAATTATCCACCTCTTTGGCAAGATCTCTCATCCTGACCTAACTGCTAAGTGTGTTAGGTGACCTACTCTTCTCTGCTACCCACAACAACTTTTGGAATTTGGATTTATTGTTCTCAGTTCTTCCTGCTTGAGCCTTCAAGACATGGAGTGGGACAAGATGAGCTTTTGATCATGGGCCAGAAAACTGAGCCCTGAGCTGAGCAGTGACCCTGAGATATGTAGCCTCAAGGCTGAAGCTCTTACTTTGATAAGTTTTAGTTTTCACTTCTGCATAACAAAGAATTTAAAGAATTTTAGAGATACCTAGGCTCCTTTTAGTTTCCATTTCTCTTCTCTCCCCAAACAACAACAAATGGAAAATACAACCTTGTGAATTTCAGATGGTCTGTGTTCCCAAGTCTTCCTTGTAGGTGTGAATAAGTGTCACATGCCCACAATGAGATTGTTGATATTCCCACCAAAATCCTCCCCACATCACTATTGTTAAGCAAGGAAATGCCTTACCTGAGTTCATCAAAGGACTTGGAGCAAGGAGGAATCTTAGCAATCAACCATTCATCTCTTATTTGATAGATGAGGAACTTGAGATCTGAAAGAATCAAGGCAGAAGAACCTAGCTCTTTGACTACCAATCAATCTATTACACTGCCGTCTAAACTTAAACGAATAGGCTAGGATTTTTTTTTTTAAAGAAAACCACTATGATGCACATCTGAAGCTAATGCAAAATAATATTGAATATAAACTTTAATTAAAATTAAATGGTATTGTTTGCTGCTTCATTTCTTAAGTTATATAGTAAACTTTGCTTATTTTTAAATTGATTTTCAGAGAAAGAAGAAGGTAGGGGGAAAGAGATAAACATCCATGTGAGACTGCAACATTGATTGGCTGCCTCTTGAACACCGACTGGCAATCAAGCCCACAATCCAGGAATTGAATTAGCAACCTTTTGGTGCATGGACAATACCCAACTGAATCACACTGGCCAGGGCAACTTTGCCTAATTTTGAAAACTCAGGGATACTACATCATTATGAACTTGATGTAATAGTTAATTGCACAGTCTCTGGTATCTAAGTTGGGTTCAAGTCCTGGCAATATCACTGATTAGCTTTGTGATGTAGGGCACATCATTAACCTCTCTAATTTGCAGTACCCTTGCCTATGATATGGCATTAATAATGATTGGTACTAAACTTATTGGGAGTTTGTGAGAATGAAATTAGATAATGTACATGGAAAACAGCAGCATGCTTGACATTGAGTTAAGTCTTGGGTCACTGTTGGTTGTTAGTATTAGAATTACTACTATTTTGTTTTGGATGTTATTTGGAACTTCTATGCATCTAGAGGACATAGCTAGAATCTTTACCTGATAATGTAAGCTCAAGGGTTTTCCCATAATTTCTATTAAATTCCAACTCTGTATTTCTTTCTTTCTTTTTTTAAATATATTTTATTGATTTTTTATAGAGAGAAAGGGAGAGGGGTAGAGAGTTAGAAACATCGATGAGAGAAAGACATTGATCAGCCGCCTCCTGCATGACCCATACTGGGGATGTGCTTGCAACCAGGATAGATGCCCTTGACCAGAATTGAACCTGGGACCTTTCAGTCCACAGGCCGATGCTCTATCCACTGAGCCAAACCGGTCTCGGCTATATTTCTTTCTTAAGGTGTTTCTGTTTCCATTTCCCTATCGATGCAAACCATCTTGTTTGTTTTGAATTTATCTTCTTCTGGACATTCACAGTGATCAAGAAATTTTTTAAAGGTATATCTTTACTGAAGATGTAGTGGTTCATAGAAGAGGAATTGCATTACACTTTGCAAAACTGATGGCTTTTTAGTCCTTCCTGACTTAATCTGATTCTTCCAGGGCCCACATACCAACATGTGCTTTATTTACTTAACAAAGTTTTTGAATAAGTAATTTATTTCCTCTAAACTGACAGTCTTTCGTTTGAAGAGGAGACCTAACTTGTAGAACTTTCTTGGTTTCTTTGGAATGTTGGTGAACAAATGTTCCTTATTGTCATTTTCTGCTCCATCATTGGGCTACGTAAACTACTAATGCCATGCTTCTTTCAGTACTTAGTTCTACTTCAACGAAACTCACCTTGCTTTTATGTTTCAAGAATTTTCTTTGTGCTTTGTTGCTATCAAGCCGATTGCATTTTGTAGGAGTACCATCCCTTAGGTGTCACATTCCGCTATCTAACACAATACTTTCAACTTTTGATAGGGTGACAGGCCAAAGCCAAGGGCATTAGGAGTGTCTGGGCAGCCCGCTGAGTAGGATCTTCTGTTCTCTCCTACAGAAGAAAATAAAGTATTTTCAGTATAGGAGCTTTGAGGAAACTCTTTTAGTATCTGACAAAGTGTTTTTCTTTAATTCCTATTTTTCTATATTACTCTAAATAGTCAGCATTGACAGATCAATATTATGTTAAATATATGTTTGTCTGATATTGTTGAAAAAATGAGGTGTTTCCTGTAAATGCATTTTCAAAATAATGGAAGGTTTTCACTTTAGATAATGAAAGTTTCAACATTTTAATAATATTTTATGGAATACTAAAACACATTATGGTTCAAAATCTAAGAAATAGAATTAATTCATGTAAATAGGAAGGTGAAATAACAATGATTAAGAACACAGACTGGAGTCATATTGTCTGGGTTTTCATCATGCTCACCATTTGTGGAAGGTCCCACCGTGAGCTCAGTTGTACCTCCTATTTCATATATTTGGTTTGAAGATGAACGTGTCCCTCCATGGAAAGCACTTAGCATACTTTCAAGCATTGTGTAGGTGCTCAGTAACTACTAGCTTTTGCTGGTCTTGTTGCTATTATTAACATTTTCATTTTTTATAAATCAACAACCATGAAAAACTACAAGCAACCCCCTTGGGCAGAGAGTAAGAGCAAGTAATTCTGAAAATAAATAAAAATACACATGTTTTCATTTAGTTGGGTTCTGTTTTTACTCTTTATTTCTATTGAACTGGGTCATTTTGACTCATGTTACAGTTATTCAGAAGTAGTAGCTAGTGTTGTTGACTTATTCAAATGGTTCTAAATAGTTTGTCTGAACATGAATCCTGTATCATGAGGAGATTTTTCAATGGAGCCACTTTTAACAGCTGAAGAAGTTGAGCAGGGGAGTAGGGCACCCTCATAAGTAGGACGATTCAGGGTTCACTGTTGATGATCATGGCCAATGCAGTGTAAATCAGCTCTGAGCATTTGGCTCTGAAAAGTGCTTCTTCATGTTTGGTATAGGTTTCAGAATTTTAAAAACATATATAGCAACAAACAGAATCAATTTACTTTACTAATAAATAAAGACATTTAATAAGTCTCACTAAAAGACATAGTTTGTGGCCAGGAAGATCTCTAGCCAGTTTTGTCTTCTATAGGAATCTTTATATCAGAATCTTGCTAGTATTTGTAATATTTTAACTCTGAAGAGATAGGCTTTGACTACTGAAGATATTGAATAGATTGCTACATTGTACTGCATGAGTATATACTTGACATCATAGAAAAGATTATGAAGAAATGTTTAGATTTTGTCCTTTTCTTAAAAGGTCTGTGTGAGTCCCTTGAATGATGATTGTGAACTTACTTAAAACCAGTTTATTGTTCCTTATTTATTCATATAGTGGAAGGTAAAGAAGAACTGGATATGGAGTAGTTACATCGTGTTTTAACTTTTGTTGTTTTCTTTAGCACTAAGATTTATTTTTGGATCACCATTAGTTCCTTAAAAATAGTTAATATTACATAGGTTGGCATTTGGTCAACAACTTTTATTCATGAAAATATATATTCCTTATATACATTTAAAGTCCATTTATAATAATCACAGCATTATTATTTTTTTGCAGTTTATACTTTGGGTCATAATTTGTCATGAGGTAAATGACGTATCTCTTCACCTGTACTATGAGCATTCAATGGAAAAAAGAATAAAAGTTATCAACACCCCCTCCCATATCTTTTTTACACAGAGACCATTACCTGATTCTTATTCTACACATCAAAGTATTCATCCAATTATGAAGCAAAAGGTATGCATATGTGTCATGGGAAAATAATTATTCTCTTGCCTTCAATGTTTGGACACCATGTGACTTTCAACATCATCTAATTGAGGAAATACACAGTAGTTCCCTCTACTCCCTCTCATTAACTTTTTTACTGATTCTCTTCAAGTGCATGATTTTCCCCTTGTTTTTGAAAAAAATGAAAAAAATTTAAAAGTAAAAATTTAAAACAACAGAGTTTTAGTGATTTGTTAGAAATGTTTCTTAGTAGATAATATACCAGTAGTGCAGCAAACAGATAATTCCATGGAAATTCCAACTTTATATTCTTTCTTTTTAGCTGCCTTTATAAAACCTCACTTGTAGATTCAGCTGTCCTAATGTATCCACATTTATAATCATATTACCACTGGAATCTATCACCTTTTATGCTTATGGTATTGTTCTTAATTATAGAATTTATATTTCTACTTCTTTTGCTAGTTATAAATTGTAGTTTAAGCCCCTGATAAACTTAATAAGTATATTTTCCATAGTAGCAATTAAGTGCAGATCTGAAAAATATCAAATATTATAATACAACTGATATGATGTGTTAGAAGAGATGCTATCCTCTATAGTTCAACATTAGTGTTGAAGCCAGTGTGTGTATGTGTGTGCACGTGTGTGTGCGTGTGTGTATAACCTTTAAAAACATACGGACTCTAAGTAACTTCAAAGGATTTTTCAGAGAATTGTTCCTGCATTTATATTTGGACAGTGTATGTGTATAAAATAAGCTTTTCCTCTGCATCTGCCAAACCACCTGCAGACATTTTCATAGCCTGAGGTGGTCTGTGGTCATCATGCCAAGAGCAGCTGTCCGTGCACTGCTTTCTTTCCACTATCAGCTGTCATTTTCTGTTGGTCACTCTCCATCTTGATTCCTTTACTTGTACTCTTCTATCTTTTATCACTCAATAAAAACTCAAGACAGAGGTAGATAGCTGAACTCATAAACTTTATTTCACCCAGTAAAAGAAAGTAGGTTGTGAAGTAAAAAGTACAGCACACTTTCATGACACATCCACCACCTGCACTTTGTGGGACCACTATTTTTCATGATGCTCAGATGCCTATTTTATGGTCACTGTCTAATTTCATCTCAGTTACCTTTGCTGGAGATCTGAGTTTCTAATTTGCTACTCCCTATTTGTGAAAGTGTACATACCTAACATCCAACTATTATTCTGCTAAACTTATAATTCATTAAAGTATTTATTTGTTAAGCAAATACATTGCTTACTTTTGCTTTATAAGCATCAGGTCAATTAATTCCCAGAATAAGCCTATGAATAGGCTCAATTATTATGCTATTTTAAAGATGGGAAAACTGAGGCATGAAGATATTTAGTAACTCTCCTACATTCATAAACCTAGTAGGTAGAGGAGCAATGAGTTGAACCAAGACACTCTGGCTACAGAGTACATGTCTAAATCATTGCTTCATACAATATTCTTCAGCATATTTTTTGGAAAATTACAAAAAAAGAGCAAGGGATGAGAGAAATTAAATGTATCAGTAACTAAAATCCATTGAGGTATAGAATATGAATCATAATAAGTATTTACATAAATGATTGGAGGCATTTGGAGCTGGAAGGAAAAGTTTGAATGGAGAACTTCCAGAAAGTTGGTGAAGGAGCTATTCTTTTGGAATAACGTAGAAAAATTGGATTGAAGGGAAAAAATTTTACATACACAAAGCCACAGATTTTGGAATTATAAGCCAAAAGAAAGTATACGGTTCAGTTAAAATCACAGTGCCACAGTAGTAGCTATTAAAAGAGGCCATTTTGGACCATAGCCTGAAATTCTAGACTAAAGATGTTGGTCCTAAATTTATAAACATATTTAGTTAGCTTAGTCTCCTGTTGAGAAGAAATAAGTGATGTCTGGGTTCCCCAAAGGAAGCTATTGTGTGTGTCTAAGGAGTATGGTGGAAAGGCAGGTAGATTGCTGCTGGAGAGGAAAGTTAGGGGAGTTTGGAGCCCTTGGCTGGGAAAAAGGAGAAGACACCTGGGAAAGGAAACCTATCTACTGGTATTTTTCAAAGAAAATCCTGCTTCATGTTAAAGGGTCACTTACTTTGACCCCTAGGATTTCAGTGGACTCATGGAAAATTCAGAGAAAAGCCTGGTGTGATGATGTTTCTGGGAAGCCTGGGACTGGTACTCATTTGTGTCTGTGAGGGACAATTTAATGTCTAATGCAAAGGTGATGAGAAAGCTAAGAGACACTGTTCAGGACATAATGGTTGATCTTATTTCCTCTATTTTTCATTAATAAAATAATTATTAGCTTAGGGGCTATCAGCCAACACATACAGGAACAGTTCCTAAACTGACAAACAGGAAATCTGCTCTTAGCTGATAATGTGCTCCTGCTGTTGTTCCATTCAACCTGTGAAACATTCTACCTGCATCTCAGATTCTGTGACATCATAATGAATACCTTTATCTCCAGTTTTTGAGTCAGCCTTATAATGATTTTTAAAAATCCCATACTCTGAAGTCCATTTAAACATTCAGCTTCAGAATTATTAAATTAACAAAATTTCTCTTTTGTAACAAATCCTTCCTGGGAATATATTTTATACTAGAGGCCCAGTGCACAAAAATTTGTGCACTGGGGTTGGGGGGTGTTCTTCAGCCTGGCCTGCCCCCTTTCATAGTATGGGGTCCCTCAGGGGATATCCTACTGATGGCTTAGGCCCACTCCCTATGGGCCTAAGACATCAGTAGGCCTTCCTCTGTGGGAGGCAACTGGGACAAGGTGCCACCCCCATCACTCCACTGCTGCTGCTGCTGGCCGCCATGACTGCCTGCCCTTGGCCCTTGCAGCCACTATGGCTTTGTCCAGAAGGACATCTGGAAGGATGTTCAGCTGTCTGACTAATTAAAATATTAGGCTTTTATTATTATAGATACAGTAGTGGTGTGTGTGTGTAAACAGCAGGAATCTTCTAAAAGAAGCTATTAGGGGGGAAAATAAGCAATGTAATTTATTGAAGACACTTTTGTCTATAATAAAATATCATTAATACTCCAAAGGATAATTTTACTAGCTTGTTTTTTTTGCATGAAAATTGAATCCAGTGATCAAGTTTATGTATCTTAATTTTGAAATTATTGTATAAATAATTACATCAAGCTTCAAACATGGCACTAGATGCATGAAGCAGGGATTCAGAGAAGTCTGGGCTAATGATATGCAATTGGCTGTCCTTGGTATCTGAAATGGATTTTGAGCCAATTGAATAAATTAGATCACCCCAAAAGAATGTTTTGTACAATCAGTGGGCAACTCCATCCACAAGATTACTTAACAAGTCAGACTAAACAAATCATCAATATCAAGGACTGACTTAAAAATATCTATCTCAAAGGAAATATTATTGCCTATTGCAAAATTTTTAATTTTCATCACAACTGAATAAAGATCCTTAGAAAACATTGAATACTTTATTAAATGCTTAGCAACATTCTGAAAGTGGCTAATATTTACAGTGATTATGAAAATACTATATTTGATATTCACATCAATGGCAGATGATAAAAAACTCACTTGTTCTCATTATGAAAAACACATTGCCAATAGAAATCATAATATAAATGGTATTTGAATTCTTGGGTCAGTTCTAAAATCTTCTAAATATGTTTCCATCAATATTTATACATGTGAAGAAAATAAAACCCAGAGGAACTAAATAATTTGCTTACAAAAATGCAATGATATATTTTAAAATCTATACTAATAAAAGGGTAATATATTATTTAGACTGGGAGACCTTCTGAATGATCTTCTGGACAAAGCCATGATGGTGGGGCTGAGGCAGAGGTGGTTAGAGGCAGAGGTGATCAGGTCAGCAAGTTAGGACAGTTGGGGGTGATCAGGCCAGCAAGGGGGGAGGGCAGTTGGGGACAAGCAGGCCAGCATGGGGGACAACTGAGGGTGAGCAGGCCAGCAGGGGGAGTAGTTGGGGGTGAGCAAGCCATCAGACAGAGTGTTTAGGGGTGATCAGGCAGGCAGGCAGGCAGGCAGGCAGGTGAGCAGTTAGGAACCAGCAGTCCCAGATTGTGAGGGGGATGTCCGACTGCTGGTTTAGGCCCATAAGATATCCCTTGAAGGGTCCCAGATTGGAGAGGGTGCAGACCAGGTTGAAGGACACCCCGCTCCATGTACAAATTTTATGCACCATGCCACTAGTTTGTTATATACACCAAATCCCTATACAAAGGTATTATTCTTATTATCACTTCGTACATGGATTAGAGCCTCTCCCTGAAGCCACTTGTGAATAGTCTTACTGATTATTTATACGAAAATGTCCTTTTGTGGTAGACAGCATGTCATCTGCAGACTGTTCAATATAAACAGTGTATTTGTATAGAACTCTTTGTAATACGTGAAAGAAAAGAATCACTTGTCTAAAGAGCACTTAGACCCTGTTGAGCAGTAAATGAGAAACAAGGTGAGACCTCACTGTTCTGAGAACAGCATTTGGGAGAAAGAAACACTGGCACAAATTAGAAGGGAGGTGCAGGAAGATTTGAGAGTAGGATGCATGGTGTTGCTCAATGCTTTTCAACTCTTTTCTCATCTCCACTCTGTTCTCCTGAGGACACTCCCAAAGGTAGCATCACTCATTATATACTATGACATTCAACTCTGCATTGTGCTGGGTGTGGCTGGCAATCACTGATGTTGGAAGATACTTTGATCTGGATGTCTGAAAACCTGGATTCCATCTGACATTTGACGTGTCTGTGAGAATGAGTCTTGCTCCTTTTAGTGTCTCTGTTGCATCATTGGTCAAATTAGGAATGCTGTTAGATTGGAATTTGAGTTAGCCACTAGGCCCAGAATGTTGGAACCATAAGTCTGCATTCTTCATGAACTAGGGAAAAGGGTCTGGGTTTGTATAAATGTAACCTGAGCCCCAAAGGGAGTTCAGCTTAGTTTGAGGGTAGAAATAAAGTAAAAATAAATATAGACATTTCTCAAAGGACAAGGTCAGAAAGAGGCTCAATTCTAACAACTGGGTAGATATATCCAGAGCTGAGAAAACTCTGAGAAAGATTTATACCTTGAGAAAACCTTAACTCGTGGCATACTTGATTCTTTGCATTTATATTGTAGCAAAGCCTGAGGACTAAGAATGGATTAGTGGAGTTGTGGGTGTTATTTCTGTAGGTCCCAGGAAGGTATCACAGGACACCCACCAGGTGATGGCAGGAAGTGGAGAAAGCCTGAGATTTGGTCAAATCGCTGAGAAATTCTCATCTACAGAGGAGTGCTGAAAAAATGCACTGGAGGCCAACTCGTTCCATCAGCTAAGTCAGTTTGGAGGCAGTAAAATCTAATGAAAAGCACACCTGAGTAGCTAATCCTGGATACACTGGCAGGACCTGGAGAGACCTCAGAAAAGCCATCCTCTATTACACTTCAATTTTCTAATCTAAAATGGGGGTAATATCCATTCCTTTTTACCTGTGAACATGTTGTGTAGATTAACATGATGGAGTTTGAAAGGTGCTATTTAAATATAGTGTGTTATTAAAGTATTATCATTCTAGTTGCTGGTGATTACCTAGAAAGCTTTAAATCACCTGGTTATTTCCGGAATACCATTTTCATTGTCGGTTGCTATTTCTCCTTTCAAAGACATAATATTTCTCTGTCACACAACATAAACTTTATAGTTTTGAGTTTTGGGGTTGTGAGCACAAGTCTATGTTCCACCTGAATGCATTCAGAATTGCGGTAACAAGGTTTTTAGATATAGGTTGCTGTAATAATTTGAAAAGGGGGGTGTGGGACATCTTTAGAATGAGTTTTTACCTCATCTGAATATTTTTATTTTGGGAGGATAAAGTAAAAAATTTGGTCAATGCCAATGAAATGATCACATCATCATTTAACAAGAGACAGAATGATATATTAAAATCCAGAGCTTACTGGCATCAGCAACTTCATATATCTGTTATATATCTACATAGATTCTAGCCATTAGTCTCATTTCCTAACTTTTGAAATTGTATGCTTTTCCCTAGAAGGCTGTTTTGTCTTTACTCTTTCCTTTAGAGATATTTCTCATTCAACAATTTTGACCTAGATTTTTTTTTTTTCTTCACCACAAAAGTGTATCTATTCTAGGGAGAAACACTTATAGTCCCTGAGTGTAGAATTCTTTGTAATGAATGGAACTCTTTCTAAACCTCTTTGTCTTTTGACCCCTATATAATCAATACTGGTTTGTTTTCACTTTAACTTATGGGGTGGTTGAAAGAAATGTGATTGAATATCTGTTTACTTCCTGAGCCAAGACATTTTTAGCTTGTTATACAAACCAGTGGTTAATGGAATGTAGGCTAGGGGATCACATCTGTGCATACAACACCATAACACAAATTTTCCTTAAAATTTTAGACAGTATTTTTAATACTGCTTTTTGAGAATAATCTTAAGATTTCCCCCTAATTTCACTACATTTACATACTTGACAATGTGTCAAAAGACCCATTTGCACTTTTATGACCTACATTTCCCCTTCAGTAGCTATAGTTGCTTTTGCTTAAAATATCACTGTATAATTCTTAAGAACGCAGGTTAATTCCACCATTCCTAGAAACGTCAGTAAACCCTGAAACTCGAGTCACTTTCTTTTCATTGGTAGAGCCTTGATATATTGACAGTTAATGTATATAACTTAGTTTGAGAAAGTTCTGTTTTAAAAGTGTTACTTTCATGATTCTCCTACCATGCTCATGTACTTGTTGACTATTTAAAACAATTACATTTATTCCAAAAACAATCGACCTGAAAACTGATTACTTTTAATTCTTATAGACTTTTTGCTTTTTCAGTTTCAACATGAGCTATACCTTTTCTTTAGTAGAACTCTAACTTTATTTTACATATAAATCACTCAGAGAAAACTTTCCAATATGTTTTCAATTGAAAATGAGTCTCTGTGCTAATTAAAGTGAAAAGAAGAAAAGGGTCATTTTTTTTTAGTACATATCAAGGCTGCTGTTATTTATACAATGCTTAGACACAATGCCCCATACAAAGAAAGCAAATGGTGACCGATTATGCAATTCCAGCTTCCTTCACTATGAACACTGTGCAGTCACTCCCTTTTCTTATCTTTTGGGCAGGACCTTCCTGAGAGAGGCCCACAAACTCTGTCTCTTGCAGAATTGTGGGCATGTTCATTAGGTAGCGTGTTTTCCCCACTCTGCTTCTCACGTGAACAATGGGAACTTGGTTATTTCTCTCTTGTCTATTATAGCATTCAGGTTCTTACCATGCCAACAACGTTTTCAGTTCCTGCTGTGAGCAGAAAAGGGGAAAGCTGAGTATTAAAGCTATTGTCAAGAGGTTTAAAATGGCTTATAGAGATTAATTTGAAATGACACTGCAGAGCTCAACAATTCATGATGGCTATTTTCATTTATTTGACAATTTTGTATGCTTCTTGCATGAAAAGGCTTCCTTGGGAAATGACCCTGGTTTATTGATTGTTATTCTAAATGAAATAAGTGTCAAAGCCAATGATGAGTGGACACTAACTAAAATCTAAATCACTGTGCAAGATAGATTTCAGTAAACAATTACTGACAAAAAAATCAAGAAATGCAAATTAATAAATGATGCAAATCCAATTGGTAAACACTTTCCCATTATTGTTTTGCAAACTATTTTTTCCTTTCCACGTGGAAATACCATATCAATGAATTAACATTCACTATTTGGTATTAATATTCACTATTTGGTTTAACTGGCATGCTCACTTACCAATTGTTGCTCATAAATTAGGATTCATGGAACATTTCTAAAAATCTGTCAAACACTCGATTTTTAGCAGGCAAGAGTTTGTTGAGACAAACCCAAAAGCTCAGTTTACTATGTGAGTTAAAATGCTGAAAAGCTAATGCAGTGTCATACCAGTTGCTGTGGGCTGCTATTTATTAGAAAATTGTTAGAGTATGTGTGATTCTAAAACCGTTTCTTCTCTTTTTAAAATATACTGTTGTTTAAAAAAAGAAGTAGTTTATATCCTCAGTGTGAACACTTTGTCATCTTAATGTGTGACAACCTATAAAATAACTAAACCAACACCATTACTCTTCCATGTCCTTGAATCTCACCTCTCCTTTCCCATCTATAAGCTGTATTCAGAATATAGCTTCCAAAATAACTGAGTTATGCCACTATTTTCATCATAATATCACTTCAATCGATAATGTTTCATTGGTCCTTCATCTAAAATTGTAATATCTAAATGAAAAGTTAAAAAAAAATGGTCAAGCATCCAATTGTTTTTTTTATTTTTTTTCCCCACTTGATGCCAAATATCCGGATGCCTGGTGTTAGATACACAATTTGAATAAGTGACCCAATTTTTCATTTCATCTGGACATCAGAATTATAGAGGGAAAGGGAGAGAGAACATGAACCTCTTTGCTTATTATTCTAAGAGGCCCTCATCTTGTTTAAGCCAATTATCTCATCCTTCTCTTGGCCTCCTGTCTTGTTCTGTTCTATGTCTTTGATCTATGTTATTAATTTTCTGAAATTTCTGACTGCTTAATCAATTAACAAATTCCAATCACCTTTTAAACCTCTGTAGAATGCATAACACTATAGAAATCAATGAAATGAGGGAATCTTGACCTGGTAGAGTTTAGATTTTTAGGATGTGATTATCAAAACATCAAATGACTCAGTAACATGATAATATTGCATATTTATGGATGCAAAACAGTGTCATTTAAGCTGAATACATAAACACGAACATGGAAGAAGTTTGGTTGGAGATTTTTTTAAATTGCAAATTACAGTTGCTGTTGTAAAAGGTAGCTGAGCAGTTACTTAAAGTGGAAGAATTTTTAGCTTTGGGAATTGGATTGAATTATGGTTATACAGAGGGAGAAAAAGCTGAGAGAACTGGACTAGAGTATTTTTAATTTTTTCCTATTTAAGGTATGAAGTATTAAAATTTTAAGCACTCATTTATTGTGCTAATTGTCTGATCCAATAGGATAGGGGTCTTTTACTGATTATGGAATTATCAGTGCTGTTTTTTTGCTATTATTACCAGTATTACTATTTCATTAGGAGTCTAGAAAAGAGAATATTATTATGGTTATTAGAGGACTAGTACATGAAATTTGTGCATGCAGGGGATCCTGGTGGGATTGGGCCTAAATGGGCAGTCAGATATCCTTCTCACAATCTAAGACTGCTGGCTCCCAACTGCTTACCTGCCTGCCTTCTTGATTGCCCCTAACCACTTCTGCCTGCCAGCCTGATCACTCCCTAACCACTCCCATGCCAGCCCGATTGATGCCTAACTTCTCCCCTGCCAGCCTGTTTGCCCTTAACTGTTCTCCCTTACAGGCCTGGTCCCCCCCAACTACTCTTCCCTGCAGACGTAGGTCCTCCACAACTGCTCTTCCCTACAGGCCCAGACACCCCCAACTTCCCTCCCTCCTCTGCCAGTCTGATTACCTCTAACTTGCCTCCCCTGCAGGCTTGATCTCCCCAAACTGCCCTCATAGACCTGGTCCCTCCCAACTGCCCCCTCCTGCAGTCCTGATCACCCACAACTGCCCTCCCTTGAAGACCTAGTCCATCCCAACTGCCTTCCCCTGCTTGCCATCTTGGGATGACTATCTTGTGTCCACATGGGGACAGGCATCTTGGTATTGGAGTGATGGTCAATCTGCATATTACTCTTTATTAGATAAGATAGAGTCCTAGTTCATGGGTGGGTGGGTGCCAGCTCATTTACCCTGAAGGGTGTCCCAGATCAGGGTGGAGTTCTTTTGGGGGGTGGGATAGCCTGAGCAAGGGGCCTATGGTGGTTTGTAGGCCAGCCACACCCCCTGGTGACCCAAGCAGAGGCCCTGGTATCTGGGACTTATTTATCTTCTACAATTGAAACTTTGTAGCCTGCTCACTCTGTGGCGGCAGCCATTTCTGTTGGGATTTATTTATCTTCTATAATTGAAACTTTGTAGCTTTAAGCAGAGGCCAAGATAAGCCAGGGTTGCAAAAGCTTAGCTCCTTCCATTGCCAGGGGCAACCCTAACCTCCTTCTCTATTTAGCTCTGTGGCTGCCACCATTTTTGTTGGGATTTATTTATCTTCTATAATTGAAACTTTGTACCCTTAAAGTGGAGGCCCAGGCCCAGCAAGGTATATGAAAAGCTTGGTTTCCTCCAAGGCTGGGGAAATCCAAACCTCCCTCCTGCTTGCTCAGTGGCTGCAGCCATCTTGGTTGGGGTTAATTTGCATACCCATACCTGATTGGTTTGTGGATATAGCAGAGTGATGGTTAATTTGCATATTACTCTTTTATTAGATAGAATTGTTATTGACTATCAGCTCTGGAAATCTTAACTCCCCAGAGCATAGTGAAATACACAGTGAAAGTGAACCAATTCATAGGATTTCAGGTTTCTAGATTTCATTTTAATACAATACTTCATGATGCCCCTTTTCTCTACTTGTCCTCCCTCCCTCTCCTTTCCTTCATTTCTCTTTTCTCCTTCTGTCCATTCTTTCTTCCTTTCCATGCATTTACTTTACAAATGAGGCAGAGCAGAACTTAAGCTACTCAGACTCATCATTGAATACCACCTCTATTTCTTCTCTCCACAGCCCCTTTTCACAATCAATTTCAGTAGAACAAAGAAGTGTTGAAAGTTGCCAGTTGAGTATTTATTTCAAAAGTGGGTTATTTGGGGAAAATTTTATTCTCCAAGTAAAATAAAGGGTGCTCATTTTACCTGGCCTAATGCATATGATGTCTTAAGTCTGACAAATGTTTCTTGTCACCTGTGGTACTTGTCTTGCACTTTGGAAACATTTTATAGCTCAGTTTTTCCTCTAAGGACATGGCAAGTTATTTTTAGCTGTCACTCGCAATCTATGTTGTAATACCTTTAGATACAGTCATATCAGCTCTTTTCCAACCTTTCTTATCTTAGTGGTAGGGGTGGTTAAATACCAGGCAGGGAGTAAAATCTTCCCTGGTGACCTTCTAAGTCAGTTGGATGTCACCTCACCTCCTTACCTGGGAGGAAAAAAATGTCTTGGAGGAAATCTAAGGGGCCACTCACCCTTGGAGGTGGGTCTACTTAGGAAGGTGGAAGCCAGTCTGATTTAATACTTTATGCCCAGTTTGTTCTTTACATGGATGACCTTTTGCAAATTTATTTTCATTGTCAAAGCATAATGAGAAGGGAATAAGAAACTATTCCAATCTCAACTCTGTCTTTCTAAGTCCAGCCGTTGGCCCTAAATGCCTTAGTAGAGACACCATAAGTCTCTTTTTGCAGATTATTTTAATTTCTGATCAAGCAAAGTCTATAAAAGACTGGCTCACCTTGAAGACTCTAGAACTTTCTCGTGACTTTGTTTCCTTTCCAACAGTCTCATCCCCAGAGCAATGCTAATTTCTTGAAGAACTGCCTATGATAGTGTTTTATCAGTGTTGAGAAAAGAGAAAGAATGAATGTACTTTGTTTGAATTATATTCATGTTATTTATATCAGGTTTGTAAAGAGTGACTCTACTTAATCATTCTTATTTAAGGAATGAAAGAGTAAAAAACACATCATAAAGAAATGGATATGTTTTTATCTTCCAAAGAATTAAATCTTTGGAAATAATCTTCCTCTAAAATGGGAGAAATAAATTTCCCAAATTGAATATACATTATCTGATGCTGTGCAGCATGAGGTAAGATTTTTACCTTGAGGAAAATGATGTGCTTTATTAAGACAATAATTTTGATCCCTTATGTGCAATCACAGGACAACTGTTTGGTTATGTCCCATGATTCTTACATTTTTCATTGCAAGCAGTAGATTTGCTGGCTGGCAGATTAAGGTACAAATAGAAACACACAGAGAAGTTAAGTGAAAAAACACCTGAGGGTTAACAGAACTCTGAGACAGCAAACATTTGAATCTGCAGTTGACCTTCCTTTGTCTTTCTTCTGACCTTTTTCTAACCACATTGTAAGAAAGGGTAAAGCATCATTGATAAAACCTAAAGGAAAAGCTTCATGAAATAAATAGGACTGAAGGAGGATTTAAAAGGGTGCTTCAACAGCAAAAAGTGCTGGGTTTTAACAGCCGAAAAATTCTCAATCCTCCTTGAGTTAAAAGACTACAAAGAAGGAAAGATCACTTTTTTTGTTTGTTTTAAAAATGGGTGGAATTTACCTTTAAAAAAATGATGAATGCAATTATTAAAAATCTCAAACTTTGCATTTTATGGAAGAACAAATACATTGGGAAATGTTTCTTTTCCTATTTAGAGGTGTCAGTTTATGAGAACTTGAAGTTTGAATGAGGTGAAAATGGAAAGATTTTTTCTTGATTATTTTTTCCTTCTATCTTAGTTTTTCCTAAAATGCAAGTGGATTCAGGGGTGGAGGTTTATTGATTAAAGAAAGTAGAAATAAAGTTGCCAAGGTCATCTCCCACAGTTTGATATCAACTAACAGGGCATTTGTGCAGGTTCATACCGCAAGAAATTATCCATATGGGTCATATGTTTTTTTATTAATTTGGTAATGATTGCCTCTATCCAAGATTGTATACATACACATATATTATATACTACATGTATTATACTACATATATAACATATTACATATATAACATATGTATATTACAACAAAACATTCCATACATTTGAAATTTTTGACCTTCATTATTACTTTACATTGAGGTTTGTCAGTACTAGATAACACAGCTAATTGATATTTATTTCCTTTTACTGCTGGAGGAAATCCTAGCAACTTCCATATACTCACCAGGAAAACCTCAGTTTAGTGCTGACTGTTAATGAACCCTCCCCTGCACCTGGTTTTATGGTTGGGAAGAAATCATTTCTCTCCAGGGTCCCATTTCTATAAACCTTCTTTAAACTAGTAAGAAGATAGTATATCGGCAAAACTCAGGTTACTCCAAATATTTGGTCTAGAATTTGCTTTTGAAATCCAGTGGATATTAGAAGTAAGGATTTGAAATCCCTTGTGCATAATAAGTTACTATTAAATTTGTGAATGTTTTAAAAGGGTTTAATTCAGATAAATATCCTTAATTTTCAATTTATATCACAGACGTAAACCTGAAAGGCTAACTAAATTACCTGACAATTACCTTTATTTTTTTAAAATGTGCTCTTAGTCTAAAGTTGTTTTTTTTTTTAAAAAAAAAAAAAACTAAGTTTAACAATGATAACATCTATTTGGAGTAGAGATTTAATAAAGTGCCATTTTGGATTTACTATAAAGCTTTATTCTTTCAATTTGATTAAAAAGTGCTTCTTTTAGTGGCTTACCAAGCTCAGCTAGAGAAATACTAGAAAGAATATATAGCTCTTGGCCCTGCATGTCCCGGAAACTAATTGTTCTCTTTAAAAGGTAGTTTTGTGGTCTTTGGTTCAAATTAATGCCCCATACGTAGGGGTTTATATTTGGTTTATTTTGGGTTAAACATAACTCTTGAGTTTGAAATACAAAATGTTTCCTGAGAAAAGCTTGTAAAATACTTTGAGCAGTCTTAGCAGTGCTGTTCAAGTGAATCAGAAACATATGGGTTCAGATTTCTCTGAAAACACATAGTTATATGTATTTGGAAGGACAATTTGGGGTTTGACTGCACCCCAAACTTGAGACATGTGGCTTCAGGAAGGAGTTGCAGATGTGTGAAAGTGTTTTCTGTAGAGCAGTGTTCACTCATCCCTCACGGATACCCTCCTCAGAAAGGTCTGGTTAATATTTCAATGGGGGAAAAAAGCATGGTGTGAATTTATTTTTCATGCCATAAGTGGCCTCGATGACTGCCACAAAAATTTTAGTTTAACCAGTGCTGTGCCCTATCTTTCGGATGGTGAAATATTTCCTGCTACCTCAAGCCATTTGTTTTTCAGGGGACCTCACTGTTGACAAAATGAAATATGCAATTTGCTCATTGAACCTCAGTTTCCTGTTCTGTCATGTAAAGAATGAACTGGGACTGACCACATGGAGTAGTCTGGTATCAAAGATGGGAGACAATAATCCTTCAGACTCAGAAAGATTGCTTCAATTCATTTTATATCAAACAAGCAAATGAGCCAGTCAGTGACAAAAAAGATCATGACAAAGGTGAGTGCTTGCAACCATATGACATCAGGTTTTTCTTCTTCTTCTTCTTCTTCTTTTTAAGGATTTCCTTAGGCTTTTGAGGAGTGAAAATCCCCAGAGCAGACAAACCAGAGCTTACTGCTTTTTATAGATTTACTTTACTTAAGGGGTCGGGGGAACCCACATCAGCAATTAATTTTATACCTTCTTTTGACATATGAAAATTCTTACCACACCGTATTTTCCTATTTCCTATTTAATTTCTTCCTGTGTTTGGAGCCTACCATGAGATGTCTATGTAAGAGATACTTCATTGGCCTTCCAGAGGTTGGGTTAGATTTTTAGAAAACACAGCCCATTTCAGATTTAAACACTTGACATATTACCTCATGACATGTCCACTGAGCTCTTCTTCATTAAAAATCATGACATTCACTTCGATGGAACCAAAAAAACATGTTCCAGGAGCAAATGACATTTTAATTTCTAAACAAGCTGGCAAAATGTGACTCATTGAATTCTGAATGTGTTTTTAACTGAAGCGCTTCATTTGAAGGATAACAACAGTTGATTAATTTGACATGGTAGAAGAATTGAGGTGCTCATGGAAGAAATTTTTGAATACTGAAACAATGCTCAAGTATCAACATTCTGTCTTCTAACTATTTAAAAATATTTTCTTCTGAATGCATTTCATACTTGTCTACCATTTTTATAGATGAAGGACAACTTAATCTCTTCAACAGTGTCACGCTCAGTATTACATATGTAAGACAAACTGAGTATCTATTGAGAGTATTCAGTTATCACATTACTCTGATGACACATATATTATTGTCCCAACTTTTAAAAATATGATTTTTATTAATTTTTTTTAAGAGAGAAAGGAAGAGGGAGGATGAGAAAGATAGAAACACAGATGAGAGAAAAACATTGATTGGCTGCTTCTTGCACTCCCTATTGGGGATTCAGCCCACAACCTGGGCATGTTCCATGATCTGGAATCAAACTGATGACTGTGTGATGCATAGGTTGACGCTCAACCACTGAACCACACTGTCTGGACACTATCCCAACTTTTAAAGGAAGGTAGAAAATGGAGACTCAGCAAGGTCAGCTGTACCAGATTGGCTCTAAAATCTATGCTCAGTCCTCTAGTCTAGACATACTTCTTTTTAGTGCTAAGAAATAAATATGTAAAATAGGTTACAATAACTCCACCTAAGTTTTTCCTTTGTATCTTAAGCTAAAAGCTAAATGATTTTTGCCCATTTTTTTGGGGGGTGGGTGGGTAGAGTGGCTCTTTAAAAACAAAGAAAATATTTATGTTCCTATCTAGCCAGGGAAAACAGATTTATGTTTCTAAGGGTTGGGGGTTCCATTGGGATAAGACATCAAATTTTTCTTGATGGTCATTAAGTATAATTTGAAAGATAGTATCTTGTTTAAGATCTGCTCTCTTCAAATCCCAAAGAGGGAAATCAGATTAGAGAGAAGGGCAGAGATTGGGGCACTATGGGATAAAATGAACCATGGTGGTAGCTGGCTTGGGAGCTTGTGTTAGTCTGCTTGAACTCCCATACAAAAGACCACAGTCAGGGTAACTTAAACAACAGAATTATAGCGTCTCACAGTCCTGGAGTCTGGAAATTCGAGATCTAGGTGCCAGCAGGCTTGATTTCTAGTGGTCCACCTTCTCACTGTGTCTTCACATGGCCTCTTTTCTGAATGCAAGCACTCTTGCTGTTTCTTCTCTTCTTGTAAGGTCATTAGCCCCATCCTTATTATCTCATTTTACTGTAATTTCCTTTTTAAAACTCCTGTCTCCAAATATATTCCCCATTGGGGATTAGGATTTTAATAAAGGATTTTGTAGGGAGAGGGGGATATAATTCCATGCATAATGTAATACCTTAGGAAGTCTGGGACTCCCAGGAGGAAATGGTTTGATAGCCTTTCTCTAGTGGAGAAAGTGTGGGAGACATAGGGCCACCATGTTGGGCAAGATTTAAAGGCCCAGCAGTAGGAGTAGATGTAAAAGGCACAGTCAACAATAAGCTCCAGGCATTACTGAAATGGTCAGTTGTTAGCTGAATGAACGGTGCAACCCTTATTGCCTTCAATAGTCTGGGCATTGCATGGGCGGGGTCAGGGGGTTGATCACCTTTTGAATCTCTATGTGCCCAACCATTCAGACACCTCAGACTTTCAGCACTTCAGGGGGACTATGGTAGAGATTCACTGTATCCTTGAACCATATGAAACACTCTACTCCTTCTTCAGCAGGGTACCTGAGGACTGGCTTTCTAGAGGTTGTACCACTAGTAACTTTAGCCATGTAGAAGTCAGTGAAAATCCAGTATTGCAATGGAATGTAGTGGTGCTTCTAGGGGCTATTGAAGAGTTTAGAATTGATTACCTCTGAGGTACATGTCCACCAAAAGATTGTTTTTTAAAATCTGTTGGAAGCTGTTAGTTCATGTTCCTGCTTCTGTCATGCTGCCTTGTTCTACACAAAATTGCTCTCATTAAGTTGAGATAGTTCATGTTTTTGTGGAGTAAAGCAGGTGGATTTAAGTGTTGAAAAAGCTTTTATTCAGATGTTTTTAATGTAACATTTAATGCTGAATAGCAACATTTTTATTTTTATATATTTTATTGATTTTTTACAGAGAGGAACAGAGAGTTAGAAACATTGATGAGAGAGAAACATCCATCAGTTGCCTCCTGCATACCTTGTACTAGGGATGTGCCCACAACCAAGGTATGTGCACCCTTGACCAGAATCGAACTTAGGACCTTTCAGTCCACAGGCAGACGGTCTATCCACTGAGCCAAACAGGTTTGGCAGCAACATTTTTTAGACAGTCCAGTTGCTCTCTAACAATTTAAAAGTTTGTAAAAAATTTCTTTTTGTAAGTCTTAAAGCATATACACTTTAAATATAGGTTACAATAGCTGTTTGGGTTAAAAAAATGGATCATATTTACATATATATTGCTCTACTGCCAATTAATTTCTCATGCTGGCCAATCATAAGTATGTTTGTCTGCCAAGGTGGAAGGAAGCAGTGGAGACTGGGAGGTAGAGGTAAGTCTAACTTCTGTCTTGAGATGTCTACCACCTCTATTGAAGTGGAATGGATTCAGACTTTGTTGTCTAACACTGTATCATTGATTCCAATGCCTGTTTTGTTTTCCTTTTAATAAAACCTCTGAAGCTCTTTTTATTTAAAAAATTATTTTTCTAGATCTATTTCACAGAAAGTATGGTAAAGATTGGGGTAGAGAGAATCTGGAAATGTAAAAGTGAATAAAAGTGATATAAGTGCTTTTGTAGTGGTAGCTCTTTTAACAGATCACCACATAATTTTCTTGCCAGATTCAACATGCCTCTTTTCTCTGTAAAACCCACTGACAGTCGTTGTTGGTGTGCCAATATCCACTCAATGGTAGTGAGTCTCTCTATCATGGGCTTCACTCGTACCAGTTTAGCTAGTACTGAGAGTCAGTTGTTTGTCTCTCCCGCCTCCCCCAAACTTGGTAAATCTTGTATGTGGTATGTGGTTACATGTCGTACTTAAGCAGGATATGAAATGATGAAAAACAAGTACAGAAAAGAAAGGAGTGTTGTTACGAATACTACACTGAATGCTTTGCAATGCCTCAGTAAAATTTCATCACTAAAATATAATTGCTACAATGAATTGTAGGCAAGTCAACTGACAAAAAATGTCATGAAAATCTAGAGACTCTTCACTCAGATGTGTTCACAACTATGTTTGTGATCTTATTTCACTTAAAAAAAATAGAAACCTGGAAATCACAAGTGATGTGTCAAAGAGAGTGAGAAAGATGACATTAAACTCTAACTAGAGGACCCCTATTTAAAGAGTGAGTCTTGGCACTACATTTATTCACTGGTAAAGAATATTCATTTGCATGTTTTCAGTTAAAATGTTTAGAAAAGGCATGTGTCATTTTCATCTTACTCTCCTTTAATAAACTTTTTCACCATGTATAGGCGCCAATCCTATCACCTAGAAGTGTTTTCTTCTGTATAAAGCAGACATGTGTTTTTTAATCAAGAGGTATGACATTTGTGTTAGAGGGCAGGAGGAAAATTCAAAACGATATTGCTAGTCTGCAATTATTGGCTAAATTTTAATAAGGTTGCAAAAGACAATTGTATGGTTATAAGATGAGAAAAACTTGCCTCTGATCACTGCAAGTGCATTATTTGACAGGGAAATGGGACACTGGGCAAAGGAGAGGTTATAAGCAAAAAGGTTGAAAGTGTATAATAGCTTTTGGATGTGGGGAAGCAGGGGACTTGGTTGGAATGTCTGTTAGGGGGATTCTCTGAAAGGTCAGGGCCCTCTGAGGGGACCTTGCTGAATGTGGCAGCCCCTGTCTTGACTTTTCCAAACAAGTCAGATCCCCAGGGTGTTTTGCTAGAATCTCAATGTTTAGTCTTTAAAGACCCGAGCTTGTGGAAGCATATACTTTCTCAAGGATGCTTATCTTGCTGATTGTATTTAGAGGTTAATTTTGATTCAAGATGCTATGACAATAAGAGCCAAAGGAGGCAGGTGAACAGGGTTACTGGTGGCAATAGCCAAGTAGTTCCTTAGCCCTCTTTCACAGAAACTTGTGTTAGAGCAATCTGTTCAACCATCACTCAGAGTCTGCCGGTCAGACCCAGCACTGGTGAACAAGGATGTTTAATCCACAGGGTAGATTGTATTGGCTATAGGTGAGGTAATATTTAGATCATTCTGTAGAAAATGGGAAGTTATTAAAGATGTCACTAGTGACTTTACAAAAAGGCCAACTTCAATTTAACATAAGGGTGCTATGGCCAATGAAAGCTGTCTGAGAATGTATATATGGTTTCTTATGAGATAGTAAATCAGAATGAGAGTCCAGATTAGGAGTTCTTAAACAGTTTTTATTAAAATTGCATCCTGTTTTGGCAAGCCTTTTTCAAAATAAATAAAAAAAATGTAGTATTTTAAAGAAAAGATTATATTTAAAATAATTATAAAAATAATGATTAAAAAAGCACTTAGAAAGATAGAAACACAGATGGATCCATGAAGTAACATGATCTAGTGTTGGGTATATTTAAGGAGCACAGTGAATATTTAGAGACATCTGATATGAAAATATGGGTAATCTCATTAGTGACTAAGTAGCAGGTACTGCTAATGCTGTAGTGGTTTGCTGCTGCATTCATTGAAGGAAGTGAAAAGGAAATTATAATTTAATTTTTTTCCTACCCCAAATTCATGGATTTTTCTGAATTCTGTCCTTTAAATAGAAGACATTCTATGAAGTATCATGAACATTTTTGACTGACAAAGACTAATTAAAAACATTCAAAAAATGCAATAATGTATAGAATGTCTAGTATACACTTTATTTTCTAAAGTTTTCAAAGCATTTCAGAAGAGAGGATTTATGAGAGACTTTCTTTTTCTAACCCATACATTTAAAAATGTTAAAATTTTATAATAAGCATATATTCCAATTAAAATAAAAAAATGTGAAAAAGAAATTGTTTTTAAAAACCTTTTAAAAATGTTTAGTAATTGCAAGCAAGAAAGAAAAATAAAAGCAAAACAAAACAAAACAAAACAAAAAACACAACTACAACCTGTCTTCCCATCAATTGGGAAATAATTAGATTAAAGTGGTTCCTATTTATCAAATGCTAGAGGTGTTTGTTAAGATTCTGCTTTTATAAGCTTAGAAAATCAAACTTTAAAGACGTATACATATTCATTGAGTCTATATTTGATATTTTATACTTCATTGTACATAGATTATACCTCAATAAAAAAATGTTAAACATAAACAATCCAACTTTGAAGAAAACAATCAGCGGAGAATAACCAGGATGTCAGGAGGTCTGGGAATTGCTGCCACTTATGAAATGACAGAAAGAACTGAAGAAATTATTTAGAAAGGGAGAAGAATTAGGAGCTCCAAGGTAATTTACGGGAATTGTTGAAAGGTTGTTATGCAAAATTGGTTGAAAAAAATTAATGTCAAAGGACCAGGCAAACATATTGCCATGCAAAGATGACAATTTATGCTAAGCTGGCTTTCTCCCAAAGTAACCAATTGTCTCCGTGTAGGTACTAATGGGAAACTAGAAGCTTGGAGTTACAGGTTTTTGATGATTCCCTGAGATGACAGGAATCACTGAGATCCTTTCCAATTTCAGCAACCTCTGATTCTTGAGTGATTTAGTGTGGGCGCTGAAATATTGACATTATTGGGAGCTCCATTGCTTGAAAAGCACTATGGTACTCTCTGTATCTGAACCTCAGTGTCCTCTGTGTGAACAAATGTCATACTAACACACTCCCTGAATCCCAGGCTTGTGAAGAAAGTCAGTAATAGTTCAGACCTTCAAACCTCAGAGGGAAGGTAAGGGAGGGTGGGGGTAAGGGAGAGAGATCAACCAAAGGACTTGTATACAGGCATATAAACCTAACCAATGGACACAGACACCAGAGGAGTGAGGGCATGAGTGGGGGGCTGGGAGGGAATGGGGGGATAAGAACACATTATGTAATATCTTAATCAATGAAGGAAAAAAGGCAGAAAATAAAAAAAATGTTCAGAGCAATCTCTAAATAGATATGTGTTAAAGAGTACATATAAAATAAGACTCTAAAATCAATAAACAGTTTTATAGTCATTATCTTGGGTTTAGAAACTGCCAAACATTTGTACGTAATATTTTAATAATTAGTAAAAATCCAGTGTTACAAACCAGTTTATCATAAAACGAAGTGTAGTTGCAGACTGAAAACTTTACTTGGATATTAATGTCAGCATTGCACTTGCATAATTTTTAGCTGAATATACATAATGTGTTCATTCAATTATTGTATGCAGTATTTAAGTTGGTTTGACTGATTTGAATTATCTAGTATTGGCTGTGTTGCATTAGACCCAGGATAATTTTATATAATAATTTCACAGTCAAACATTGAATTCATCTCCTAAGATTGAACAAGTTCAAGTTTTTGATGCATTGAGTACAGATCTAGGCATAATTGTGTTTTAGTTGGGCTAGACATTAAGATAAAATAATGTAAAAGTTTGAAATTCTACTAGTGTCAGTATTATTTGCTTATCCATTCAGGTCCTTATGAATAACTTAATATTATTTCAATAACAGTGTTTTACTATATCAAATGCAGGCTGAATAAGGTCACAATGCTGATATTCAAATGTGTCATCTGTAAAACCATCAGGGATTTGGACAAGATGAAAAGATGAGACTTCTGAAGTGACCTGATGTAGCTGAGTAACTCACAAAGTCACAAGTCAGTTTCTGACTATAAAAGAGACATCTGATCAGATTGTCATGCTCTATGTTTAATGGAGTGTTGCAAGAACTTTGACACAAACCATTACCCACTATTTACTTATTCAAGGCAGAAATCTACAGGAAAATTGAGTGAAATTATCCATAGTCTAACAGCTTAGAGCAGATTGCATTATGATCAAAATTTCTAAAACACACCTTTCTGAAGACATAGATATTAATACTATAGAGTTCTATTATAATACTTACTTCACCATGTATTACAAGATTGTTTCTATTTTCAGAATATGAAATAACATTGTGCAATTGTGGGAGAATTTAATACTTACAGTTGGGCCTGTGATTTGTCAGTAGCTGTGTTATTTGGAAGGATACTGTTAGCTCAGAAGGCTGGTTAATTTCCACACTATTCTTTTCTCATCAGTCCTGTTTTATTTCTAAATTTTCAGCACTTGTTCTTAACTTGAGAACTTGGACAGAGTTACAGAGCAAACCAAACATGAGCTTTCTTGTGTTTGAGGTTAATTGAAAGAAAGCTTTCAAATAAGACAAAACAAAATTCTGAAACTCAGTGAAAAGTTCAGGTACTATTTAAAAAAAATAGTTGTTAATATTATATGGGAATGTGATTTCCCAGTGGCTATTAGTGCCATCCTATATAATAAAAGCCTAATATGCTAAGTGTCTGGTCATCCAGTGTCCAGTCAACTGTTCAGTCAATCAAAGCATAATATACTAATCATATGCTAAGGCCATTCAGCTTCTCCCTATGACATGCACTGACCACTAGGCAGCAGACAGTTGACTGTTTGACCCATCGTTATGATGTGCATTGACCACCAGGGGACAGACACTCCTACCAATAGGTTAGCTTACTGCTGGGGTCTGGCCGATCAGAACTGAGCAAGATGGGCCGGATACTCCTTGGAGCCCTCCGTGGTCCCTTTTTGACCCCAATCATGCTCTGATGGGGCCTCTCAGCCTGACCTGTACCCTCTCACAATCTGGGAACCCTCGGGGGATGTCGGAGAGCCAGTTTCGGCCTGATCCCGCTGGCCACTCCCCTCAGAAAGGTGCCAGACTCAGGGCCCATGGCTGGCAAGTGCTGCTGCAGTGGTCTGAGCATCTCCCATTTGGGACTGATTGGACAAGAGCCCGTGGCAGGTGCAGTGGGGCCAGGGTGAGCAGGAGTGGCAGGTAGGAGCTGCAGGAGGTGATGGACTGTGAGTTTTGGCCTGATCCCCACAGGCCACCCCAAGGGACCCCATCCATGCATGAATTTGTGCACTGGGCCTCTAGTTGAAAATAAAATTAGAGAAATGTTTGTTATTATAATTTCAGACCTTTCCAAGGTCATACTGAACAGTTGAAATTATATAAATTATCAACAAATATCAATGTGGAATTGTAAGAGGAATTTTTTTTACCTTTAATAAATGTTTTCCAAAGACTCTTACCCAACAGAATTAAATAAAGTGGTTTACTGACAAATGTAGTATGTGTACTATATTATATTATACTTTAGTTGATAAACATAATATAAAACACCAGATTTCTGATGCTTTTCCTGTCTTTTTACTAAGTATTTTAAACTTGATGCATCTTTTTATTTGCTTTAAATTGTTTTCAACAAGGATTTTTGCAAAAAGGTGCCAATTGAATAACAAAGAATTGCCCATAGTATAAAATGTAATCACTAATATGATGATCTTTGATCTAGTATAATCCTTTGTTTCCAGTTTCCTTATCAGTTGAAAGTCTGGCACACATTGTAAGATAAAATTAAATTTTTTATCATACAACTAATAGCACCAAGATAGGGGCTAAGGTTTATCATATCAGTCAAATACCCAACTTGAAAAAAATTTCACTGGAAAGCTCTTGAAATATCAGCAATGACATTTGAAGTAATTGCAAAGCTCAAGCACCAATTTAAATGAAAGGCTAACCCCCCTCTGCTATGTTCTCTTTTCACTAGTTGAATATTATAATGTTAAAAGCATCAAAGTACCATAAGGTGAATTAATAATGTGGCCTTTTATTGATTGCCTATATATTCATTGAAGAATTCTATTTTCAGCCTTAGATATTTTATGGAAAGACCATTTTTAAGTACACAGTGTGCAAAGTTCTGAAAGCTACTGCTTTAAAAAACTGTTTAAAGGGCAGTAATTTTGAAGAGCCTCTAAGTCTTGTTTGAGGCATATATTCTATTTTTTAAAATGTTAGTACTAACAACATTCCTCAGACAATGCCCCCTAATGAGCCTTCAAATGGTCATTAAAGCTATCGTGTGATTTCATTATCAATCCAAGAGATTAGGAATAAGACCCTCTTTTACTCAGTATATCGTAGTACACTGAAAGGAGATGGGAAGAAATTAACTTAACTATGATTTATATTGGTAACAAGTTAAGGGTTTTCATAGTAAACAATCCTTGATAGGTGTATAATAGATATACCATTTTGCAAAGCCTTTGCAAAATAAATTATTTTTATCCTTTGAGTATGTTAATAGGTTTCATTAGAGATTATATAGAATTTTGTGCATTGGTCAGTGACAATGAGATGTAGATGAAGAAAGAAAGAGTAAAACAGACAATCCAGGATCCAGACATTTAACAACAAAAAAGGAAGGAATTAGAGTGAGAGCTATTGCTTTTAGGCTGTAGTGGGGAATGTGCTGAGTAAATATACATACCTGTCATCAGTGGCTCTATCTTGCATTCATATGGTAATCAGAGGTTAGGAAAATATCCTTCCAAATTAAGATTAGTTGACTGGCCCCACCTTATTTTTGGTTCTTGATTGGTTTGAAATGCCAACTGTTAAAATGATAATGTGGAAAAAATACCTTTACTTAGTAAATTAGAGACCCAGGTGCACAAATTTGTGCACCAGTGAGGTCCCTCAGCCTGGCCTCCCTTGGGATTGGGCTAAAACTAGCTCTCTGACATTCCCCCAAGAGATCCCAGATTGCGAGAAGGTATAGGCCAGGCCAAGGGACCCCACTGGTGCACAATCAGGGCCAGGAGGGACACAGGAGGTTGGCCAGCCATGGGAGGACTCCAGGGCATGTCCGCCCTGTCTTGCTCAATCCTGATTGCCAGGACCCTACCAGCAATCTCTCCTACTGGTTGTTACATCTGCCTCCTGGTGGTCAGTGCACATCATAGCAACTGGTTGATTGGTTGATTGTCTGCCCCCTAGTGGTCAGTGCATATCATAGCGAGCGGTTGAACAGCCTTATCATATCATTAGCATATTATGCTTTGATTGGTTGAAAGGATGACCAGATGATCAGACACTTAGCATATTGAGGCTTTTATTATATAGGATAATATTTGTTTTATTTTTATTATTAAAGTAGTACACAATGAGAATACAACAAATTAAAAAAAAACAGAGAAAGGGCAAAAAAAAAGTAATAAAACATAAGTCTATAATAAGGATTATGTATTGCTGCAAGTCATATATATAGTTATTTCATATAAAATAACTATTTTAAGAATATATTTTGGGGCATAACCAAGACGGCAGATAGGTGAACACCTAAACTGCTGCCTTGCACAACAATTTAAAAACTACAACTACAAGACAGAATGGACATCATCTAGAACAGTGGTTCTCAACCTTCCTAATGCCACGTCCCTTTATGGCAGTTCCTCATGTAGCGAAAATAATTTTATGGTTGGGGGTCACCACAACATGAAGAACTGCATTAAAGGGACGTGGCATTAGGAAGGTTGAGAACCACTGATCTAGAACCACAGAAAAGTTGGCTGAATGGAAATTCTACAACATAAAGGAAAGAGAGGGGCTCCCGGAGCTGCAAAAAACTGAGGTACGGAGACATGCGTGTGGAGAGAGCGAGTGGCATTGTGCCTGGCTGGCTTCCTCTGGCGGGAGGGAAACAGAGACTTGCAACCGCACTGAACCCCTTATCCTACTGCATTGAACCCCAGCTCTGGGAAAGACTCATACGGTGGGAGTCTGACCTATGAAAAGGGAAGAGTGCATGGGAATTTAGGGGAGCCACGAAAGGGCAGAAGTCTGGGGAGCGCACACCAATGCTCACAGAGAGGATGGAATGCAGATTGTGCTGCAGACTTTCTCTAGTTAGCAGCAGACAGAGCCTCCCAACTGTGCCACTTCTAATTGCATGGAACCTCAGTTTCGGGCAAGACCCTGGGGACCCAGACTTATATGGGTCCCAGAGCACAAGGGAACAGGAAAGGCAGAGGTCTGGAGGCACCCACATGTGTGCACAGAAAGGCTGCAACGATTACCTATTACTGAAAGACATTTGAGACCCAAGGGCTGTGTAGGGTTGGGCTGACTGGAAGCCAAGACTGTCTGCTCAGCCCTGAGACTTTACACCACCCAAGCTGAACAGAGAGGTTTTTGCAGTTTTACAAGTCTTGCATCATAATGCTGATTCCAGCACAGAAGATCTCCTGGTATAGTGAAAATGCAGAGACAAAGGAACAGATCAGAAACAAAAGAAATGGAGGAAAACAAATGACTGGATATAGAGTTCAAAATCATGGTTATAAGGTTTTTCAAGAATTTCCTAGAAAAGAGGGATACATTTAGTGAGACCCAAGAGGAGATAAAAAAAGGACCAACTAGAAATTAAACATACACTGACTGAAAATAGAGACCTAACAGCAGACTAGAAGAAGGCAAGAATCAAGTCAAAAATTTGAAATACAAAACAGCAGAAAGCACTCAACTGGAAAAACAAAAAGAAAAAAGAATCCAAAAATGTGAAAATAGTGTAAGGAACCTCTGGGACAACTTCATCGTACCAACATCAGAATTGTGGGGGTGCCAGAAGAAGAGAGAGAGCAAGATACTGAGAACCTATTTGAAGAAATGATGAATAAAAACTTTTGACATATGGTGAAAGTAATAGACTTACAAATCGAGGAAGCACACAGAACCCCAAATAAAAGGAATCTGAAGAGGACCATACCAAGACACATCATAATTAAAATATCAAGAGCAAAAGACAAAGAGAGAATATTAAAAGCAGCAAGGGAAAAATAGTTAATTACCTACAAGGGAGCACCCATACGATTGTCAGCTGATTTCTCAACAGAAACTATGCAGGCCAGATGGGAGTGGCAAGAAATATTCAAAGTGATGAATAGCAAGATACTACAACCAAGATTACTCTACCCAGCAAAGCTATCATTCAGAATTGAAGGGCGGATAAAGAGCTTCACAGATAAGAAAAGCTAAAGGAATTCATCACTGACAAACCAATATTATATGAAATGCTGAAAGATACTCTTTTACAAGAGGAACAAGAAAAGTAAAGTTAAAAATTATGAACAACAAATACATATCTATCAACAACTGAATCTAAAAATCAAGTGAATTAAAAATCTGATGAACAGAATAAACTGGTGAATATAATAGAATCAGGAGCATAGAAAGGGAGTGGACTGACAATTCTCAGGGGGAAGGGGAGAGGGGGGGTGCAGGGAGAGACTGGACAATAATCATACACCTATGGATGATGTCAATGTGGGGGGAGGTAAAGGTAGAGGGAGGGGTGAGAGCTGGGTGGAGGAGAGCTATAGGGGGAAAAAAGAGAAACAAATGTAATAATCTGAACAATAAAAATTTATTAAATTAAAAAAATAATATATTTTGATTTTAGTTGTCTCAAACATGTTGCTACTGTAGGACAATAATGAGGGCAGTGAGGAGACTTTAGGAGACATCATTCTGTTTTCTCACTGTTCTCACCCAGGAGACTAGCTGCGTCATGAATCTCTTAGAAATTTCTCAGTTAAAATGCTTATGTATCAGTGAAGATGCTTTCAGGTACCAGTGATAATATCTGATTAAGGGAAGTGTAGACAAAGAGGATTTCCTGGAGAGGGATGGATCCAGAGTTCTGGGTTTACGTCTCTTCATCTTCCACGTGGTGTCAAAAAATGAGAGTTATTACCAACATCGTGAATTTCTACAGTGTATCTAAAGGTAGGAAGACAATGCAGCTTACAGAGGGGGATATTTCTTGGGTGAAATAGCAAGCCCCTCCCCTTACAAGTCTCTTTTTACCAAGGAGGAATATCTTCCTAGTAAGGTATCCAGATAGCATCTCCTTAATTGGCTAGAATGGATCTTGTGCTGGGTTGGAAACCAATAACTGGCTGAGCAAAAAAGAATTACCCTAAGTCAGTGGTCGGCAAACTCATTAGTCAACAGAGCCAAATATCGACAGTGCAATGACTGAAATTTTTTTTGAGAGCCAATTTTTTTAAACTTAAACTTCTTCAAATGCCACTTCTTCAAAATAGACTCTCCCAGGCTGTTTATTTTGTGTCACACTCTTGAGCCGCGGTTTGCTGACCATTGCCATAAGTGGCTTAGATTATTTAGACCAATTTTCTTTTATGCACTTCCATCCCTCTCAATATTTGGTATCTGTAAACTGAGAAAGGACAAGGGGAGGCATATATATATATATATATATATATATATATATATATATATGGATAGCTGCCACAGCTCAGCATTTCAGCTTAGCAAAAGACCATTAAAATCATGCCATAATATTTTTCACATCACTTTACCTAACCATAAGGCTCACATATCTGTTTGAAGTTTGATATTTTGTTAAATAAGAAAGATCTTCTAGAATTCAAAACAATAAAAATAACTAATCATGTCTTCTGGTTTTTCTCCTTTGGATTTCTTATGCCTGTCTCTTATGTGTGGTATTCAACTCAGTAAGGGGCAGTGCACTTAGTGGTTAGAGTTCAAACTGAGTCCTGATCATGTGGGTTTGGGTTTGGTTCCTGACTACACCGTTTACTATTAGTGTTGGTTTGGGCAGAATACTTCACCTATCTGGGCCTCAGTTTAACTATAAAAAATGATAACAATGTATTATTTATCTCATCAGCTTATTGTGAGGATTCAGCAAATTAAAATACAGATGCTCCTTGACTTACAATGGGGTTGTCTTGATAAACCCATCAGAAGTTGAAAATATCTAAAGTCAAAAATGCATGTAACACATCTAACTTACTGAATAGCATAGCTTAGCCTAATCTACCTTAAACGTGCTCAAAATACAATACTCCCAAACTACTGGCAACACAGTACACTGCCGAGTATCAGTTGTTTATCCTCATGATTGGCATGGCTGAATTTAGCTCGCTGTTGCTGCCTAGCATCACTAGAGTATTGTACCACATATCACTAGCACGGGAAAAGATCACAATTCTAAATTCTAAATATATGTTAGGTGAGATAGATAAGAGATCAATCAAAGGACTTGTATGCATGCATATAAGCATAACCAATGAACACAGACACTGGGGGGTTGGGTTATGCTTGGGAGGGAGGGGGGCAATGAGGAAATATGTATAAAAATTAATAAAAAAATAAATGAATTCTAAATACAGTTTCTACCAAATTTCTTACAGCTTTTCAAAAGTGTAAGAAATCATAAGTGAATCATCATAAGTTGGGGAATATCTATACATAATGCATACAGGGCTCCACAGCTTATTAGTTTAAGAACAAAACAAACAAATCCAGGTTTCTTCTATTAATTCTACTTTCTTTCAGATGAACTAATTTCCTCCAATGGCTTCTTCTATCAACCATAAGCTGATATATTGGACCAGCTTACTCAAGCCTATATATCTCTCTTGAGCACAGAATCAAACTGATGAATGGACATTTCCACTCACCTCAGACTCACTCATCCAAAATGAACTCATTACCTCCTTCACCAGAACATTACTCTTCCTTTATTTTCTTTCCTGGAAAAAGATGTCCAAGTTTACAAGATGGTATCCTGGGAGCAATTTTTTATTCTCTTTCTTTCCCTTCATCCAATTAGTTATTGAGTCTGGTCAAATTAACTGACATAATATCTCTTGACTATTGCCTTTCCTCCATTTCCTGGGCCCCTCCCTAGATGGGGACACTCACTAAGTCATGCCTGGAGTACTGGATCAGCTCCTCATTAGTCTTCTGGCTTCCCAACTTATTCTTCTGCAGTTCACTCTCCACACAGCTACTGGAGAGATTTGACTTGACTGAAGAGCTGATCAGGTTACTTCTCTGTTTAAAATGATTCATAGATTCCTGATAGTCTACAGGATAGAGTCCAAATCTCTTAGCATCACAGACCTGATCCTTTATAATCTGTATCCTCCTACTCCTACAGCTTCATTTTTGACACATTTTCCCTTGAAATGTACCCTTCAACCAAATGGATGTACATATGGAATCAATAGGATCTAATCCTACTGAATTAACTTCAAGGTGGATTTATTGATAGAATAGTTTCTCTAGCTGATACAGTAGACCAAATTATTGCTTGTCTAAATGTTTATGTAGCACAATTGAATTTAATACCATTTATTTTGCATTTCTTTATTTAATTAAAATAATCTCATTGGGAAAATTATTTGTGTATTAATTTTATGCATGACATTTGATTTATTAATCAAGCATCTCTGTATCATAGTGCTTACATTATTTGACAAAATTAAAATTTCTACTTCAGTTTTCTTACTGTTAAGATTTATATTGTACCTGTCACTTCTACCAAGTCTATTGGGCTTTTTCTCAGTATAATTTTGGAAATTAAAATTTTACCATGTCTAGATTTAGTTTTATTTTTATAATAATTTTTAATATTATTTATTATAAATTGGATGAAGAAATTATTTCATGCATCTTTACGTAGTTTAGAAGAGTATAACAAACCATTCTCTCAGGTATTTCAAGACTGCTCAGAATGCTCAGATGATCTATTTCTTTTATATATAGCCTACCATTTTGTTCACTACATACTTGTAATCTATGTTTTGGCAGGATACAGAGAAAACAACAGGGTTAAAATGGCAGCATCAAAATATCAAAATAATATGGTCAGAATGGTGGATTGAAATGGTAGGGTACAAATGTCTTTTTTCCCTCATATTAGCATATTAGGACATACCATGTTCTTTCCATAACAAGTTGTTCTAGTCCTAGAATACCTCTGTACTAATCAGGACTCATTCATTTGTGAATGAACACAACCCAATTCAAAAATACCTAAATAAAAATGTTCATTTGTTTGCTAACGTAAGAACTTTCCTCTACAAATATCTGTTGAGAAAAATCTCAAGAAATGTTCTTATTTTCTCACCTTGGATCATGTGCTAACCCTGGACTAATCACTGTGACCAGGATGATGGGACATTGTGCTGAGCCTTTCCTTCATTACATGCTCACCTCTGTGGGGGAGAGGGCAGGATGTGGGAGGAATGGCTGGAGGGGATGACAGAGCTATCCAATCAATGAAAGGTGTTGATTCCAGAAAAAGAGGAATGGATGCTGGAGATATAGCACGAATTTGCTGCAGCTTCTTGACTATTATAGTTGACCTCCACACCATTATATGTTTCCTTGTAGCTACTATAAAACATATTGTAATTCTTTAAAATTTGATTGTCTCTTCCACTGGATGGGAACATCTTTAAGGTGGGAAAATCCCTTATTCACTTTTCTGCATCCTGTTTTTTTTTTTTAATGCAAAGTGATAAATAACAAATAGTAAAGTGAGAAAGAGCAAGTAATACATAATATCTGTGGAGAGAGTGAACAACACAGCGATAGTTTGGGAATTTGCCATTTCAGAATAAATTACGTCCAACCCAGGAAAGCCTGCTTTTAACCAATCAATTCCACTTTGGAGATTTTTTTTTTTCAACTCAAACTCACCTGGCCTATTTGCATTTAATTTTAAAGATGAGGATCACAATCATGAAATGACTTAAGATAATAGAGGGAAAAATTAAAAATGAAAGAAAAGCATTTCATTATTTTTGAACCTTAGAGAGAAGTAACAACAGCAACAACAAAAATGCTGCAAAGTAAAGAACAGCATAGAAATTATTTTTCTTTGAAATATTATGTACCATGGAGACAGTCTTTTTGAAAGATAGTCTGGTAAAAATGTTAAATTTGGGGAATGAATGGGAATAAGTTATCACTGGGGTTGATAAAATGCAATAACTATCAGCCATTTTAGACAGAGATAACATTTCTGCAACCATTTTAAGTCATTGCCACATATAAGGTGAAACTGTCTATGGAAATCACGAACAAAGGAATAAACCTGCCACAGCACAAGATTTACAACACTGCCAGGCAATGAACTCAAAGGTCGCTCCTGAATTAAGTTACCTTTGTATGACTTTCTGTTCTGGGTGTGAAAATACACAGGATGGTAAAATCCATTAAACCACAGCTGACAGCAAGAGGGGTTCATTAATTCAGGAGTGGGAGTAAGTTTGCCTTTCTGCAAAAACCCCGTGGGAATTCAATGGGCATAGTTTGGTTCTAGGAGCCAAATGGAGCATTAAAATAGAATACAGCTGTGGGAATAAAACCAGGGACTAGACCCTCTGCCTAAAAATAGTCATTGCCTGAACAGGCGACGTGGTAGCCAGGGAGAAATCACATTTGTCACAGCGCATGAAGGCTTTGTGATAATTACACGGCGACGGGAATTGGCAGGCCACTCCCAGTGTACATTGGAGAGAGACCCAGAGTAAAAACAATGTATTGGCAGCTGGTGCCATTGCCTCAGGCAGCAAATGAGCAACCAGTAGAAGCTGCCATGGCCTTGCTGTGAGGCTGCAGGCTGATGGGGCAGAGGTCAGGGTTCCTTAGACCAAGGAGGAATTTATTACTCCTAGAAGCCAGAGCTTTGATAACAGTGGGAATACTCCATTTCTCCCCAGAGAAGGCTTAGATGATGTTGCCCCCATGGTGTAATGCCCTAAGAGATGTATTTAATAGATTACTGAATTAGGGACACAAGGAGCTCTAAGCTGTCACTAGTGAAACAAACGCTCCAGAATGGGAGCACACAATCCACCCCCTGCTCATGGGCAGACCTCAGTCTTCACAGGATGCCACTGCCAATGCTCTGTGAGAGATTTCATTTAAGCCATTTCCATCAATTTCACCTCCCTTTGGCATCTCTGTGTTCTTCAGCTCAACATTCAGACTATTTAATGGTCTCTCACTTGCAAAATTCTCTCCTTGATTCTATTTTCCCTTTTAAGAACTGCTTTTATGTTGTAGACACTTCTCCTGACAACTGGCTTTTGTATGTGTTTTGGCGGTGGTATTGGGACATTTTACTATTGATTACCCTCAATTATCTGCTCATTATAAACATACCCATCATGTAGAAAAATATGCACTCTTTTTCCTCTATCATAGATAATTCTATATCTATTCCTGGAAGTATTTGGTATTATTTATCAGTCATTTGATTGATTTATTTTAGATTTATCAGCCATTTTAATTTTTGCCAATTAGTTGGAGGACACAGATGTCTTGTTGTTGTTTTTTAATTTGTGTTTCTCTGATAGCTGTGAACACCTTTTTATAGGTTATTACTTGTATTTTTTTTGTAAATCGGCTCTTTATATTCCTTGACCATTATTTATATTGAGTTCATTTTTTAATTGACTTATAGTAGCTCTCTACTTATTACAGATGTGAATTCTTTGTATTCATATACACTGAGTAGCCAGATTATGATGATCTCTGAATGTATCATAATCTGGCCACTCAGTACATATCTTATATAATAAAAGGTTAACAGAAAATTGTCCCCTCAACCCGCAGTTCGACCAGCAGGCAGGTTGGCCAACTGCCCATGTCCCCTCTCCTTGGCCAGGCTGGCCAGACCCCACTCATGTATGAATTCATGCACCAGGCTTCTAATACACACACACACACACACACACACACACACACACACACTGAGTAGCCAGATTACTATGTGATCAGAGATCGTAATAATCTGGCCACTCAGTGTATATGCATTTCCATCTATTTTTTGCTGGGTAACAAACTACCTTCAAAATTAGAGACTGAAATCAACAACATATTATTCCCTCCTATAGTCATAAAATATAGAAAGTGGAAGCTACCATTTTCTGAGGCCCTAATGCAAAACCTGGCTTCGAATCACTTCCAGAATATTCATTATTTTTTGAAGTAGTCACAGAGCCCACCTAGGTTCAAAGGGTAAAAAATTTAGAACTTGTCTTTCAATGGAGGAAGTGCATGAATTATGGTCATCTTTAATCTGCCACATATATAAGTATAATACTTAATCTCAGAGAACACATTCTATTCTTTGTTTTAATGGTTTCAAGATTTTGTGTTTTGCATGGGACACCATCCATATTCTGATATTTGAAAGAAAACGACTCCTCTATCTTTTATTACCTCATCAAATCTATATTTTACTCCTTACTTCTTCATTCTATTTGAAATTTATTCTTATGCATGGCCTGAGATGGACATCTAACTTTAATTTTTCCCAAATAAGTAATTATATATATATATATTTAAATCCTCACCTGATGCACAAAAATTCATGCAAGAGTAGGCTTTCCTTCCCCTGTACCTGGGCTGGCTTCCGACAGGCTCCCCACAGGCACCCAGAGACTGGGCTGGCCTCCCTCCAGCTCGGCTTTGTCAGGAAAGACATTTGGAATGATGCCCAAAAGACCTCTGGTCTAATTAGCATAGTACCCTTTTATTATTATAGACTAGAGGCCCGGTGAATGAAATTTGTGCAGGGGGTGTGTCCCTCAGCCCTGCCTGCGCCTTCTCCAACCTGGGACCCTTCGAGGGATGTTCAACTGCCTGTTTAGGCCTGATCCCACTAAACAGTCAGTCGGACATCCCTCTCACAATTCAGGACTGCTGGCTCCCAACCACTTGTCTGCCTGCCTGCCTGATTGCCCCTAACCGCTTCTGTCTGCCAGCCTGATCACACCCTAAACATTCCCTTGCCAGCCAGATCAATGCCTAATTGATCCCCTGCTGGCATAGTCCCTCCCAACTGCCCTCCGCTGTTGGCCTGATTACCCACAACTGTCCTCTCTTGCAGGCCTGGTCCCTCCCAAATGCTCTCACTTGCCGGCCATCTTGTGGTAGCTATCTTGTATCCTCATAGTGGCAACCATCTTTGGCCACATGGGACAGCCATCTTGTGTGTTGGAGTAACAATTTGTATATTACTCTTTTATTAAATAGGATAATTAATCAGTGCTTCTCTTTCTCTTTCACCCCCTGCCTTTCTCTCTAAAATCAATTAATGCACACTGACTGGGAATTGAACCTGTATGTGCCCTAATCAGGAATCCAACACATGACCTTTCAGTGTATGAGAAGATGCTTTAATTAACTGAGAAACACTGGCCAGGACAGTTGTGAAATTATTATAGATAATTGATCAATGTTTCTCTTTCTCTTTCCCCCTATTCCTTCTTATCTAAAATCAATTAAAAACATATATATATATATATAGATAGATAGATAGATAGATAGATATAGATAGATATAGATATATAGATAGATAGATTAATAAAAGGGTAACATGCTAATTAGATCAGATAAACCAGATATCTTCTGGATGTCCTTCCTCACAAAGCCAGGTCATGGCCAGTCTGCAAACCACCAGTGGCCCCTCACCCAGGCTGGCCCTGCCTCTAGTGTGGACACTCCTCCTTAATCTGGGGCCCCCTTCAGGGCAGGTCAGCCAGTCCATGCACTAGGTCTCTATCCTATATAATAATCCTATATAATAAAAGGATAATATCCAATTTGACCCTAATGTCAGAATGACCAGAACGACCTTTGGACCAGTCACTATGGTGGACCAGTCACTGACCACCTCTTGATTCCTTCCCTCAGTCATCAGGTACTGATTACCCAATGGCAAATGGGGGAACTGGGGGTGAGTTGTGGCAGGCGGTGGGGTTGACTGCAGGCACCTGGGGAAGATGGCCCTGATTGTAGGCCAGGCCTAGGAACCATAAGTGTGCATGAATTTCATGCACTGGGCCTCTAGACCTACATAATAAAGAGGGAATATGCAAATTGACTATCATACTCTCACACAAGATGGCCACCCCCATGTGGTCATAATATGACTGCCACAAGATGGCCAGTAGGAGAAGGTAGCTGTGGGTGATTATTCCAGCAAGGGAGGGCAGTTAGGGGTGACCATGCCACCAGGGGAGGGGAGGGCAGTTGGGGGGATCAGGCCTGCAGGGGAGGGTAATAGGAGCTATCAGGCCAGCAGGATAGGGCTGTTAGGAGTGACCAGGCTGACAAGGGAGAGCAGTTGAGGCCTTCAGGAGAGGGAAGTTGGGAGGGACCAGGCCTGCAAGGGAGGAAAGTTGAGGGCAATCGGGCTGGCAAGGGAGCAGCTGGGCATTAATCAGGCTGGAAGGGGAGCAGTTAGGAATCAATCAGGCTGGTAGGGGAGTGATTACAGGGTGATCAGGCTGGCAGGCAGAAACAGTTAGGGACAATCAGGAAGGTAGGCAGGTGAGCAGTTGGGAGCCAGCAGTCCCAGATTGTGAGAGGGATCAGGCCTAAACTGGCAGTCAGACATCCCCTGAGGGGTCCCAGATTAGAGAGGGTACAGGCTGGGCTGAGGGACACCCCCCAGTGCACGGATTTTGTGCACTGGGTCTCTAGAATAATAATAAAAGGGTAATATGCTAATTAAAACAGAAGTCTTCTGGAAGTTATTCCAGATGTCCTTCCTGATGAAGCTGGAGTTTGAGGTAAGAGCCCAGGTCCTAGGTGCCTGCCAGTGGCTAGAAGAAGAAAGCCTGGATCCCAAGTGCTGGAGAGAAGCTGGTGCCAGCAGCCTGGGCCCCGGGTGCTGAGGAAACCTGGTGACAATGGCTGGGAGAAGGAAGGCCTACTTTTGCACAAATTTTTGTGCATTGGGCCTCTAGTCAGAGTGCATTTGGGAGGCAATCAATTGATATGTCTCTCTCACAGGGATGCGTCTTTCTCCTCTCCCTCCCTCTACTCTCTCTAAAAATTTTTTTTTCTTTTTTTTAACTGAATTTTTTATTGTGGTGACTGGTTAATAAAATTATATAGGTTTCAGGTGTACAACTCTATAATACATCTTGTATGGTGTATTTATTACTCCAAGTCAAGTCTTCTTCCATCACCATTTACCTCCCCCCATACCTTCTTCTACCTCCCCCTACTCCCCTTTCCCTCTGGTAATCACCATAGAGTTAATTTGTGTCTATGGATTTCCCCCCTTAATCCCTTATTCTTTTTAACCCATCTCCACAATCCCACTTCCCTCTCACAGCTATCAGTCTGTTGTCTATCTGTGAGTCTGTTTTAATTTTGTTAGTTTATTTTGTTCATCAGATTCCACATATGAGTGAAATCACATGGTACTCTCCCCCTCTCCCCTCCCCACTGACTGGCTTATTTCACTTAGCATAATGCTCTTCAGGTCCACCCATGCTGTCACAGAGGGCAAAATTTCATTCTTTTTTATGGCTGAGCAGTATTCCATTGTGTAAATGTACCACAGGTGTTTTTTTTAAAGCATTGAATTATACACTTTTATTTTTTTTATTATTGTTTAAAGTATTACAAATAGTAGTACATATGTCTCGTGGTTTTTTCCCCTATTGACCTCCCCTCAGCCTTCCCTACCCCCTAGTATATGCCTTCACCTGCCCCCTCCCCCCAGTGTCTTGTATCCATTGGTTATGCTTATATACAGGCACACAAGTCTTTTGGTCGATCTCTTACAGCCCCCCCCCAACCCCCAACCTCCCCTGCCTTCCCACTGTAGTATGACAGTCTGTTCACTGCTTCTTTGCCTCTGTATCTGTTCCCCTCTCCACCCCCTATTCTTTTCTTTCAAAACATCTTGCCTCTGCAGACTAGAAATAAACTTACAAAAAACAAAAAATGTTTGAGCCCCAATTTTAGTGTCCAATAGTTCTGAGTCCCAGTTTCAATGTCAAACAGTTCTTTATGTGTACATGTCAGCAATGGTATCTGGATGGTGGACAAATGGTGGCAGTGCTGGTCCAACCCTCTCTGGTTTGGTCCTAGGCATCCTGTAGCAACGCACAGCTGCTGACTGCTCGCATGGCAAGGCGTCACCAGCATCTTCCATCTCTGGACTGTTTCTCCTCTTGTCTTCGTGGTTGGAGCAGACCTGTCAGTTCTTCTCTGTTGCAGGAGTCCACTTGGTCTTGGAGTTGTTTTCTGAAAGTATATAAACATATTCTCTACCAAAAGTTAATAAAGGAGTCTTTTCTATAAAATTGACTTGGGGTCCTTTTTATTTGTCCCCAAATGATTTCCTTTGGCTTACTTTGACACCATGTGTGTTTTTCATGGGTGCCTTGTGCTTTGGAGCTGGAGGTCCCAGGGTCCCGGGATCTGCAGTTGGGGCAGCAGGGTTTTGGCTGGAGTGGCTGCTGGGTTGCGGGGCAGTTCCAGGGCCTGTCTGGGTGGTGGTGCAGATGAGTTCCTAAAGAAAGGCCATTTTCCCCTTTAAGCTGGCTGGGCTCCATGCCCGAGTCCCACAGCTGGGAGTACTCCCCACGGTGGTAGTTTCTCCTTGTCCAAGAAAGCCTGGTCTGCCAGCCCTTGCTGCTCCTGCGAAATTTAACTGTCCCTTACTCACTCACACACACACCACACACATCCACACACTCTCCTTTCATCCCCTCACTCACTTCCTCTCCCTCACCTTGTCCTGCCAGCCGGCATAATTTTTTTTTTCTTTCTTTTTTCCTCACCACAGGTTTTTTATTCACTCATCCACTGACAGACACTTGGGCTGCTTTCAAATCTTAGCTATGGCAAGTAATACTACAACAAACATAGGAATGCATATCTCCTTTTGAATTAGTGTTTTGGGTTGCTTTGAATTTATTCCAAGAAGTGGAATCACTGGGTCATAAGACAGCTCCATTGAGTTTACTCCATACTGCTCTCTACAGTAGCTGCACCAATCTACATTTCCACCAACAATGTGCAAGGGTTTCCTTTTCACCACACCTTCACCAACACTTGTTGTTTATTGATTGATGGATTTTTATTTTTTTGTTAATCCTCACCCAAGGACATTTTTTCCATTGATTGCCTCCCAAATGCACTCTTAACTGGGCCCACGGGTGGAACCTGCAATCCAGGCATGGCCCTTGGCTGGGAATCAAACCTGTGGCCTTTTGGTGCCCAAGCAGGTGTTCTACTCACCATGTCATACCGGTCAGGACATGATTTATTGGTGATAGCCATTCTGACAGGTATGAGGTGATATCTCATTGTGGTTTTAGTTTGTATTTTTGTGTTGATTAGTAACATTGAACATCTTTTCATGTATATTAGCTACCTGTATGTTCTTTTTGGAGAAGTGTTTGTTTAAGCTAAATGTATTTTAGTCTATTCATTTTAAAAAAGATAAAATAAAACAACATAATTTGACCTGGAAAGGTGTGTATAATATTTTGTAACAATACTGGTGATAATTTTCTTTAAAAAATATATTCTTACATGAATAAAAATGTGGATTTTTTAAAAACCATATTGATTATGGTGGTAATTTATGAGAATTAAGATTAAGATAAAATTTTTATTTACTATTTTAACCACTCCTATTTAATCCTATTTGAATTATTTGCCAATAAACTTTTATTTTATAAACTACAAAATAACCTATTTCCATTATAATGTCGACACATGCTTACTGCAAAAATATTCAGAAAATACATGAAAGTATAAAAAGAAGTGAAAAATTACCTACAATTCTCTGCACTGACATCTTCTGTCCTTACAACTTCACACTTGCCTCATTTATTATGATGCATATACACACACACACATGCACACATTTACTAGAAAATACACACACCAACATGACGCTCTTACATTTTTTTAACCTGTGTTTTACTTAACGATATTGGCTATACATCCTCTCCAGTCAATAAAGGTATATTTTGTAGCTATAAACATAAACACATTGTTTCATCATCATCCTGATATTGTATTTTGTATCAAACAATGTATACTAACTTGTGTGAGCACTTCTCATCTTCTTTTCATATTATATTGTGTTTGCTTCTGCTAGTGTCCTTGCCTCAATGGGAGTGGATGCTTCATTTATACCTGTCTCCTCCTGGAGTCCTGAATTCAGTGCCTGACATAATGGATTCTCCACATTTCCTGTTGTGTGAATGAGTGAATAAGCAAATGAATGAGTGACTACTCAATCAATCAAAGCCCATTTTACTGAGCACACTGAGACTCAGTCATCATGTGCCTTTGGGAAGATCATACATTTCTCTGCGGTTAGTTGTCCATCTGGAAGCTGAGAGTAATAAATGCCACATCACAGGAAGTTTAAAAGGATGAAAGAGATAATATTTATAAAATACTTAACTTCTTTAGAAGGAAAATCTCCGCCAAGCCCAATGTGTATACTATTATCATTGATTCTTCCCAAACCCATCAATCACACAGAGGATTCTCTGGCTCACATTTTCTCTCAGCAGCTGTGTTTCTAACAGTTCTTTCCATTAAACTATTCCAGGAAGTTAAGACGGATACTAGTCTGTGTGAACGTCACACCTTCTTTAAAATCGCAGAGTGTTCTGCACTAATTAAAAAGGTGATATTTTTTAATCCTCCCAACATCTCACTGAGATAAGGGAGGGAAGGTATTATTATTACCCTAATTTTGCAGCTAGGGAAGCCGACAGAGACACTCACTCACTCAGCATTAGATGGAAGGTGATAATAGAGGCAGAACTTGAATTTGAATTAATTGTTTTATCCCTTTAAGCTGGTGAGCTCAAAATAAAATCACAACTGAGAGTGTAATAAACTTTTACAAGTATGTGAAAGAAGAAAACTTTTGTTCTTTAAAATGATGATGTTTTAGAAATAAAATATTGACTATGAAGTGGTTCTGATAGTAATTTGCATCAATTAAATGGCCAGATTATATGCCTTGTAGAAAGCATGCAGAGGAAGGTGAAGGGGGCTGGCAATCCCCTTACACTTGGGGTTTTAAGTTTGCAGCTAATACTCAAAACAAGCACGGTGTTTGTGATTCCTATGTAAGACTGCAATCACATGTATTTGGAATGCTGAAATCGAAACACTCTTCTATTACATGGGCAACTAATTTTGCTTTATTTTTCCTCAGTGATGAAAACAAATTGCCTGTTAAAACAGACTAATAAAGTGGTCCGGTTCTCTATTAGTTATATAAATATTTATTAAGTACTGACAATGGGCCAGACACTCTGGATGTTGGAGATACTGAGGTGAACCAGAAGAGTACAATTCCTGGGCTCATGGAAATACATTGGGCAGCAATGTACCCGCAAATAGAATAATTAAAAGTAACCTAGCATTTCTAAGGTGATAAGTCCATACAGAAAATAAGCAGGGCGAAGTTCAGAGAGTGATGGGAGAAGGGCTGGTTCTCTGCTCAAAGAGCTGCATCCAAAGGACTAGAAGTTACCATCCAGGATCTGGGAAGAATATTCCAAGCAGAGGGAACAAAAAATATAAGGGCCCTGTTTAACCTGCCTGAAGGGCTTTCCTTTCTTCTCATGCATCTTTCAACATCTTTCATCTTTCAATCCCACATGGAATTGTTAATCTTCTCCCCCTTCTTGGTGCTCCTTCGGCACATCTGTTTTTTCCTTCATTTCTGCTATTCTTAGGTTACTTAATGTGCTAACAGGGTCTGCACTGCTCTGTGCTGGGAGCTCCTCTGGCGCTGGGCCTCTGAGCATGTTCCCTGTGTCCACGGCACGGAGCAGTGAGCCTGACACAGCAGCCTGGCATGGTATTTGATGTTCCGTAAAGCCTGCATCAAATACTCAGCACACAGACTTAGACGGGGGCCCGAGCCTTCTACATCCTTGCTGATTCTGAAACCATTATGTGCTGCATAAAAGGCTTGGTAAGCAATTAGCTGTCTGGCTGCTGGAGTCAAGCATTCCGGGGCTTCAATCGTTCTTCTTATCTTGTTTTATTTGCCCAGTTTCTATTTGGCACTAACTTGAGGACGGGACACAGGCAACACCTTACCAAAACAATGATTTCTTCCTGAAACGTCACTGATTTCTGGAACACGCTCTTGGCACCATGTGGAGACATTCAACCCGGGAGGTAGATAAATTATGTTTTATGCTCTCAGGACACATCCCTCCCCTTCTGGGTCTCAGACACCTAAAGCATACGGGAACTAAACCACAGTTTTCTCTTTTTGTGCCAAACACCAGTTGTTGAACCACAAAGTCAGCCAATTCTCCTGTAAGGCTGTTTCCAATTTCTGCATCTCTTTTTTACCATTCTGGTTTTGTTTGGAGAGTAAAGAACGTTTCTAAATATTTTGAACCCCAGGGTCCTCTGTGGCATTCTTGGGTCTTCTCTCCTTTCACTGAAACATAAAACAATCCACAATTGTTTGCTTGTATAACCCTTTCTCTTTTTATACACAAGCAGTAGGATGGGGTATAACTCAACAAATCAGTCCTTCCCCAGCTTCTGTCACATTCTTCTCTGACGTGAAAGGTTTTGAATCGCCGTTAAGAAACATGTCTTTAGAAAACGAAGTCCATGCAGATGGGTTATCTCAAAGACAGGGCATGTGAGAAAAGGGGCGTGCCTCACGTTCAAGTTAGACAAGGTGCAATTAGGAGCTCACCCACTTTCCTCCTACGTCTCTTAATAAGGTATTTCTGGGACATGATAATTAAGGCATGGCTCTGGGGTACTACGGTGTGACTCTCACAAATGGGCCCACTCGTTTTGCCTACATCATATCCAAACGACTCTTTGATCCCACCTGCAACCTACACCTGTTTTGCTCTGGCTCGGCAGCCTGCTGGGTGGTGTGGAGCCTTTTCTCCCCGCCCCGCCTCCCCTGCCCCCACCTTGTGCCCAGCAACATACACACCTGCTATCCTAGCCCATGTCCCCGGCTTTGATCTCCTGGCATCGTGGAAACCATCGGCTGTGACAGAGTTCTTGTTAGGCCTCATTGCCTTGGAATGCAAGTCTCAAGGGTTCTGCCCCTGGAAATTCGATAATGAGGCAGTGTACGTTCCAGGAGGGCAGGCTGGCATGTCGAGATGTTTCAAAGATGCCATTCCAAAACACAACGAGCTTTCTCCGCCCCCAGGGCCCCCTATCCAAACATTTTATAGATCAGGGCTGTGCTTAGGGGGTGGGTGGTAAGGTGGTAACATAAAAGCCCTCGAGAAATTTATCCTAGGAGATTAGCCAGTAGTGATAGGTAGCTCATAACTCTAGAGGTGGAAGAATTTTCCAGAAGACAGTGTGAAGTTATTCTCACTCCTGGATTCATCGCTACCTGGATACCATGGAACTTGGCAAAGGCAGGCCCCTCAGGGTTCTGAATCAGTAGCTCAGGCCCCTCTCTACAAGGAGGTGGGAAATCTACATAAAAGTGCGGCTTCAGGCATTGCAAGGGGCTAGGAACATTTTCACAGGAAGGAAGAAAACACAGCCGATCCTTGCTTAACTGAATCTCTCACAGCCTAGAAGGCAAAGGCTTTTAAATTTTTTTCTTTTTTTTTTCAAGCGGGCCACCTAAACTGTAGGAGTCGTTTGCCAAAAGCCACATCTGACTCGAATAAGCAAATCTGTTGTATATAGCCTGTGCATGTAAAACAAAATCCAAATGCAAATATGCATGCTTTCATGTTATTCAACTATAGCAATCCATGTCTTATGTGTGTGTGTGTTTTATGTCTGTTATGTTATGTCGTCTGAAATGATTACATTGCTTTTATTCAATAAAGTGTTTTAAAGTTGTTTTAAGTCCCTGAATGGAGAAGGGGGGATAAAAAGCTAAATTCTTATTTGCTGCATCCCAGCTTTTATGTTGGAAGCAGTGCATGTTGAAGTTCTTAGTCTAAACAATTTATAGTTTTCCGGATTAAGATCATGTGGGAGAAAGATGAAAATCTTAAAAGCAACATTACATAAACGCTCCTGCTACTCACGAGTAAATTAGACATTTGCGGACTAACTGCTGGGTACGATGGAGATTTTCTGAAGTGGGAAGAAGGTGAGAATCTTCTGGAGAGTGACTGGAGGCAGGAAGATTAAATCTGCTCCCTAAACTTGAATGCCCATGAAGCAAACGTGCCCTGAACTGGAGCAAGAAGTGAGGGCAGCACTTTTAAGTTGTTGGAGGGAAAAACAAACTCATTTACTGTCCATCTGCTGAGAGGAATGGTAGGAAGGGACTGGGTTGCTGACAGAGCAGTTCCCCACGAATTTGACTATTATTTCAGGTTTCTATCTTTTCCTCTTTGGTAGGAAGATATTAAAAATAAGTCTCTGGCAAAAGGTACAGAAAAACACAGAGTCTCTGAAATTGCAACGAGTACAAATTCCTGGCCAACAATCTTAATTTCTGGTGTGTGTCATCAATGAAAGGTTTGCAGAATTTGTTCCCTTCAAGCATCAGAAAGTACGGGGCTGTTGTAAAAGCTTTGGGGAGTATCTTAGAACCCTATTAACCTACAAATCTTTAAGAGGTGTATTGTGTGTTCTATGCTGTAAGAACTCCACATGAATCTTGAATATTGAGGATTACTGACACAGTGGAAGCTACCCCTTTGAAGCCACTTAAATTATATATATATTATAGTTTTCATATTTATTTCTTATTATAGGATTTACAGGTTATAATATACCAGCACCTTAGCTCAAAAACCTGTTTATTTCCCATCGCCTACATGTCACATCTGGCCAGCAAGTGTTCACTTCCACACAGAGAAGTTGAAGACTAAGAACAAAAAGGTAGATATCATTAATTTTGAGTATAACAAAACGAAGAAAAAACCCCACAATGAACTTTTCCCCCCATCAAAACACTTCACAGTACAGTGATTTATTTGGGGGAGCTGGGGGGATGGTAACATAAAAGCACATGGGATTCCAAATACTTTAATTTACTAAGGATTAACCACAACATAGGAGTTCTTACTTAATGTAGTGCATAGAATTGATATCTGTTATTTTTCTGTTATGTAGCCTGCCTCAGGACTCAGCCCAGGTATCCCTATCACCCTCCTTCTACCTTGACCCTCCCCTTCCTCCTCGAAACACCTTCCCTAATCCTCCGCCCTCCTCCTTTCCCTCCCCCGCCACCCTGGCCTGGGAGCCACTTTGTGCCTGCCTGATGTGTTGGCCTTGACACTCAACACACACACTCTCTCTCTTTAATGACAATAATGACAGTTCAACAGGTTGTGCGCACATGAAGCATCTCTAGGTTCCCCCTGCTCCCGCAGGCTGCGGTGGCTTCCTCCAGCCTCCCGCGGAATTAGTGAAGGTCCCTCCCAGCTCCCAGGAACATTGGGGGCTCATTCCCACCTCCAGCAGAAGAGGTGCAGCTCCCTCCCGCCAGCTCCCCGGGAAGCCATGGGCACTGGGCCACTAGTTGTGTTGTAGTTGCCAGTTTACATTTTCAAGTCCTGTGCGGTGTTAAAAACCCTGTGGGCAAGCAATAGGGGCTTTATTCCTTGTATCACCAACATTTATCACTGGCCTGAGACATAGTAGGTGCTCAGGAAACATGTGCTGAATACATACAGAACATTTGCATAGAAATATTTACATAGGAATATGCATTTCATCTTTTCCTCATCCCCAAATTAGTGATTTTGATAGTTGAGCACATATCATTTTATCATACATTGACTTTTCCTCTCACTTTTCAGGTAAGAAATATGGTTTTTAGAAAAAGCAAAGTCAATTTTGAACCTGCTTACATGCTTGGTCTACCTGGGAGGGAATAGAACGTCCTCAAAGAATCACATACTTCATTTGACCTGAGCAGGCTCTCTGCAGTTGACATGGGAGTAGAAAGTAAGATTCCACACTCAGTGACTGTTTAGGAGCTTGGGCTGTGGATCCTGAATGTTGGGGCTGAAACCGTGCTTCTGTTCTTTTTTAAGGACAGGTGCCCAAGTCTGTAGTTTATCAAATGGAACTAATAATGCTACCTAACTCCCATGGTTGGTGTGGAACCTAAGTGTGTTAGTCCGCGTGAAGCACGTTGGTGCCTGCTGCATAGTAATCAGTCAGCAAATGTTAGATATTATCATCATCGCCACCCTCACTTTGTCAAATAGTTTCGTCATGCTCATCTGTGAGGGTGCGACGTGGCTGGGTGCCGGAGTGTCTTCTCCCTGTCCTAGCACAGTCCACTGTGGAGAGCAATCTCTCACTCTGAATGCCTGCCTGCGCCCAGCCTTCACTGTCTCTTTTCTAGCATGACTTTGGGCGTGTAACCTTTCTGAGTGTTACTGAGGAAAGGTAGATGGAAAGGGGCTGCTATTAAATAAGGTCTCTCTCTCTCTCTCTCACTCTCTCTCTCTCTCTTTCTCTCTTTCTCTCTCTCACTTTTTTTTGTGTTCAGATTTTCTATTCTTTTTTTAAATTCTCACCTAAGGATTTTTTCTCCCATTGATTTTTTTAGAGAAAGTGGAAGGGAAGAAGGAGGAGGGGGGAGGGGAGACGAGAGAGAGAAACATCAATGTCAAAGAGGCACATAGCTTGTTTGCTTCCCTCATGCACCCTGACTGGGTCAGGATCAAACTTGCAACCAAAGTACGTGTCCTTAACAAGGAATCGGACCTGTGACTCTTTGGTCCACAGGCTGATGCTATAAATATTGAGATGAGCCAGTTAGGACTTTTCAGATTTTCCCTGAGGTGTCTCCCTTTTGGCTTCATAGGTAAACACAAATTCTTCCTTTGCCCAGGAGTAAATACAGAGCTCATTAGCCTAAAGGAAGGGAAAAAGTTAGGTTTGTGTCATTGAGTTTTTCATCCATAAACCCATAACCAGTCTAGAGAACTTCTTGCAAAATTTGCAGAAATTAACACGGATTTCTTGTAACATTTTCTTAAGGGTCTATTAATGGGACTAAATAATTGTTATGAGAAAATTCCTACAGGGGATTTTAGATGACATTCTCTGATGAACCACATTTTTTTTTTTTTTGTTTTTTACACAGAAGGCCAACCCTCTAACATGCTCCCCACAGGGGATCTCTTGTGTATAGTAGAACTAGGAACCTGGTGCACAAAATTCATGCATTGGGGGGTGGAGGGCCATCCCTCAGCCCTGCCTGCCCCTCTCACATACTGCAAGCCCTCAGGGAATGTCCTACTGAGGCAACTGGGCTGATCAGGGGAAGTCGCCAGCCCCCATCACCCTGCTGCTACAGCCACAGGCACCAGTCCCTTCACCATGAAAAAAAATGACAACTTTCTTTAGGCATTTTCAAGATGTGTCTTTCATAGGATATGACATTTCTTTCTTTCTTTCTTTCTTTTTAAATCCTCACCTGAGGATATGTTTCCATTGATTTTTAGAGAATGTGGAATTAAAGGGAAAGACAGAGAGAAATACCAAAGTGAGAAGAATATTTTGATTGGTTGCCTCCTGCAGGAGCCCTGACCTGGGCCCCAGCCAGGTGGAGCCCAAAACCTAGGTAACATGCCCTTGTTCAGAATCAAACCGGACCCTGCAGTTGGCAAGTCTAGGTATTGCCCACTGAGCCAAATTGTCTAGGGCATGATATGACATTTCTTAGCCCTCCAGCAGCGGAACTTTCTTTTTTTCTCCAGGAGTGTGGTGGAAAAACCCTAGGTCACCTTTTTGGATTCTTATATTCAAGTTACTAAGAATATTATCAGTGGCAAACAGGGAGCTTAGCCAATAAGCAGTCAGAAAAAGAATTTCCTCTGTAGTTCACACCAATCCCTCCGATCTCTGGCTCTATCCCTGCTAAGGCCTAAACCTCCAGGCATGGGGCCCCCCACCCCTCTCCCTCCTATAGCCCAATCGCCTGGCTCTGCCCCTGGCCAGGCCCCAAGCCTCTAGCCTGGGCTTGGGGCCTGGGCAAGGGACCCTAAGCTTCCTCGAATTGCTAGCTCCACCCTTGCCAGACTTATAGCCTTAGGACCTGGGCAGGGACCCCCCTCCAGCTCCCTCTAATCTCCTGGCCAGGGCTTGGGGCCTAGACAAGGGGCCCCCAGCTTCCTCCAATCACCCTGCTCTTTCCCTGCTCAGGCCCCAAGCCTCTGGCCTGGGCAGGGGACTCCCAGCTCCCGCTGATCACCTGGCTCTGTCCATGCCCAGGTCCGAAACTCTGGAGACCCCCAGTTCCCTCTGATCACCCTGCTCTGCCCCTGACCAGGTCCCAAGCCTCTGGCCCAGGGTTGGGGCCTGGGCAGGAACCCCTAGCTCCCTCTAATCACTGGGCTTCACCCTTTCTCAGAAGCCCACTGGCTCAGGCCCTTCCCAGGTTGCTCAGGACCCACCAGGACCTACCTTGGAGTGGCCTGGGTGCTGAGAAAGTGCCCAGGACCCAGGCTTCTGTGTGCCTACATATGCAAATTAACCTCCATCTATGTTGAGTTAATTTGCACTCTGATTGGCTGTGGGCATATCAGAGCTATGGTCAATTTACATATTTGTCTATTATTAGGCATGACTAGAGGCCTGGTGCACAAAATTCGTGCATGGGGGGAGGGTGTCCTTCAGCTCAGCCTGCTCCCTCTCTAATTTGGGATCCCTTGAGGGATGTCTGACTGCCCTCTAAATGGGCAATTGGACATCCTTCTCACAATCCAGGACTGCTGGCTCCCAAATGCTCACCTGCCTGCCTTCTTGATTGCCCTTAACCACTTCTGCCTGCCAGCCTGATCACCCTCTAACCACTCCCCTGCCAGCCTGTTAGCCCCTTACTGCCTTCCCCTGCAGGCCTGGGTCCCCCCTAACTGCCCTCCTCTATAGGCTTGACCTCCCCCAACTGCCCTCCTTTGTAGGCTTGGTCCCTCCCAACTGCCCTTCCCTGCTGGCCTGATCACCCACAACTGCCCTCCCTTGCAGGCCTGGTCCCTGCCAGCTGCCATTCCCTGCTGGCCATCTTGTGGTGGCCATCTTGTGTCCACATGGGGGCAGGATCTTTTGACCATCTGTGTCCACATGGGGGCAGTCATTTTGTATGTTGGAGTGATGGTCAATCTGCATATTATTCTTTTATTAGATAGCATAGAGGCCTGGTGCATGGATGGGGGCCAGCTGGTTTGCCCTGAACGGTGTCTGAGATTAGTGTGGGTGTTCCTTTAGGAGATGGGGTGGGCTGGGCAAGGGACCTCTGGTGGTTTGCAGGCTGGCCATACTCCTGTGTGACCCTGCGTGACCCAAGTGGAGGCCCTGGTATCTGGGATTTGTTTACCTTCTATAATTGAAACTTTGTTGCCTTAAGTAGAGGCCTGGGTCCACCAGGGTATGTGGAAAGCTTGGCTTCCTCCATCGCCAGGGGCAACCCAAGCCTCCCTCCTGCTCTCTCTGTGGCTGTAGTTATCTTGGTTGGGTTAATTTGCATAGTTGCTCTGATTGGCTGGTGGGAGTGGCTGGTGGATGTGGCTTGTGGGTGTAGCTGAGGTAAGGTCAATTTACATATTACTCTTTCATTAGATAGGATGATTATTAGTTGCTGCACCCATGTGTAGGCAAAGAATAAAACAGGACCAAGATTTATTTGAAGAGACTTGTTTTTAACAAATTTCCATAATAACATACATTTAGAAAAAAATGGTGTTATAAACTTGATTGTAAAAAATAACTGTCTTAAAATTTGGAGAAGAAAATTATCTAGTTCCAATAAAATAATACCCTGAGATTATTTTTAAAGAGATTTTAAAATGTTCAACCACTAAAACATCTTTGTAAATGTCTATCTTATTAGTTTCATAAATCACAAGTTCTGTCCTGTGGCATAGTCTAGCAATAGATATAGCACTTTAAAACAAATATTGATTTCAGATAGGAAGGGAGAGGGAGAGAGAGAGATAGAAACATCAATGAGAGAGAATCATCAATCTGCTGCCTCTTGTATGCCTTCCACTAGGGATCCAGCCCACAACCTGGACATGTGCCCTTGACTGGAATAAAACCTGGGACCCTTTGGTCTGCAGGATGATGCTCTATCCACTGAGCCAAACTGGCTAGGGTGAGATAACACTTAATTTTTTTTTCCTTAGAGCCAAGAAGAAAGCAAGCAAAGTTGTTGAAATTAACTTTGCCCTGAAACTTTCTTTTGGAAATTAAGTAGTGAGTGAGAATGTCACAAACTCTCAAAGTCTATTCTATATTAACCATAAGCTAAAGCTGGGATGTTAGTGGTAAGACTGCTGAGTGGGAAGGCAGATAGTTTGGAAGGGATAGGGCTGGGGATCCAAGAGTTAATCTAGCTATAGGTTGTTCCCTGAGAAAAGCCAATGTGGACTCCATGTACAGTAGGTCTGATTGTCAAGAAGATCCAGCAATGTGTGAGGGGGAAAACAGCTGGATTTTTGGCCAGGCATAGCCAAGTGCTGGGTTCAAGAGCTTGCTGGGTTTCAAGCCAGAGTCCAACCAGCAGCATATGGTCCAGACAACCAGAAGCTGAGGGATACAGGGCAGGCAGCTTTTACCACTGAGTGACTGGAGACTGATTGGAAACTTGCAATACACCCAGCAGACCGATGTGGCCTGGACAAATTGCTTAGTGTCAGAGAAGGGTGTAGGATTTGAAAAGAAGCTCTAAACTCATTGAACTTTCCTTTACAAGTATCAAGTTAATTTTTCAGCACATATTTATTGGGTTCCTGACTTATGCCGAGCACTATACTAGGCACTGGAAGTATGAAAATGATCACTATAGACATGGAGGAGTTAATAGTCTTGTGGAGGAGTAATACTCGACATACTCCATTAATGTGTAGTTATAAATTCTGACAAGTACTCTAAAAGTAAATTACAGGGAAGACTAAGAGAGTATAACAGGGCAATCTAGACCAGGGAAGTTTCTTAGAAGGTAATGATGTTTGAGTTGAAGGATTTCAAGGAAAAAGGCTGGCTTGGAGGTGAGATGAGGGTCTAAATCATGTGGGGGTGTGTAGGAAACCTTGGGTTTTTATCCTAAATCAGTGAAAACCATGAAGGTGTTTTAAAGAGGATACTGATATGACCAGGTAAAATGTCAACATGAGGAATGATCTACAGAGCATCCAAAGTAAAATTGTCTAGAAAAAAGCTCAGAGCCACTTGATCAAGTGTAGGCAGTGGAGATGGCAAACCATGCACAGAAATGGAGATCTCTTTGAGGGGTAAAAGTTTTAGTACCTATACATCACGTTAGCTTTTTAAAATATATTTTATTGTTTTTTTTATAAAGAGGAAGGGAGAGGGATAGAGAGTTAGAAACATGGGATGAGAGAGAAACATCAATCAGCTGCCTCCTACACACCCCCTACTGGGGATGTGCCAGCAACCCAGGTACATGCCCTTTATAGGAATTGAACCTGGGACCCTTCATTCTGCAGGCCAATGCTCTATCCATTGAGCCAAACTGTTTAGGGCATTACATGATGTTTAGGAGAGATTATAAGGCAAAGGGAGACACTGAGAAGGATGTAGGTTTGGGGTCTGTATACCTAAATGGATGGCCTTGTCAGTAGATGAGGACTTTTGGAGAAGGACCAGGTCTGTGGGAAAGGTTTGGGACCTAGAGATTTTGAAGTGTCTTCCAGACATGTGACTAGTGAGTGAGTGGTCTAGTAAGACTCTAAGGTAAGAGTGGGTTGAAGATAAAAATCTGGGACTTGTTGGTGTCTAGCTGGAAAGGGAAATCACAGATGAAGATAACCTCACATTGGGAGAGTATACCATGAGAAGAACAGAGAACTGGGACCAAATATCCAACTGTGTTGAAGACAAACTGGCAAAGGAAACTAAGAAAGAATTGTCAGAGAAGAAACAAATGATCCAGGAGAAGGTTATAAGTAAACAAGCTAAAACCTAAATTCAGTTTAGTAACAGGGAGATTATTGGTCAATTCAGTGAAAATATAGCATATTCTAAGACTTAAAGAAACAACCTAAATCATTATAAAGTTGTTTTTTTTAATCAACCAAGTGAGCAGGTAGAAAACCATTGTAGTGACCCTGAGTGGCACTGGAGATGATAGAGTACGGTGAAATGTAGAGTCAAAAGGAAATGGGGAGAGATTAACTAGGGATTTTATAGGTACACTAGAGGCCTAGTGCCCAAATTCGTGCATAGGTGGGGTCTGGCTGACTTGCCCCAATAGGGCTGATTGGGCTGGCCAGGGGGAGGGACTGCAGGTGGTTGGCTGTCCAGCCCAGTCCCCTGGTTGAACTCCTAATTGAGAGGACAATTTGCATATTAGCCTTTCATTATATACGAGAGGCCCATTGCACAAATTTGTGCAAATTGAAAGGAAATTAATTAGAAGAAATATTTCACAGGCAGGGGAGGGACTGAGGGAGATTGGTTACAGGGTGTGTCTGGCCCATATCAGTCTCAATCAGCTGGACCCCAGCATCAAGGTAACCAACTGGTCAGACTGTCTGCCCCCCTGATGGTCAGTGCATATCAGCAAGTGGTTAAGCAGCCTTAGCATATCATTAACATATTATACTTTGATTGGTTGGGTGGCTATCTGGACAACCAGACATTTAGCATATTAGGCTTTTATTATGTAGGACTAGAGGTCCAGTGCACAAATTTTGTGTGGAGGAAAAGGGGGGTCCTTCAGTCTGGTTTGCCCCCTCTCCAATCCAGGACTCCTTGGGGGATGTCTAGTTGCTGGTTTAAGCACAATTTAGACACTTTACAACCCCCAGGTCCCAAAGCTTTCCCACAGACCTGGTCCTTCTCCAAAAGTCCTCATCTACTGACAAAGCCATCCATCCAGGTATGCAGACCTCAACCTACATCCTTCTCAGTATCTCCCTTTGCCTTACAATCCCTTTTGACTCTACATTTCACCATACTCTATCATCTCCAGTGCCATTTAGGGTCACTACGTTTGGTTTTCTACCTGCTCACCCAATTGGGCCTAAACTGGGACCACTGGCTCCCAACCACTCACCTGCCTGCTTGCCTGATCACACTTAACTGCTTCTGCCTACTGGCCTGATCACCCCTAACCATCTCTGCCTTGGCCCCCACCATCATAGCTTTGTGGGGAAAGGACATCCAGAAGGATGTCCAGAAGACACCTGATCTATCCACTCTAATTAGCATATTACCCTTTTATTAGTATAGATGATATACATAGCCCATAGACACAGGCAATAGACTGGTGAAGGCCTGGGGGTGAAGATTGTGAGTATGGATTGGAAGGAGTCAATGGTGGAGGGAAAAGTGACATCTGTAACACTTTCAACACTAAAGTTAAATTTTTTTTTAAATATATATTTTATTGATTTTTCACAGAGAGGAAGGGAGAGGGATAGAAAGTCAGAAACATAGATGAGAGAGAGACATCGATCAGCCGCCTCCTACACACCCCACAATGGAGATGTGCCCGCAAGCAAGGTACATGCCCCTGACCGGAATCGAACCCGGGACCTTTCAGTCCGCAGGCCGACACTCTATCCACTGAGCCAAACCGGTCTTGGCTAAAGTTAAATTTTTAAAAATAAAAGATAAAATAAAAAAAAAATGAACTGTTGACTTTACTAATGGAGCTTCAAACATAATGGTGCACCCACAAACAGGTGGTGTTTTAAAAGTATCATGGTACTCATGCATTTGTTTTTAATGAATCCATTGCTTCTGATGCTTTTAATTATGAAACTAATAGTAACACATTTATTATTTTCTTGGGAATAAAGAGATATGCATTATTGTAGGCAGATAGTTTGAATCACCACCACATCAATGATTTATAGCTAAAGTGTAATGTCATCTATGGATAATAGCTATTTAGAGATGTGTAAAAATGACATAAAAATAGTGAGTAGGAGGTAATATTAGCAAATTTGACCAGGTAATAAAAGTTTAAGTAGATTAATTATAATTATTTAGAAGCTATAAAGCTTATTCACTCATACAATATCACATTATTAACTATGTAACAAATGGGTAAATACAGACCTCAGGTAAACTTTGAATTCTAGCTCTTTCACTTATTAACCATATGACTTTGTGCAAACTACTTCCCTTTTCCTGTGCCTCAGTTTCCTTGTTAGTTTAAATGAGATGATATATATATATATATATATATATATATATATATATATAAAACTTAGAACACCTGGCATATAGGAGGCACATCATAAATTTAGTTATGGTCATTATGTCACTATTATTCTGTGATCAAAAATTTACCATAAACTTTTATAAATTTTAATTTATCAGATACACAGCATTGGAATTAGTAAGCCAAAGGATAAAAATCATCATTTTGGATTATTTTGTTTATGCAATTCATCTTTTTAAATAAAATGATACTTGAGCTAATTTTCAGCCATAAAATGGTATAAACATACCCATAAATACCAAATACTTGTATATGGGTTAGTGAATAACTTCTGGATGAGCCCCTCCTACAGCTCCCTCCCCTCTTTAATCCTGCTCCTTTCTGGGAACCTCAGACTACCCCAGGGTGCAGAAGCATCTCCAGGATCTTGTGCACCTTTGTGGACTGAGTTTGCTATGATTGGTCAGGACCACACCAAGTCAGCTATTAATTAACTTGGACTTCGCTACTATGATTTCTGACTGAAAATGTCATGATGCATATTTTTCAGTAAATGCTCACCAGTATTGTTTCTGTTGTTATCCAAACTCTCTACTTATCTGCTAGATATAAAAAAAATGCTTTGCAATTTAATTCCCATTTTTCTGATTATTAGTGAGTTGAAGGTTTATTTACATATGCTTATCAGCCATTTGCAACTCCTGCTAAGTAAATTCCATGCTAATTATTTTGCCTGTTATTCCATTGGAGGCCTTCATCTTCTTCTCAATGATTTACAGGTAGTCCTAAAAAAATTCAAGAGATTAACTCATTTTATCTATACATTTACTATAAATGTAGTTCGTAGTTTTCTTGCCTTTTATTTTTTCCCCTTAAGTTGACTTTCAAATATCAAAAGGGTTTACATTTCTATCATTGCTTTGTGCTTAGAAAGTTTCCCGCTACACTAGAGGTCAGAAAAAAAACAACAACAACATTAAATTATGTCTTCTAGTTTTATGTCTTTCAGCTTGTGTCATATACATGAAACTCTTCAGTCCACCTGTAATCAATCTTGGTGTATGCTTTCTGTTTTGAATCATCCTGCCTCCCCTCTTCCACTGACTCCGATGCTTCCTTTATTTCACATGGCTTTTTGCTTATACTATGTCTAGTTTAACACTTTTCTTTGGAAAAAGAAAGGCTCTCCCATGTTAACATTTTTTCTTTTAAATATTACTCAGTGTCTTCAGTTTCTGATCAACACGATGCCTCTACGTTCTTTGCGAAAGTTGCTGGGTCAGTGTTTTTGCTCCAGAGGGCCAGAGCAGCTCTTGGGTGCTGTGAGAGCTGCCGGTACCGGCCGGTCCACAGCAGAGCCACTCATTACTCGAAAACAGCAATCATTTGCCAGGACTTTGTGTGCCGGCTTTTTGAACTGAGACCAGAATACTTTCTTAGAGAAAATGGGGTGAGAAAATTCATTCATCAGCTCTGACTCACAGACTATGTAGATGGGACATAGTCTAATCCGGACTATAAATTTATGCTTTCATAAAATAACTTTACAAAAAGACACAAAGAGTATGAATTTTCAAGGATTGACTTGCATTGAATTCATAGAAGAAAGACCCTCTGAGTGAAAGGGATTCTTGGATCACAAAAGAAATTTAATTACTTCTTCAAGCTCTAATGACAGTACTTTTCTGTAATTTTCAAAATAATCTGGGTGAACTTTCCTTTTTGCTTTACTATCAAAGTGAGGCAGGCAGCAGGAAGTCCAGTGGGGAAACAAGCATCGCTTTGTTCTACTTTGGACCCTCAGCAATTCCGAAGGCTATAAAATACACCTTAAGCTGTAAAATGTCCTCATTGGCATCATTGCCTGTTGCCTTTGTACCAACCCAAAACTATGTACTTTCAATCGCTTACTTTCTAACATACTCTACATCGAAAGGTCTACATCATAATTTGTTTTTTTCCTTGGTCTCGTACAGTGACTCTCCAGCTCAGACCAACCTGATAGAGCAAATTTCAAACAAACTTAGAGTAATAGACCATGTAAAATTAGTGCATATAAATATTACAGAGGAGATTGTATAAGTATGAGAACTTTATTAATTTATATAATACAATTTACTATTAATACAATGCATATTAATATAATTTACTAATAATATAATAGTAAATAACACATTATTATTAACTGTTAAGTAATTATTAATTTTCAAATTAATATAATATGAGTTACTCTTACAATGGTGTGATTCTATAGCTTATATCTTACAAGGTAGCTTACTGTATATTAATAGAAGAAGACCTAGCATTTTAAGTACAGCAAACTTACAATGAGAAATCCTTTTTATGTTCTTTTGTTGGAGAATAATTCATATTACAGCATGTATCACTGGCAACATATTTCCTACCTGGTGTACATGAAAAGAATAAAAATTTAAATTTCAAACTTCCTTTTTGAGTTGATGCTAAATTATGTGATGCTGTCAATGTGTCAGGGATTTTGTTGTGCTGTGTTTTTTAGCTAGCCTATTATTTTTAAAGAAACCTTAAGCAAATAGCATTTAAACGAATACATAAATCTGTCAGTGTTTTCAAAAGTGCTATAGCATTTCAAAGAGAAAAGCATTGTTCTTTACGTTGCCCAATATAGCAGTGAAAGTAGGGCAGGTTGATTCAGCCTAAGACTCCGAAGCTGCACTGTCATGTCACCTAGTGCTTAAAAGCTCTTAATTTACATTTTCTGAAAAAAATTTATAGACCTAGATATCTTTGAACCAGCAAGACTGTTCATTACAGGAAGTTATTATTTTTATCAGGCTGTTAGTTTCTGAAGTCTCTTGGCAACAATACAAGAATAGCTTTCCCTTGTTAATAAAGAACAATCTGCAAAAACAAATTAGAAATGTGTTAAGGACAAAATAAACAGACACTTTATTTTTTAAACTTGGAGGCCTCTGAATTTCACAGACTTCTGGAATCTAGGGAGCTCCACCCAACTGCTACGCATTTTATTGCTCTGTTATAGGTTTGGCATGAGAAGAATAATTTTCCAACTGTTGAAACAATGCAGATTCACATTTTTCCAGAAGGAAAAAAAAAAGCTCTATCTTACATATTAAATTCCAAATAGAGAAACAGTGTCTGTATCACTCTTCCCATTTTATGATGGAATTTGAGAACTAAGGGGAAAATTACATATATGAAAATGGTATATCTAAGTGGAGTTGAAACCTACATCTGGTGAAAGAATTTTCACATCAGTGGAGAAAAGTCAATTCACAGAGCATAGCTCCCATGTTGTGAAATCCCACTTAAAACAGTCACTGGAGGCCAGTCACCTGGGATTTGTTGAAATAACTCCTGTCTAGTTCTCACTATTACATGTTATACACACATTGCTGGCTGCTAAAGAGAGCTTGGTGTAATGCTCGCTGAGCAATAGTTCTTTGAATTCTTGCTTAGTCTAATAGTTCCTTCTAGGTGATTAGAGAGGAACTACTGACTTGATTGCTATTGCAATCAACACACCTGTTTGGGTGGGGTGGAGAAAAGCTAATTTGCTAACTTTTATTTAAAATATGGAGTTGCAATTTTTTTTAATATTTATACAAAAGGATGGTATAAATAATGTCAAATAGAAAGTAATTATTCATGTCGTCCCCTTCCCCCCCCCAAAAAATAGGCAGACTTTTATCAATAAGTTTACTCAATTGGAACTGAATTGTGGCTTAGGTACCATGGGAAAGCTGGTCATATTTCGCCCTCAGGCTGCAAGCATGGTGCTGGAGCCAAGTGATGGCAGAGGAGGCAGAGGGGTGAGTGACTGGGAGGTTCACCTGGTGCGTGGGTAACATCATCACACCGAGATGCACCACGCACACAGATATGTGCATCTGTGAGAATCAAAGCCAAGGAGAACAGTGCCTGTGCTTTTCCGATGGTTCTTATCGTTTTGGTTTTTTTTTCCAATAGTGTTGCTCCTCTTTGTTACAGTCGTCATGTTCACACCCAGATGACATACTTGCTGAAATATCAGCTTAGAAAACTGTGTTTTCCGTGGCTTGTCCTCTCTACTTCCTGATGTCTGCATTTCTGCTCATCCTGGGCTAGCTGTTCCTTTGCTCTCATCTTTCCCTCCCGCCCCAGTGCTGACATTCCTCTCCTCTCTCTGTCTCTCTGACATTCCTCTCCTCTCTCTGTCTCTCCCCAGTCTAGGGGAAGCTTTCGTCAGATTCTCTGCAGAAGCCCAAGCCAGTTCAGTCCAGCACTGCACTTGCAGGCTCTCTGATGCAGGTGACAGGTTGCACGATCCAGTGTAACTAGAGGTAGGGGCGGTTTGGTGAGATTTGTGACTTCTGTGTCTGGAGAGGCAGGCAAAGCTGATATCACAGTGTTGGGAACAAAGTATCTCAAGCGACCATCTGTTTCAGCCCGGGGCTTTCAGAGGGTAAGGTATCACTATCCCCAAGAGGCAGCTGAGGTCTTGAGATGTTAAGTGACCTACTCCAAATCTCACAGCTAAGGAATGGTAGAGAGCTGTGTGTGTGTGTGTGTGTGTGTGTGTGTGTGTGTGAGAGAGAGAGAGAGAGAGAGAGAGAGAGAGAGAGAGAGAGAGAGAGATAAACTAGAATGTTGGTAGCTTCCTGCTAGAACTGACTCCCCACCCCTCCTCATGTGGAAGAATTTTTAAATACACAAAAGTACAAAGAATAATATAACAATAACTTGTATTCTTCCCACCCGCATTTAAAACTGTTAAAATATTTTGGAATGTTTGCTGCATGTCTCCTTTAAAAATCTACATTCTTTAAAAAAAATCACTTGGGAAAAATGTATTCATATTCTTAGGGGGTGGGACAGATGGAAAAAAAAAACCTTACAAAGAAAGCAAAAAGCATTAATTCTCAAGAAAGAGGCAGAAAAGACAGATAGTACACCCTGTAGATAACACCTGTGCACCCTTTGACCACCTCCCTGCAGGCTCATTTCCTTCCTTTCCTCTGTGGAGACTGAAGTACACAGCCAGCCTGAGCCTGGTGAGAATCCTTCCTATTGAGAGCCACATGCAGGATACAGTTTTGCCTTACATGTGCCTCAGTGTACTATTTTATGAGTCCTCCTGACACTTGAACTTTTTCTGCTAAGATCCTATGCTGAGATGAAATGCACATGCATTTAGTTCATTCATTTTGAACCAGAATGGTGTGCACAGACCACATTTTGGTTAAACGGTCCCCTCCATGTGTTTATGGACAATTTGGGCTGTTCTATTGTTCCTCAAAACCATATCACAGTAAACATCCAGGGATGTGCCTCCTGTGCATGTATGTCTGTCTCCCTTGAGATGGAAGTTTGCACTGGTCCTGCATATTTTCACTTGTCCAAAGTGGCTGTAGCAGATATTTTCCTACCAACTTGAAAGGGGGATTCAATGCCCATAAATTCTTCCCAATACTCAATGGTTTTAGACTTTTTGGTTTTCATAGAGCTGACTAAAATATTGCTCATCATTTCACTATGCAAGTAAAAGAAGCCAGGTTAGTGTCAAGAACACTTCGACATACAAGGAAATGTAACTGTGAGAGGACCCCATGAGAAGACAGCATGATTCAACTCTGCCAAAACTCTGAGTTAATGCATAGGGTCTGGAGAGCTATTATTTTACTACTTTTTTGCCATCTCTGTGCATTTTTGTCACGTTGGTGATTTAGCTCTTGTATGTTACAGATAGTGCTATAGAGTTATTAGCCTTATATAAAAAAGTACTGGAAAAATAAAATTCTATGTAGAACATATTTGAATTCCTTCTCAAATGTCAACTGCTTGATTATATAGATAGAAAAACCCAAACCCTGAAAGTTTAAATGACTTATCCACGATCTCTCAGAAAGGCTTAAAAAAACACACACAAATTACAGGAAAAAAGAGAAAAATTGACCGTAAAACACTGAAATAAAATGAAACTTATTGGGATTCATCTCATGATTTTATACACAGCATATGCCATTTCTTACAGTTTTTGTCTGCACTACAGGCGGAACCTGGATTATAGGAAATCCTAACTAAATATTAGTTGAGTTAATAAATAAGCCAAAAAGGGAAGTATATAAAAATCTCTTGGTGTGTACATGTGTTTGAAAGATGTCCCCTGAAGATAAAAATATTATCTCATAGGACCATATACTCAACCTCTCCCTCCAATTCCTATCCTCTTTGAGAATCTTAATTACAGACTGACTCAAATAAGATTTGGGGGAGGGGAAGTAGTTAGATAAAGTGCTTAAAGTACTGAAAAAAAACCCACAAATTTTATGGAACAATTTTATGAATAAAAACAGGGGGCATGCGGTATTAACATCATTAGGGATATGAGTGAGTAGACTATTTAAATTTTATGATGATATCATCACTAACATGTACACTATATCACAGGACAAATTGTATTAGTTTTTATAGAAATTTCTGTGAAGATGTAAGAGCAATGTCTTTTTAAATAATTTACCAGTGGGATGAAATCTAGAACACTAAGCAAGAATTAGTTGAAAAGTTGGCTGCATGTAATTAAGTGAGGTCATTTTGAGTAAAAATAAATGATTAACTTTATGGATTAAAAGAAATGTTTTTCAGACAAAAATGCCAAGACTTAAGGGTGCCATTTATGTGTGTGAGAATGTATGACTGCTTACATTTAAAGAAGCGACAAAAAGAGTTTTTGCATGAACTTTAGTAGGATGAGTTTATATTGAAACCAAGAAGTGTGTCAATGGATGTGAAATTAACAAGAAATGAATAGACTCTAAGGAAAAGAGGTGTGCTGTGCGGTTTGAGAACCAGACAGTTTTCTGGTAAATGCCTCCAGTCCTAATGCAAAGAAAGGGACAATTTACTTTGTTATCACCTCTAGTCTCCTTAGCGGTGATTCACTCGGATGGAGTCAGTGAGCGAGCTTTTGCACCGCGGGCCTCAATCAAAAGTCAAGCTTTGGAAGAGGAAATGAAGACTAACTTTCCCATATTTGGAGGTAGCATTTGGCAAGATGGCATAATACCTCTCTCAGAGGAGCTGTGAGTTTTTCACTAATCATGGTTATTACTCACCTGCAGGCCAACGCCTCCACCGGCACAAGGTCCCCTTTTACCTTGCTGGAGGTTTCTTTTATTATAGAGCATTTATGTGTCACATAAAGCATTTACCAAACATTTTATAATCGTTATTTACTGCTCTTCATAGCAACCTTAAGAACACTGCAGCCCTGCCCTGCCCTTTAAACTTCAGGAAGCAGCTGCTCTTTACACCCGGGACCTACCTTCCAAAGGCTCCTCTTGAAATCTCTTGCTGGGGTACTGTTTAATCTAAATCAAAGTTAAAGTTTAGAAGTCACCGTGGTCAGAAAGCAGAATAGATCATTTAGCTGTCTTTTGTACTTTTAGGATTAGGATGATAGCAGATTTAAAGGGAAAAAAATGCCTTTAAAATGAAAGGCTGTGTCTTTGACTCTGCCAGTATCTCTTAGCTCTAAAATAATCAAGAAGGTATTAAAAGTAAAGAAAAATATACAAATACAAAAAAAATCACTGGAATTTATTCTTTAAACTCTTTGTTGAATACAATACTATCAGGAACAACTTTTACACTAAAGGAATTAAAATTATAAACAGAAATACCTAACGTAGTTTATGCCTCTTAAAGCTAATTGTTTTTTAGCATTTAAAATACATACCACATTTGTAGCATACCATTTATTAAAAATAGCATCAGGTAAATTTTTTATGTGGAATAAATTGAACAAAGTAAATACCTTAGTTATGTGTGAAAGTTATGTTTTAGGCCAGACCATGAAGGAAATGTATTAGGTTAATTTAAAATGTTGCTGATTTTTAATTTATATGTTAACGAAAATGATGCTTACAGTTTCAGCAAGCATGAGGGGTAGTTTTTGGAGCAGAATTCTGGGAGAACTGGTACATACGTGAGTCATTTTAAGCTAGACTGGACTTTATGTTCATGAACATTCCCTGGGGAATTTCTCACAAATGACAATGAGTGAGACGTCCTAGGAGAATTCTTTTCCATTTGCGGGGTTATTTCTTATGCTTCTGGTCCTAATTTTTCAGTCCTCTGGTTACAAAAGAAACCCCAATGTGTACTTGCTTTGTTGCTTTATATTTTATGAAATGTGTACATTACACAACAAAATACTATTTTTTTTTAAAAAAGCAGAAGAATATGGAGTTGATACACACACACACACACACACACACACACACACCAAAAACAACAAACAAAACACCCAGATATTTAAAAAACATACCAATTGTCAATTGATTTGAATAATTTTATTGAGGATATTCTACTTTATTTGAATAAGGAGGCAGTTTGAAATTTGCTGGCACTCCTCTTTTCCAGAATCTCAAGTGAAAGAAGTGCACATAAAATATTAAAATCCCCATATAAATGACTTAATACATGTTGAAGAAAAATTCAATTTTTCACATAGTCATTTTTACTTCATAAAATAATAACAATTGGTAAAACAGAAATTTTTGCTCATTTTCCCCCCAATGATATACTATGAACTTTTTGAAATGTAAAGTACTTACCAAGTCATTTATTAGTGGTAGACCTGATTATATATTTTCCAAACAATCCCAGGATAAACACAAGTTCTGCCATTCAGAGCATGTTCCTCCCAACTATTGTGTGTGTGTGTGTGTGTGTGTGTGTATGTGTATGTATATATATATATTAATTTTTAGAAACTACAACTGGCTTATACACTGTTATGATGGTAATAATATTCTGCCAAGAGATAACAGCATTCCTATAGAGTATAAGTAGAGTTGACACATTTATGGCATATATTTATAGGCTCCTAGACAGAGTGCTTTGCCATCACAACAGTCAGAACTAGGAACAGAGCCCAAGAATTCAGCTTCCAGTCTCTTATTCTAATAACATTCTACATCCCCCTCTCCCTCTCCGACACACAAAAAGCCATCTTACCTTGTCAGGAAGAAAGGGGCTTCGGCTTCAGGAAATTGCAAGGCTATAATTTAACAAGAAAAACAATAAAAGAAAAAAGAAAATAAAAGTAAGGTAACTTTCATTCAAAATGTTTAGGGTTCTGGTAGGACACATTGCTTTTTCTATTGAAGATTTCTGCTGAAGTACTATGCAATTTTCCCTAGGTGCATAGAGAGAATCACACTCGGTTTTCTCTCTCTCTTTCCCCTCCTCGTGCAGCCCAACATTTACCCACCGATCCTACACTGTTCAGTAATGGAAGGGGCAGGGTTGTTTCCAGAGAAGCAGGAAGTTGATTTTGGAAGAGGTGAGAGTTGGTGCCACAGGTAGCCAGTGCTGTCCCCTGCCCTAGGATTATGCATCCTCTTGATCATGGGTTAAAATACTCACATCTTGGCAGTGGGACATGTGTCCTTATTAGAGCATTAAAAATGTTTCCCCAAAATAGCTCAAAAAATCATGTAAAAACTTGTTTTTCCTGATGCTACAAACATTCAGATTCCTGCATGATCTGCTTCTGTATTGAGACTGTAATTGAAGAAAGGAAGGTGTTACTGTGCTGGGAGAAGAACTTTGATCTCTTGTAGCTCTTCAGCTTTTGGTGTTCATTAAAATCAAATCAATTTCAGATTTGTGTTTGCACAGGTATACATACTGAAACTACTGTTCCCACGGCTGTGAAATCCTCACCAAACAGGCAGATGACGCATTAGCCTCACTGTTTCCTCCCAGATGCAGTCAGCTTTTGATTTTGTCCCTGAGAATCTTGTTCTTGTTTCTTACCTAGGCTATAAGAGTTGGAGTTACCAAATCGACTTTTCTGCACTATTTTCCTTTTGAAGTGTGTGTGTGTGTGTGTGTGTGTGTGAGAGAGAGAGAGAGAGAGAGAGAGAGAGAGAGAGAGAGAGAGAGAG
>JAAGEH010000012.1:75180847-75340950 GCA_011751065.1 Lasiurus cinereus | reverse complement strand
GAGAGAGAGAGAGAGAGAGAGAGAGAGAGAGAGAGAGAGAGAGAGAGAGAGAGACAGAGAGAGAGAGAGAGAGAGAGAGAGAGAGAGAGAGAGAGAGAGAGGTTTTTATTTTGTTTGTGTCATTGATGAAAGATAGGATGTTTTTGTCAGTATAGGATGCTCCAAGCCATATTCTCAATAATATGTGATATCACTTGTTGTAATATAAAAGAGATTAGGACCTATAGTTCTAATACATTACTTGGACAATTGTGTTATTTTTTACCCGAGTCAGCCCGTGAATCAGTTAGTTCAGCAACAATGACAATAAATCATCCTAATGTCAGGGGCCTTGGGACTCAGTCCTGGGGCCTCTTCTCTTCTCAGTCTCCATTTATCCCCTCCGTGACTTCGCTCAGTCTCCTGTCCTACTGGCCGTTTATATGCCAAAGATGCCCAGATTTATAGCCTGAGTTCAGAACACTCTGGAATTACAGGCTCATATATTTGATGACTTACGATATCTTGACTTAAAAGTCTGAGAGAGATTTAATTCTCAGCATATCCAACTTCTGATTTGCTCCCCAAATGTGCTCCATGGCAGACAGACTTCCTCTTCTTAGTTAACTGACAGCAACTCCAAACTTCCAGGTGCTCTGGCTAAAATTTTGGAGTCATCCTTGTCTATTTTCTTTCCCTTGAACCCCATATTCAGACAGTGATGGGAGACTTTTAATTTCATCCCAACAGCTTTCCAGAATCCTGCTGCCTCTCATATCTCACCTGGATTCCTACAATGGGCTCCTCACCACCCTTCCTGCTCTTGTTCCTGCCCTGCCATCTCATCTTAATCCTTCAGCCAAAATTGTCCTTGTAAAATATGGGTCAGATTATGTCATGCATGACTCTGCTCACACACTTGCATTGTTCTACATTTGAGTCAGAAATAAAAGCCACTTGGTTATAGGGTCCAATAAGACCCTCCCTTATCAGACTCCCCACAGCTTGTCCCAGGTTTATTCTCTTAACTCATCTCCTGCAACTTCTCCCCTCATTACTTTGCCACCAGATCCTTCCTGCAGTTCTTGGATGGTACCAGGATTTTTTTTGATGCATTTTGCACTGGTTGTTCTCTCTTCCTGAAAATACCTCCATGGCCAATTTCCTCCTTTCCATCATCTTTGCTCAAAGTCTCTGTGATAATGAATCTATCCTGAAATTCCTCTTTAAAATGCACCCTCAACCCTACAGTTTCCATTACCTACTGAACATATTTTTCTTTCAAAACTATTATATAATTTACTCATTCATTATTTTTTGCGTATATTATCTCTTTTTCTTGCCTCCCACACACCCATGTAAGATTCACAGGTAGAAATCTTTATCAGTTTTATTCTGAAGTATCCCAGGCACCTAGAACCATGCATGGCACACAGAGATGCTTAATAATTTTTTCTTGAGTGAATGGCATCTTACATGTGTTTGGAGTTAAAGAAATGCAGCAGAAAATAACATCTATGCTCATATAATGCTAGAAAACTAATGGATGGAGAAGGGAAAACCAAATGAAGAATCGTAAGAGCAAAATCCACAGAATTTGTCATTAGAGGACTAAGAGCCATGAAAGAGAAGAGAGGCATTTAGAATGAATATATTCAAGGAAGACCCCAGATAGTATTTAACTCACTGCTCTGTTTCCAGAGAGGAAACCTTGCTAGGGTTAGGCAGAAGCTAGATTCCTAAGAATCCCTTGTAAACCTCATGCTAACGTTAATAGAGTGGGGATGGCACAGAAACCCGCTGTCCGGTTTTCCCACTTAGATGCCCTTCACTGAGCTGACTTGGACTTCTCCTTCAGGACTTAGTGTGAATATCACTTTTTGGGGCTCCTTCCCAACCCCCTACCCCCCTTGCCCCTGGGACTGGCTTTCTCAGCTCAGTGCTCCATGGTACTTTACTTTCTCATTAGATTAGTTTTTGAAGTCTTTCTTCCTGACCACTCTGAAAATTCCTCAGGGCAAGGAGTATCTTTGTCCCTGTTTCCAGCCTGAATCCTAACACCCAGCAGCCCAGGAATGTTTGTGGGATGAATGACTTGTCAACCACACCCTAATCCAGGCTATGTTAGCAATTATCATTGACAGAGAACCTGGATTCGACACTGACAGGGCTCTGATTTCCCAGTCAGACTGTCTCCCAGTCCCACTGCACCTAATACCCTTATTCACAGAGGGATGCCTGACTCATCAGAAATATTTTGGAGAAGAGAAATGAGTCTGAAAACTCCAGTTCCCTCACTTTATGTAATTAGTCATTTGGCACATGTTGAGGGCTTGGTGGGATACAACATTCCATCACTCTTTCTTGCTTATAAAGAGCTCAAAGCCCGGTTGGAGGAAAGCATAGTAAAATTTACTTAAAATATTGAAACAAGCCATATCAGAGAAATGTATTAATGAGACCATGGCAGCCGTGCACTTGGGTGGAAGGTTCAAGGACTGTCTTAAAGAGTGCATTTGGCACATAAGTAAGGTAAGCCATACATCTGGAGCAGGGCTCTGCACACTAGGGCCCGTGGGTCAAATCTGGCCCTCTGCCTATTTGTGTGTGGCCTGGGAAATAAACATTGTTTTGTATATTTAAATGGGGTGGGGGATAATATTTTATGAATGTTAAAATTTTATAATTTCACATAAATTATATGAAATTCAAATTTCAAAATCCACAAATAAATTTTACTGGCACACAGCCATGCTCATTCATTTAGGTGCAACTATATGGTTATAGTTCTAAAGCTGAAAATATTCAGTATTTGCTCCCTTTACAAAAAAAAACAAACACAAAAAACAACACAAACCAACAGCATAATTTGAGCACCAAGTTAGAGAAAACAGCATGTACAAAGCTCTATCTGAAGCTATTCAGCTTGATTAGACTGTAAAGGGTGTGTGTGTGTGTGTGTGTGTGTGTGTGTGTGTGTGTGGTAGAGGGGTGTGCATGTGTGAAAGGGGGCGGGATATGATGTCAGGAAATGAGGTTGAAGAGAGAGAGACAGGGTGCAATCTTGAATAGATTTTGCACAGCATGTTACAGTTCTATGCCTCCTTTGCAGACAGTGGATGCTAATATAGGGAGTTAAGCAGGAGAGTGACCCACTCAGACCCCTGTACCAGTGAGCCAACTGCTTGGCCACTTGCATTTGTGTGGGCAGAGATTGTGAGACTTCAGCTCACTTGATAATTAATCCTGCCATTGTTATTGAAATACCCCATTTTTTTATGTCTGTACTAAAACTGTAGTCATCCTATAGTACTTTCCACCCTCTATTCTTTCAAAAATTTATTTAGAAACTGGTATCTTAATCATGAGGATTACACCACTCATTTTAGGAAGATATATGTGGAGTCTTCATGAGAAAAATGCTACGTTTAAGTTACAATACAATTGTAATGCACAATCCTTTTGTTTTTGTTTGTTTGTTTCTAGAGCTATTTGCTGAGAATTCCCAGCCCATTATCATGGAATGATATTTCTCCACTTTTCCTCAGGATTCCTTACACTTTAAAGAAGACTTGTAGACAGCTGGCAGGAGGACTAGGTTCCAGATGGGGATGTTATTTGCATTCACTCTGCTCACCTCCAGAAATGCTCACATTTTAAAATTTCAGCTTCATGCTCCCTTTGAGGTGTGTAGTGTATACTTCAGAGATTGCACCTCATAAATGCGGCCCCTGGCAGTGTGGGATCCTTCAATTCTATCCTTAAAATAACAAAAATCACAAGCAAACCTTATGGTTATGAATAGCTAGGGCAGTAGCGTTTCTAGAACAGAAGTTGTATTTCTTCCAAGAACAGCCTTTTTCTTGTTTTTAGATAATTTTGTAAGATTTGACTACTGTCATTTCAAGGAAGTGTCCATGTTGATGGACACTTTGGTGAAATATAGTTTCTCCATATATGATTTCCACTGGTTCAAAGGTAATGAAACGTCAAGTTTTAAAGTATCATTTGTGTTGTTTTTGATAATAATTTTCATTTATCTTTTTCTTGTTTCAAAGATGACAGTGATGACAAAGCACTAATTTAAAAAAAACATGTTTTAAAATAATGTTTATTAAAGTTATATGAAAATATTCCATAAATTATGAAAGCAATGACACTCTTCTAACATCAAATAAATTTAGATATTCTTTACAACGATTCATTGATATTTTTTAGAACATGTCTCTGAGGGTTCAAAGACCTTCTATACCTTGTCACCATTATCTGCAAAATATCATGCTTCTGATATGTGTTCTCCTCTTGTCAATTATATAGTTGTATATACACTGAGTGGACAGATTATTATGGTCTCTGAATGCATAATAATCTGACCAGTCAGTGTGTGCATGAATTCGTGCATGAGTGGGGTCTGGCCAGCCTGGCTGAGGGGACATGGGTAGTTGGCCTGTCTGCCTGCTGGTCAAACTCCAGGTCGAGGAAACAATTTGCATATTAGCCTTTTATTATGTAAGATATACACTGAGTGGCCAGATTATTATGCATTCAGAGATCATAATAATCTGGCCACTCAGTGTATACTAGTAATGTCAGTTACTTTTTTCTTGGGTATGAAGGAGCAATATAGTTACCTGGTCTTAAATAATAGCAAAGCAGTTATAAGATATAGGAGGAGTAATGGTAAAAGTACATGGCATTTTAACACAGTTTAAAGTTTATATTTATAGAATTATTACTTAGAAATAAAAGCAAAATGATGAACTGTACAATGTTAGTATTGGTAAATTGAATAGGTAAGACTCTATTGATTGGAAATTATAGAAAACCTAATTCAAATTGGTTTAAGCAAAAGAGGAATGGAATCATTCGCTCATTTCACTCATCCTTTCAGTACTGGCTAGATGCAGGGGCTCAAAAGACATAAGCAGTTTCACCCTTTTCTCTGCTTCCATCCCCTGATTTCACTTCTGGGGTCATGAGATGGCAACCACAGATTCTACGTAATGCCATGTCATTCTTTCTTAGGAGAAAGAACAAGAGTCTCCTCAGTATTTCCTCTCACAACTCTCATTGGTAGTCACTACCTCTAGTGAGGAGATGGCAATGTGCTGATGGCTTGGGGTTGGCCATGTGCTCACAATGATCTGGAAGCAAGTTGACTAAGGGTAGTGAAGGGGATAGATTTCTATAGAAAAATTCAGTGCTATCAGTGGAAGATGTAGGATGTTCAGGAGAGTATATTCTTAACAAGGAGATTTCTTTTTGGCATATGTTAGTTCAGGGAACACATTAAGGTTAGCAAAGAATGTGGCTGATAGGATCAAGAACGTTTCCTTAGAGAAAGTTAGTATTTGGTGTTTGCCTTCTCTGTCCAGAGTTGGGCAGAGGAAAATTACCCCTAGCTTTCTGCTTGCTGAGCAGCAGTCCAAGGGAAACACTTTGGAAATCTAGACTGTGAGAGATGGTTGCTACTAACCTGGAGGAGTCTAGCCTGGATAAAAGATTGGATTGGCTAAAGGACACAGATTCCAGAAGAACTAGAAAATAGAATGGTTGGGGGGTGGACTCATTAGAAGCCTAGGAAAACTTGGGAAATTGCTTGGCTAGTTTGAAAGGACACCTGATCCATTCCAAGCCAGAGATAATATAATCAATCTAACAAAAAAGCTCTCTTTCTCTTTTGCTCAGTTATAGGCTAATAGGCCTTGGCCCTATTGGCTCACACATTGTCTCTCCATAGCAACCGTGCGACCCCAGCAGCCACCTCTGGTCCAGCAGATGAGAGGACCAAATGTGAGAACAATGCCAGCCAGGAACAAACTATATTGGCAAAATGGGGACATGCATTTGGGCTTGATGAAGGCAAGACTGGACTTTTCACATAGCAGGACAGGTGAAGATGAGACATCAGTAACTGGGGGCCAGCCTTCTATTTTCACCCAAAATAAGTCTTACCATGCCGCAATCTCCCATACGTGGGTCCCTATATGCTTTCTTTGTTATGCCATGAAAGAACAGCATTTTCACTGGCAAGATCACTATCATGAAATTCTTAATTTTTAACAGGAAAGCCTGCATTTTCATTTTGCACTGAGCCTTGTGTTGTCAGTTCTGATGATTAAAAGACTAGAGTTAAGCCACAGGAAAGGAACTAGTTTTCGGGTCATTGTCACAGGGATTCCTTCAGGAAGCTCTCACTGCCACCTGCAAGAACTTGGAGGAGTATTACTGATGCAGAAACTCAAGGGTGTCTTAAGTAACAGCCAGAGAACAACTTTTGACTTCATTAAAGGAACTATAAAGAAAACAAGATCTTCATGTAGAAAGGTGTCTCAGAAGAACACATAATACATTCAAGACAAAAGGAGCTTGGAAGATGCCCAAAGCCCAGAGAACACTGGTAACTGATTGGAACCTTTTCTGTCCACTGATCTCTCCTCCCTCCCCAGCACACTCCAACCCAGGAAAAACCAGAGACAGTGCAGTGGGGGTGAAGGTAAAACAGTTAAAAAAAAAAAGAAGAAAAATAGATTCTTGTAAATCAAAGCAATAATTTTACACAGAAAATAGCTTCCTTGGTCTTGTTTTGGAACAGCAAAACAAGAAGTTAAAAAAGCCTTCACATCTTAACTGGTTTGGCTCCATGGATAGAGAGTAGGATTGTGGACTGAAGGGTCGAGGGTTCGATTCCGGTCAAAGAGCACATGCTGGGTTGTAGGCTCAATCCCCAGTGTGGGGCATGTAGGAGACAGCCCATCAGTGATTCTCTCTCACGCATCATTGAGATTTCTATCTCTCTCTCCCCTTCCTCTCTGAAATCAATAAATGTATATATATTTTTTAAAAAGCAAATAAGTTTTTTTTTGAAAAATAAATATTTTATTGATTTCATAGAGGAATAAAGAGGGAGAGAGAGAAGGAACATCAATGGTGAGAAAGAGTCATTGATTGGCTGCCTCCTGGACACCTCTTACTGGGGGGTGAGCCTGAAACCCAGATATGTGCCTTGATTGGGAATTGAACTGTGATCTGGTTCGTAGGTCATTGTTCAACCACTGAGCTATGCTAGCTGGGCACTTTATGAGTAAATATTTATTAACACCATAACATAAATTGTATGTACGTATTAAGAAAAAAATATTTTGAAGATGTGGCCTCCAAAAAAGGCCTTTCATGGTTATCATGGGGATTTGGTAGCAAAGGAAAACCCACCATGCTTGCAATTTAGTGATAATTGGATCTCAGTTGTGGTAGTATATCCTATCAGGGTCATAGCTATGTTGTTAAAGAGAGGAAATTAAAAGTACTAACCAGAAAGTCACTCAAAGTACATTAAGGTCATGAAAGAGACTAATAACAAGGAAATTCACAGCTTAAACCAACCTTTCCTCCATGGACTCAAAGGAACATCTAAAGGAGGCTGTTAGGAAGACACCCCGGTGGGCCCAGGTACTGGAATCCAGCCTTAACTATACATTTCCTTGTTTTCATTAGCTTGGGTTACAAACCGGGCATTTTTGAATGCCCTTTTGATAAATGAACTTCCAAAGTGAACTTCTGTTTTTCTTAGGAGTTGTATGGTAAGAGAACTTCTGTAATCAGTAATCACCCATTTTATTTCTTTTTATGTGTGTCTAATTTCACAATGAAAGACAAACTTATCCATTATCTCATAATTACCTATCTTGTCCTATAGAACAATACTTTCTTTGTGGAACAAAACATTCTTCTAAGGATTTAGTGAAACTGGTTGAGCAGGTTCCCCTCAATAGCAGAAACCAATTCCAACAGTAGCTCTCAGATGGAATCTCAAGCATTCTTGTTCACATGGAGTAAGTAAACATTGTATTATGTGACCAGCATGCTTTTTATTATGAATATTCAAAGGTAGCATGAAATTGCTGTCTGAGAATAAAACAAAAACACCTCAGGTACTTAGTGATCAGCAAAGACAGAAAAATCCAGTGCTGGAAATTTTAGGAAAGAATCTAACTGCTGGAGTCTGTAGCCCATATAACTACATGTTCAACTCACCTGCATTTTCACAGCAACCTGGAGGTTTGTCTGAGACCAGCTGGGCTTGAGGTTTTGGCTCTATTTTACTAAAAAGTAAGTCAATAAATAAATAAATAAGATGACTGAAAAATTACTTTTTTTTTAATGTATTTTTTTATTGATCTCATGAAGGAAGGGAGAGGGAAAGAGACATAAAAACATCAATGATGAGAGAGAATCATTGATTGACTGCCTCCTGCACACCCTCACCAGAGATGGAGCCCACAACTTGTACATATACCTCGACCATGGAATCAAACAGTGACCTCCTGGTTCAGAATTCAATGCTCAACCACTGACCCATGCCAGCTGGGCTTTTTTTTTTTTTTTAATGACCCAATGACCCATTTTATTTCATTTTGTCTTCACTGACATCCATGAAATTGGGGAAGAATTGTGCCCCGTGTTATAATACTCTATCTTTAAAATTATATATTTTTAATACTAAATGAAAATAAAAGCACAGTTAGATAAAAGGTAAAAGTTTAAGGAAAAATTCCTCACTTTTTTTTAACATAAAAATAACATTTGATCAATATCATTAAATGCTGGTAATGCTTATCCCTGAAGCTTCTTCCAAATAAACAGTCCTCCCAGGATATCACTTTTCTTTAGCAACATGCTTAGAAAAAAACTTAGCTTCTAAGCCAAGAATGAAATTCTAGTTCCCAAATATTTGCATAGGTAAACATTTTCAAATTCATATTCTACCTACATGCTAAAGTCCTTGGTATTTATATAAATGTTTTTCTGATTAGTTTTCAAGTTTGTGTTGGACAGATGTGTAATACTCTCAATTAGGAATGGGGTGTTAGGGGATAAAAATAGCAATAAAGAGAATATTGTTCAGGTAGCACTTAAAATGATGCTTAGCTCTTAAAATGAAATTATATAAGGCCCCTAGACAACAGAATTTACAATTTTAATTTTATCTTTTCTCAGGTACTTAGTGATTGGTCAGGATCACTTGATTTGGAAGCTAAGGAGTCACTGGCTAAATCACAGAGTAAAAGGTGCACCATCCTGGAGGGGGATATGATTTCTTTTTTCTCTCCAATTTAGGTAGCCTCATCCAGAGGCTATGTGACATCAAGTCTAAGCCATCCTAGTAAGTGCACATGCAGTAATTTAAAACAGCAGTATACAGACACATCTAATTATGTCCAACTCACCCTAAAAAACCCCAAATTCTAAATATCGGGAAAATATAAGGATTTTCTCACAAAGTGTAATTTGGCTATTTCAAATTAAAAGATTGTGTCTAAATTCCATATTACTTTGGTGCACATTAATTTCAATGTACAAATAATTTATAGAATTTACCTCAGTGACCTCTTGAAAAGAAGCCACAAATATCAGTCATCGGAAAGATTGAATAAATGGTCTTCCATAGTCCCAAAGAGAACAACTATTATTTTATACCAGAGGACTGGTGCATGCAATTTGTGCATGGGGGTAGGGGGTGTCCCTCACTCCAGCCTGCACTCTCTCCAATCTAGAACCCCTCGAGGAATGTCCTACTATGCTACTGGGATCAGGCCTAAAGGGGCAGTTGGACATCCCTCTCACAATCCTGGACTGCTGGCTCCCAACTGCTCGCCTCCCTGCCAGCCTGATCACCCCCTAAGCACTCCCCTACTAGCCTGATTGATGCCTAACTGCTCTTCTGCCTGCCTGTTTGCCCCTAACTACCCTCCCCTTCAGGCCTGGTCCCTCCCAACTGTTCTGCCCTATAGACCTGGGTCCCCCCAACTGCCCTTCCCTGCAGGCCCAGTTGCCCCCAACTTCCCTCCTCTGTCAGCCTGGTCACCCATAACTGCCCTCCCCTGCAGGCTTGATTGCCCCCAACTGCCCTCCTTTGTAGGCCTGGTCCCTCCCAACTTCCCTCCTCTGCTGGCCATCTTGTGGTAGCCATCTTGTGTCTACATGAGGGCAGCCATCTTGTGTGTTGGAGTGATGGTCAATTTGCATATTTTTCTTTTATTAGATTATATAGGATTATCTGCTCCTTTCTCAAATATTGTTTTTTCATTTGTTCTCTGTATGTAAAGCCTCTTAATTTAGTGAGCCAAGATGCAGATCAGTTTTAGTGTTTTTATCTTCCTCATGAGGGTTCTTCAGATAAATTGTACTGGTATTGCTATAGGCAGTTAGACAGACATAGTACAGAAACTCACCTGGGCAGAAAGCCCTATCAGGGCAGAAAGTCCCAAAAAGCCTAAGGGCAGAGCTAGGAAAATAAGAACCTCACCCCCAGGGTAACCTGTCCAACCCTAGCATATCACTGGTCATGCGGTTTAGACCCACTGATAGTTTCCTCCCTAAATATAACATCTAGGTCAGTTGTATTTCAGCTCCAGGCCAGGAAGGCAGCAAAACCATACCAGTGGCACCATAGCTGACTCAGAACCAGCTACATTGACTAATGACCCTCTGCCCTGGCACCAACCAATCAGTAGAGACCACAACTCTGAAAGACCACACCTGGGAAGCTAATGAATATTCCATTGGGATTCTCCCCCAAGACCTCCTCTAAGATTTCCACCAGTAAGAGAGAGAGAGATAAGCTCAGGATGAAGGATCCAGCAAGAGCTCTCTTTACAGGGGAGCATATCTGTGCCATTCACCCCCTCTTCCCTCTAAAGCAGTGGTTCTCAACCTTCCTAAGGCCACAACTCTTGCATACAGTTCCTCATGTGGTGGTGACCCCCAACCATGAAATTTTGGTACTGTTATGCATCGTGATGTAAATATCTGCATTTTCCGATGGTCTTAGGCGACCCCTGTGAAAAGGTCATTCGATCCCCAAAGGGGTCGTGACCCACAGGTTGAGAGCTGCTGCTCTAAAGGTTCCCAACCAGGGGAGCAATGGGCAATGGCAGCTCATCCTAGACTAACCCCCGGAACCTGTTTCCAAGGCCCTCTTTTCTCTGTCTTCTCAGTGAGCCAAAGCAGCCCAGCCGAGGCTTTCCAGTTACTTCTTTGATGCCCTTCCTGGTTTCACTGTCCTAAATATGTTTTTGCTGCAGCCCATAAATTCTTATTTACTTTGCTACACTTTGTCTCTTGATTGAAATTTTTCCTTCAAGAAGACAAGAACTGAGGTCTTGGCTTCTTGCCGCTAACAATATGAGAGAGGAATCAAGAAACTCGGTATTCATGTTGTTGCTCATTCTTTCATTACACATTTTTTTAAAAAGTTTTCCTTTGACAGAAAAAAAATATCTTCTTTCTCTCTGTAATTCTGCAACATATTGTGTGAGACCTGGCTTATTCATTCTTTCATCAAGAAGTATTTATTGAGCAGTTATTTACTCTGTGCCAGGTGTTTTGCTAGTGTAAGAAACCCAAAGAAAGCAAACATGTTCACCCTGAAAGAGCTTATAGTATACTTGCATGTGCTAATATGTGTCCCATTCATGCCCAATCGTGCCTACTTTTAGGTTTAGAAACCTTTGTAAGATAGTTTCCTGTTTTTATAAAGAAGACTGTTGATAAAACAATTTGCCTTTATACCTAATATAATGGATATTGCCAGATAAGTCATCATTGTTGATCATGGATTTTCTGGGGATTCTAATGATAAGGCTGGTGGTTCCAAAAATAAGTTTTCAGTGTGAGTGAAAAATATATACCTGTTATCAATTGGTGAGTAACAATGTATTAGGTGTAGAAGAAGAACTGTGGAAAAGAGAGGTGTACAGAAATCATGAACCATCTAAGTAGTGTGTGGAAGGGATGCAATTGCATTGTAAGGCAACTGAAACCATTATCAGTCAATAGCAGAGAAAATAAATTGGCACCCTCATTTTTTTAATATATCTCCTAGAATCAATCAAATTTTCTTAGGAATAAGTTCATTTAAAAGCATAGAGGGCCTCCATTGACTTAGAGTCTCTGAAAATGAAAGTTTAGAGAAGTGTGTTGGGATCAGCATTGAGAGGCATATGAGACAGTTGGCTTTGTATTAAAAAAAAAAAAAAGTCCTGCATTCATCTCCTTCAGTAGGGAAGACCATGACTTGACACAACTCTACAAAATCTTGGCTTGATATTCCAACTATTTTAACTGGAACCTATTAGATAGAGTATCTTATGTCTAGGACCATGGTTTTAAGGGAGATAGTAATTGTCTCAGGAATAAATTACTAGTCCACCAAATTTGGCTTTTTAGGAATAATAATGATAATATTCTTCACTTGTATTGTGATCTTACAATAGTTGGATATTAAAAGTAGATACTTTACAAACATGATTTGAACCTTAAATTGTCATACATGGTGTAATTATTCCTATTTTGCAAATTAATTATCTGAGTTTTAGGTGTAGGAACCTAAACCTACAGTTTGTCTGAGAACCCACAGATTTAAAATATCAGATTTGGTGTTAAAATCCAGGTGTCTCTAAAAACTCTATTTTCACTATCATCCTGTAAAACCAATGGTAAGATAGACTTTATGCCATAAACTATAAGGCTACTCATTTCCAGACATAAAGCTCTCCACTTCTGATATTTGCTTATGTTCTGATGAAAATTCAATGGTAACAATAAAATTAGTTCAGATGGATGTGGTGATTATCAGGGGCGTTGGAAGGTAGTGGAGGAGAGTATAGGGGAATAATGTGATAGACAGAATCTTGACTTGGGTTGGTAAATCCATAACACAGTGAACAGATGAAGTATTGTAGAATTGTACACCTGAAACCTGTATAATTTTGTTAACCAGTGTCACCCCAATAAATTCAATAAAAAATCTAATGTTGAAAGTGAGCAAACACTGACTAATATATCTGTCAGACAGTGTATTGGCAGCAGCAGGACCCGAGGTTTCTTGATTCAGTAGGGTGATCATTACCATGGTAGTGCTTAGAGATTTTGTTGATGTGTATCTAGGAAATATGGTAGCAAACCAAGGGTAGACCAATTTGTTTATCATGGAATTGTTGGTGTAGAAGGGCAGATGAGAGCAAAGGTGAAACTTCTGAGCAAAGGCTTTTAGCTGTTTTTTTTTCTCTCTCTAATACATTTGTCAAATCTTTGTCCTAACTGTGTGATTTCTTGATGATAACTCATGAACTACTGTAAAATTCTTTTTGAGTCATAGATCAAAGGAACTGTGTCAGAACTGATAACGCTGTTGCAGCATTTGAAGTTATAAATGCTTATTTTTGATAGTGTTGTCTTTTCCTGATATTGTAGGAACTTCATTTTATTATAGTAGCCTTTGGATGATGTTTACTATGAATTGATATATTAGTTATTAAGTTTTTACTGTCACATAAAAATCCTCATTTGTTCAAGAGAGGAACTGTATATAAATCAGAAGTGAATAAAATAATGGCTTTAGTGGATGTAATTTATTAGCATCATGACTTTAATTAACTTGTTCATAACAATGAATATGTGAATTACCCATGGTTCTGTCTGACAGATATATTAGTCAGTGTTTGCTCACCTTCAACATTTGATTTTTTATTGAATTTATTGGGGTGACACTGGTTAACAAAATTATACAGGTTTCAGGTGTACAATTCTACAATACTTCATCTGTTCACTGTGTTATGGATTTACCACCCCAAGTCAAGATTCTGTCCATCACATTATTCCCCTATACTCTCCTCCACTACCTTCCAACGCCCCTGATAATCACCACACTATTGTCTATGTCCATGAGATTTTTATCTTTTTTGCTTAAACCCTCTCCCCACCTCTATCCAGCCCACTTTTCTTTGCTACCCAACAACTGTCAGCCTGCTCTCCATAAGTCTGTCTCTATTTTGCTTGTTAGTTCATTTTGTTCATTAGATTTCACATATGGGTGAAATTATATGGTACTCATCTTTCTCTCACTGGCTTCTTCCACTTCTTTTTTACGGACAAGTAGTGTTTCATTGTATAAATGTACCACAGCTATTTTATCCCCTCATCTTCTGAGAACACTTGGGCTACTTCTAAATCTTGGCTATTGTAAATAATACTGCTATGAACATAGGCATGTGTAAACTCTTTCAAATTAGCATTTCTGGTTTTCTTCAGAAAAATTCAGAGGTAGAATTGCTGAGTCATAAAGCAGTTTGATTTTTGTTGATTTCAGAGAGAGAGAGAGAGAGAGAGAGAGAGAGAGAGAGAGAGAGAGAGAGAAAGAAAGAGAGAGAGAGAGAGAGAGAGAGAGAGAGAGAGAGAGAGAAACATCAATGATGAGAGAGAATCATTGATCAGCTGTATCTGGCACACCCCTACTGGAGATCAAATCTTCAACCTAGGCATGTGCCCTGACTGAGAATCAAACCTTGACCTTCTGGTTCTTAGGTTGATGCTCAACCACTGAGCCATGCAGGTGGGGCTATCTAGATTTATTTTAAGAAATTCAAAGAACTATTGCTCATTTGATTATGGGAGTGGGTAAGTCTGAAATTTGCAAGATAGGTTGGCAGGCTGGAAGTTCTGGCAAAAGTTGAGTTGAAGTTGCAGTCTTGAGTCCAAAGGCAGACTGGGATGCAGAGTTATTTATTAGGGGACCTAAGTCTTTTCACTTAAGGCCTTCAAATGTTTGGATGAGCCCCACAACATTATGGAGGTTAATCTATTTTATTCAATGACTACTGATTTAAATGTTAATCACATATAAAAATATATTCATTGCAATATCTAGATTGGTGTTTGGTCAAAAAATTGGGCATCAAAGCCTAGCCAAGTTAACATATGAAATTCATTATCACATAGCCTTTTGTGTTTTATTCATTCAAGCGTGATGCTTAAGAGATTTATCCATGCTAGTACAGATATTATTAATACTTATTCTCTATATTTTAAAGAATGACTATGTCACAATTATGTATACATTTACCCATAGATGAACATTTGGGTTCTTTCCAGTTTTTGACTAATAAGAAAAATGCTGCCATAAAATATGACAGTTAGATAGCTCTTAATGTGACTTGCAAAGTCACATTAAAATGTAATCTATTTAATTTCACAAATTTCTACATAAAAGTGGATAATATATATTGTTTTTTAGCATTTACAGTGTTTGCATTTCTTGTCTCATTTAATTTTTACCAAAATAATAAATAATAAACATGCAAAATAGTGCCCTTTGCACATATTTTATTTAAATTATCTCAATATTAACAATTCTATTATTTACATATTTTAACCCCATTTTACAAGAAAAATATTGAAAGATAGGAATATATAAGGACTTGCCTAAGATGTTTATAGTAGGAAAGTACAAAGCTGGAATTTGTATCAAGATGTGGCTACCCCGGTCAATTAACCTTTTCCCCGGGCTGTCCCCCAAATGATAACATTGTAACAAAGCATTGCAAAGAGGCATGACCAAAGCTCAATCAAACTGAAGTATTAATTTCTCTGATTTAAAAAGAACATAAAACCTTGACCAATCATACCAAATTTTAGGATTGGAAAAATCCAGTCTCCTCTAAAGTAAGTGCTGAAATTTCCATTTTACAAATAAGGAAAAGTGAGGATCACTGAGATTAATTGTTTTGCTTCAGATGACATAGCTCAGAAGTAGTTGAGTTGCAATTAGAATTGATGTATGGGAAACTCCAAAGGGAAAAATCTAATCCTGGGAGGTGTCAAACAGCTCTTCCTGTAAAGAACCAGGTCATAATATTTTAGATTTTGTAAAATTTTAAGCTGTGAGACAAAATTGAGGATGTCATATAGGTACTTGTACACAGTACTGTCTCTGTCAACACTACTCAACTTTATGGTTGTAGCATGCAAATAGCAACATGTGATACATAAACAAATAGTGTGGAATTGTTCTAATAAAATTTCATTTATAAAAACAAGTAGAATTGGCCCCTACTCTATAGTTTGCCATCATCTACTCTAAACTATGCTCTATTGTTCCTTTTATTTGTTGGTGGGTGGGGAGGAGTTCTCTTTTGTAAGTTTTTTTTTAAGTTAATGGAGAGTTTCGACTTAATAGTTTATTTAGAAAGTTTGATTAAGTGCTATTGAATGAAAATTCATTTTAACCTCTTGATGAAAATTTGAGAAAATGGGGAAGATTTTGTGTTAGATAATGCTGGTGGACTAAGACCTTATAACATCGAATTGACTGAATATAGTGAATGATAGTTAAAACATGAAAAGAAAAGCCAGACCATGTGATAACTTTTAATCATTTTCTTTTTTAAAAAAAAGGAATAAGTCAGTCTCCGTCATATTGAAATCTCTGGCTTACTATTTTATTCTGTGAGCAGTTTATCATGCCAATTGTATGAGTTTCCTATAACAAATTACCACAAACTTAGTAACTTGAAAAAAAATTACTGCCATATAGTTCTACATGTCAAAAATTTCACTGGGCTAAAGTCAAGGTGTTTGCAAGACTATGTTGCTTCAGGAGGCTCAAGGGGAGAAACTATTTCCTTGTCTTTCCAGCTTCACAGGCTGCCCCTATCCCTTGGCTCATGTACCCTTTTTCTCATGAGTCTTACCTCTGTGTTGGTTGTCAGACCTCCTCTGACTTTAATCGCCTGCCTCTCTCTTATAAAGGCCTTTGTGATTACATTGGCACAGGATCACCTTCCATTATCAAGATTCTTAACTACATCTATAAAGTCCCTTTTGCCATGTAAGGTACCATAGTCACAGGTTCTGTGAATTAAGTCATCTTTGGGGGAGTCTCATTCTGTCTACCACACCAGTGATAATAAGCAATGGGGCAGGAAAAAGATCATTTTAGCAAGACTATGTTCCTCCAGAGCATATAATACTCTTCAGCTTGAGAAAGTCTACATAATAAGCAGTCCTGTAATTTTTTCATAAGAAAAAAATATGTATTTCTGAGGCCTCTCCACCATCCTCCTGCTGAGCTTATACGAAATGACAGCCACACTGACTTCATTTGCTTTTCAGAGTTTATCAGTATGCTGGCATTCTCCTTTTCTCTTTTAGCCAAGTAATTTGTACCATTCAAAATGTAGCCATTGTTAAGGAAATGATTTAGAGATGATTCAAATGATGGTGGTATTTAGCACCTACTGAAAGGATTTGTTAAATTTTATTTTATTTTTTGCAGTATTGCATGGGAATATGTAAAAGCTCCTTTTCAAAAGAATTTATATAAAAACACACTATATTATTAAGGCTGTAGAAGCAAACTTTGAGGGCATTATGTATTCACTCTTCTAACTGTTGAATAACACTGCATTTTTGGTTTATTGATATTAGATCATTTAGAATTTTGTGGAGAACACCAGGTAAGAATTTTTCTCACCATAAAAAATTACCATTGGATGATACTAGCCTGGTCTACACCAGGGAAATTTAAAGCAAACCAAATAATATTCTTCGCACCGGGTTATTTAGATGAAGAAAAAGCAAAGTGATATGCTGAACTCTGATTCTCAAGGCTTCCCAGGAGAAATTCTGGCAACTTTGTGGGAAATAATCATCTATACTAGTGTTCTGTTGAGTTCTAAAACGATGTGTAAACATCTCACTACCACACTGAGGGAATCAAAAAGGAGAGCAACAAAACCCAGTGTTCTGTATTATAATGTAGAAATTGCCTCTCTGAATCATGCTGGCTGAAATATTAGTGTGGTGGTTGAAGCTTGGTCTCATGGTTGGATTAGAAAGCCAGATTGGTTTCCAAAATAGGTTTCAATAATATCTTGTGGCTTTCTCTTTGGCTGCTGAAAGTGTGAATACTAGTAATGGAATCCTATTTTTGAAAGTATCAGCCTTAAGATATTTCCATGTGTAGTTAATCACTGGCAGTAATATTAAGGCTGATGAGTAATTTTCAAACTTTAAAATTCCTTCAGAGAAGGATATCCCTCAACTTAAACACCAGGAAGCAGGATTTAAGTTAGATTTAAGAGCTGGCTGATGGTAAGGGTTATTAAATACTGAAACCAGTTATTGAAGGAGATGGTGAAGTCTTCTCTGGAAGTCTTTAATAATGGTTTAGGAGTTGTCTTGCCTGAAGGCAAAGGATATTTTTCTTGTGTTGACTTTGCATATTATGGATTTCAGGATATCTTTGAGAAAGTCCTGAAGATACTTGTTAGGGCAAAGTAGATATATTGTATATGGACATCTTTTATATAATGTAGCTCTATGTGCCTTCTGTTCCACAGATAGTCATAATTTAAAGATGAGCTATCCCACCACTATCTTTTTACTTTAGAGGAGTTCCAAGGGGAAAAGAAGTCAACTTTAGACCTTTCCAAGAACTTTTGAGGTACCAGGTGTCAAATCTACAGTTGAAAAACAAGGACATTCAGAAATTCCTCAATGACTAAACTCTATAGTAAGTCTCAGTTCTGGGGTCAATCTTATCAGTGTTTAACTGGGGAATCTTCTGTCATTAATAAAGACAAAAACTTTGTTAATTATGCTGAGATATAGCTTCCTTGCTTGTAGAAAAGGTATGATCTACTGAAGAAGAACACAATCTCAAGTTTTTCAATCCACATTGAAATGGATATGCATGACTATATAGAAATTTCAGGCCAGCAGCAAGGAATATGTTATTGAATATTAAACATGTTGGTATTCTATATAAAAAATCCTAATATACTAAGTGTCTGGTTGTCTGTTCAACCATTCAAAGGGTAATATGCTAATGATATGCTAAGGCCCCTCAACTGCTCCTTATGATGTGCACTGACTACCAGAGGGCAGGTAGTTAACCAGTAGACCAGTTGCTATGAATGCACTGACCACCAGGGGGCACGCACTCCAATTAGTAAGTTAGCTTACTGCTGGGGTCTGGCCAATCGGGACTGAGTGAGACAGGCTGGCCTCGCCCTGGTGCCCTCCCGTGGTCCTTCCTTGACTGGCCAACCTCCCACATTCCTACCCAACCCCAATCATGCACTGGTGGGTCTCTTGGCCTGGCCTGTGCCCTCTTGCAATCTGGGCTGAGGAATGTCCCCTCAAGTGCATGAATTTTGTGCACCAGGCCTCTAATATCAAATATTATCCAGAAGAAGGGAACAGTACCTCCCAAAGAAAAGGGTCCTGATTAGTCACTGTCTCTCTGAAACAATAGAGGTACTCAGAGTTGGGGATTCCTTTCTTTTGTCCGACAATGCTTACTGCTTCAGAGAGATGTTTGCTTTAGACAGATGTTTATCTTCAAGTACTTTATCTCTCAGGGAAGACCATTGGCCTTGTGTGTTTCTCATTCTTGATTAGAGCTCACCTTGAAACCAAGTGCTGCTTAGCATTCTTGTTAATGACTTGAATCAAACTAAAGAAGCCCATGCTTACATTTGTGGGTTGCACAAAGCTGGGAGTAGCTTATACAGTTGGTGGCTGTATCAGGAGGCTAAACAGATGGTGAAACAGATAAAAATATAGATCAGAAACAGAAATATGAAATTTAATCTCATTAAGTATAATGTCTTGCAATTAAGGCTCTCATCACATTTTATTATCTGAGGTCGATGACACAGGCATCAGGTAAAGAAATGGCCCTTATCTGAAGATACGAGCTTCCCCTCAAAAGGAAAGTTGCAAAGTGATTAAAAATTAGGTGATCAATACACATTTACATAATGATTAACTATAGTTTCCTAAGACTTCTTTAATGTTCATCTTTATTCCTCTCCAATAATATCTCTTTGCATTTACCAAAAGAGCTTCTCAGTCTGCTTATTCTTTCCTGGACCTATTGTGCTTTTGTGTATTTTCTTTACAGACACATTATTTTCACATGGAGTTAGCTCTCTTTCCATTTATTTATTTATTTGTTTGTTTGTTTGTTTGTTACTAAGTAGAGTAACAGCCCAAATCAACCTCACAATCCTATCCTATAATCTTATTCCAAGATAAAAGTTTTCACCCATGAAAAGTTTTCTAGATGTGGCTTTATTATAATAAATTACTCATGATTTTCTTTAGTATAAACTTCACTTTAAACAGCTAATGCTAATAATGGAATTTAATTCCTGAATTGTGTAATAATATTTTACATTTGTCAACATGTACCTTTATAATTACCTTATATTGTATGCTTGATTCTCTGAGGAATATAATACAAAATTTATAATATAAGAAATCTAAAATTAACATAATTAATGTTAATTACTTATATTTCTCAAATTTTGTTTTTATACATTATTTAAAAATTGGGTAGAAAAGAGAAAAAATTATTCCAAATGAATCATATGTTTCATGCAATATTCTGAAACTTGATATAATGTGATTTTTTCCTAGAAAATTAGACTTAAATGATAGCCATCTTTGGTAAATAACAAAACTTGCCACAAATGTCATATTATAAAGACATGTGCTGGTTTGTACAAGTAATATGTTGTAATCATTGTAACTCTTTGTAGACTGTTACTAGTGTGCTTATAAATAAACAAAGCATGTTATACAAGAACTCTGGCTTATAGGCTTTCAATCTACCACTGAGTCCAAAAAATTTGGACATAAATATTGACAACATGAAGGGATTGTCTTGTTCCTTTCTAGGTTATTGCTACAAAAGATATGTGAAGTTCCATTTTCGATAGCTCATTTGAAATATGGAGAAGGGAATCATGACTGTATACACATATGCTTATGTAAAAAGCAGAAAAGGAAATGGAGAAAAATGAGAAGTGGTTTAGGAATATATAAAACAAAAACAAAAAAACCCACACAAACCTTTGATTGATTACGGCAGACCTGAGTCCAGTTTAATCCATGGTTTAACTACTCCAGCCTAGACCGGATCAGGATGACTAGGTCTGTGCCAAAGCTTCCAGAACGTACTGAGATTGAGGATTTGTGCTAGTCGCTCTGCATGTGGAGACAAATGAGACAACGTTCCTTACAGAGCATACAAAAAGCAATGGAGTACTGAGCAGTCATTACAGGTGCTATGAGATGCACTGAGGACTCACTAAAACCCAGAGATGGGACTACCTGTTTCTACTCAAAGAACTCCTAGAGGACTTACCAGGAAAAGTGGTGAGGCTTGTGGTAGTTGAATTCTAATTCTATTAGAAATGAAGAGGGTTATATAAGAGAGATAGGTGCCTGAGGCTAGGGAACAGCCTGCAAAATAACAAAAGCATGAATATTCATAGGACTGCAAGTTAGATATGAATTGTGTGATCAAAAGAATAATGGTCACATCCCCCCAAACACACACACACACACACACACACACACACACACACACACACACACAAAACAAAAAACTGGGAATATGTGAGATGACATGACAAAGAGAGTGAAAAGTTATAGGTGGAATTAAGGTTGCTAATTAGCTGACCTTAATAGAGGAAGATTCTGGGTTATCCAGGAGGGTTCAATGTAATCACAAGCATCTTTAAAGAGTCAGAAGAGGAGGTCAGAGCAGCAAGAAGAGAGAAGGCTCATTCTGTTTTTGGCTTTGAAGAAGGAGGAAGTGGCCCTGAGCCATGGAATGTGGGGAGCCTCTGGAAGTTAGTAAAGGCAAGAAAGCAGATTCTCTTCTGGGGGGATGTCCAGATGGGAATGCAGTCTTGTCTACCCCTTGCCTTTAGACCACTGAGACTTTTGTTGGACTTGTGGCCTTCAGAGCTGAAAAGCTGTAAACTTTTGTTGTTGTTTTAAGTCACTCAATTAGGTTTATGGAAATAATTGCTGCAAAAATTATACAAATGACAACCATGTTGAAAATTCAGTGCTAGGAGCAGTGGGGCATGAAAGGCAGCCAAGGCTCAAGCCTGAGAGGACACTGTATGCACCACTCTGTGGTTTGGGTTTGACCCTGACAGTAACCAGGACCTCCTGGGAGGTTCAATAGTGCTGTGATATGACTGGGTATGTGTTCTAAAATGTTACTCATGCAACAAAAGATTAGAGGATGCATAGGATTTGAGAGACTTTCAGGAAAAACACTGAATTGGGAAATGTTAATTAGAATTGACACTTGCTGAGTGATTGCATATATGCATTGAAGGGAGGGGAAAGAAATGGCAGCATTAAAATTCATGGCTTGGATTGGAGAGTTGAAAGAATGATGGGAAATTCTATGAGATGAGAAGCCAGGAATAGAAGTGAAGTGTAAGGTACATTGGTAGAAAGTTGATGGAGTTTCTTCTGGTGGCTCCTTAGCTCTCTGAGAAATAGGACGTAAAGTCATTAATTGAGAAAGAATGGGTTAGAGCTTTGAGTGAGAATTCTAAGAAAACAAAGTTTCTGTCACTTTCTTTCATTGGACCTAGAATTTCTGTTCATAGTGAATATAGAAGAAAAATAGGCAGCTGTGAAGGCCCAGGTGAATGTTAGGACCTTAAATTCTTTATTCTTTATGCCTGAAAGAGTTTGCTCTCATTCTTGATCTGACTAGTTATAGAGCTTTTAAGATCCTGTAACAATGGGGAATTATAACCTGCCCCACAATTTTTTTGACATTGTTTCTGTAAATACTGGATCTGAACAATATGTAGTTTGTGGATAAACAGCATATTTGTTTAAGAATCCTAAGAACTAACTTTAGAAGATGCAGTCTCCAACCTTCAGTCATCCAAGTTCTGGGAGATTTGCTGACTTTACAGTAGAACCAGGATGACATAGAACCAGGGTGATAAGATCAGGATGATAACATACCAGACCATCACTTGACCAGTTTTGACATCCTTATCAGAATGAACTGTACTGACCTGCATGTAGAGAACTTTTCAATCCTCTTTCTCTGATTTCTTTGTTCCGCTTTCCATCTCCCTCCTTATAAAAATATCTGTCTGCACTGAGATGTTGAGATGGGCTTTGGATAAGAGTCCCTATCTCAGGTTACTAGCACTTGAATAAAGCACTTCTTTCCACCAGTATCTGTCTTACAAGTTGTGGTACTAAGCAGCTGAACCCAATGAGGTGGTATTTGTATCCCCGAGTCTTTCCTGAACACTTAGATACCAATTGTGGACACTTAGTTTTGTTTACTTAGCAACACTTTCACCTATTGAAAGTACTGTCTATTTGTTTTAGTACTTGCTCCTCTGCACCTGGTAGGGATTATATCACAAAACCCCACCTCCTCCCTAAAAGATTAAACATGTGATTCCATATGGCCATTTGGAGTGTTTCTTCAAAAAATTAATATAGATGCAGATTAGACTTTTGGTCAAGATTGCATTGTAGGTAAACTGTGCTCTCCTTCTTCCGCAATCACATCAAAATTACAACTAAACTATACAGCAACCAACATTGAAAACCACCTGAAGACTAGCTGAAGAGATGTCCTGTAATGAAGGGTATAAAAGGAAGCCATATGAAGGCTGGTAGTATGGTATTGAGATGGAAAATGGGAAGGTCCCACACCTACATTGTATTGATTAAGAATCAGGAGTTTGCCTGATCAGTATGGTTCAGTGGTTGAGCATTGACCTAAGAACGAGGAGATCATGGTTTGATTCCTGGTCAGGTCATATGCCCGGGTTGTAGGATCCATCCCCAGTAGGGGGTATGCAGGTGACAGCCAATCAATGATTCTCTCTCATCATTGATGTTTCTATCTCTCTTCCTCTTTGAAATCAATAAAAATATATTTTTTTAAAATTAGAAAAAAGAATCAGGAGTGATATCTCAGCTGCAGAGGTGAGGAGTAAGGGGTCCAGCCTTATATCTGGCTTTTCACCCCATGGACCCAGTGCTGGGAATAGGAGTTTCTCATAACATCTGGCTGTTAAAAAAAAAAAAAGCAGCAAAGATTGCATCCTAGTAGGACAGAGGACAGCTAGAGACCTAGGTACTGCACACAGACTTACCTGTTCACAAACTCACTCATTCTGGGCTCTAGTGCACAGAGCAACAGCTTAAAAAGCATTTGGGGAGAAAGTAAATAGATGAGTTTCAGAGCAAGGACTGGAAAGGCAGGAGTCAAGGCATCTCTCTCCAGAGACAGATAATGCTGACAAACACCATTCTTCTTATGTGGAACCTGCACCTAAACTCAGCTGGCAGATACAGGTGGGTGCCAAGTGTGACCTCCCCATTAACTTGGTTAACATCATTCTCCCTGCCCTGGTGATTCCCTGAGACACCACTCCACCAATTCACATATCTGGTGGAACCTCTTCTAGCAGTTTCTTCACATAAGTAGCCTGCAGACTTTTCTAAAATATCTGAAAGGTCCACAAACCCTGAACAAGTGTACCTTGTACCTCTTGCTCAGCTATACCAAGTCTGACACACGTGGAAACTGGTCTCAATTTTCAGGTAACTCCACACCTGGCAAAAGCAATGTCCAGTCTTGGCTTGGAACATAGCCTCAACTAAGCCACCACAAATATAGCACAAGTGGCAATAGTCCTCAGTCTACATCTTGGTGTCCATCAAAGGGTTCTAAACTTGAAACTAGTGGCAACTAGCCTTGGTTCACAAAATAGTCTCTCCCAAAGTGCCTCCAAGCCCAGCACAAGAGGCAACCAACTGCCGATCACTTTGTAGCTCCTAACTGATGACTTCAAGCAGGGCATAAGTGGCGGCTGAACTTGATCCACACTTGAATCCCTCCCAAGTGTTTCCAGAACCAACACACCAGAGCACCACCCAACCAGCTCCACAAACAATACCTGAAGGGCAGATTTAGCTGATACTAGAGCCCCAGCATGGGTGGACCTAGAGGATATTATGGTCAGTGACATAATTCAGACAGAGAAAATACCATATAATTTTACTTATAGGTAGACTCTAAAAACAAAATAAACAAACAAAATATAAACAAACTCATAGATACAGAGGACTAATTGATGGTTGCCAGTTGGGAGGGGTTTTGGGGGGAAATGGGTGGTAAAGGTGAAGGAATTAAGAACAAATTGGCAGTTATAAAAATAATCACAGGGATGTAAAGTATAGCACTCAGAATACATAATGTAATAATTATGTATAGTGTAAGATAGGTACTATCTGGGTGGTCACTTCATAAGATATATAGATATCTAATCATTATGTTATGCACCTAAAGCTGATATAATATTGTATTCAGCTATAATTTAAAAACTAAGAAAACCATTATAATTTAAGTGAAAAAAAATAGTTAATATGGATTGTGAGAGAGTGAATGAGCACCCCCTCTCCAGAAGGAGTCTACTAAGAACCAGGTAAACTGGAACTGCTGGGGACTGCTTCTCTATGGCTGGAAAAGCCTGCCTGAAAAGAAAGCAAGGAAGAAGTAAGTGGATAAAGAGTCCTAAAGTCATTATTTACACCCCCAGGTACTAGTTTACCCTTTGGACTTGCTGGCATGTGAGATAATCAATTACCTTTATTCACTTTGTTCAGTTTGAGTTTGGTTTTAGTCACTAATGTAGTTTTCATGTAATGCCCCCTCATAGCACTTGACATGCTTTATCACTATTTGCCCAATTGCTTGTTGTATTCATTCTCTAGACTGCCTTAAAATACCCAAAAAACAAACTAGATGCCTTAAAACAACATAAACTATTGTCAGGATTAGAGTCTAGAAGTTTCAAGTCAAGATGATGGCAGTGCTATGCTGTCTCTGAAAGCTCTAGGGGAGAATTTGTCCCATGCCTTTCCCTTAGCTTCTGGTGTTGCCAGCAATCCTTAGTCTGTAGTTGTATCACTGCAACCTCTGTCTCTGTCTTTACATAACATTTACCTTGTGTGTTTTTATATTCCTCTTGTGTCTCTGTTTCCACATGACATTTTCCTCTCTGTGTCTAATATAAGCCAATGTCCAACTCAGCGTGTAAGGAAACCAGTACTACAGTATGACCTCATTATAATTTGCATCTGTATATACATATATATATATTATTGATTTCAAAAGGAAGGGAGAGGGGAGAGAGATAGAAACATCAATGTTGAGAGAGAATTATTGATTGGCTGACTCCTGTACACCCCCTAAAGGGGATCAAGCCTGGCCTCCAGGCATGTGCCCTGACTGAGAATCGAACCATGACCTCCTGGTTCATAGGTTGCTGCTCAACTACTGAACCATGCCAGTCGGTCTGTAACTTGCATCTTTATTACATCTGTGAAGACACTATTTCCAAGTAAGTTCATACTCACAGGTCCCAGGGGTTAGAATTGGAAAATTTATTTTAAGGAGACATTCAATCCATAATGCTTGTGCACATCATCTACTAAGTTATGAACTCTGACCGCAGAAACCACATGTATCATCTTCAGAGTCATCTTCAAGTGCCAGCTTGGTGCCTAACACAATTAGAGCTCAAAAGTAATGAATTCTCACAGAAGTGAAAGGGAAGAGAGCATTTTCAAAGAGACAGAGGCCAGTATCAAGTGCCCTCAGAATCTCAAATAAAGATAGGAACCATTAAGCATCCACAGGATTAAACATCAGAGGCTTGGCTAGTGGTGTGGTCCAGGCTAAAGTCACATCAGTAGCATAAACAGAGCATGAAAGATGATAAATTGGAGACAAGTCATCCAAGAATTTTCTCTGTGAAAGGCAAGAAAGTGATAACACTGTTGGGAAGAGTGTATGTTTGAAGGAAGATCATTTAATGTTTAAAAGTGAAAGGAAGGGAGCATTTTCTCAATTTATTGAGGTTCTGCTTTCTGACATAAGTTGACAGTTTGGCTCAAATAAACTCACAAAAATTCTTTACAGGTTTCAATGTTTTTTTGTTTGTTTGTTTTATGTTAACGTTACTTGGCGTAGTCATGGCAGGATTCCAAAGAAAGCTTACCCAGGATCATGCCTTGGACTTGGACTCGATGCTAGGATCCAGCAAAGGGACTTTTGAGCCTGCCAGTTCTCTGCCCATTAGGTGAACATGGCTGAGTTGTCTCTTGGATCCAGGACCTTCCCTTGCTTTGGTAGAGGGACTGACTTTATTTGAGCTGTGTTTTAAAATCCTCAAGGTGGAATCAGGGTTGACAGAACCCAGGTTAAGGGTTGACAGAACCCAGGCTTAGGTGGAACTTGAGGGGGAAAAAATGGGTGGCTGGTTTTGATGTTTACTTTTCAATTGGAATTGCTGAGAGCCTGAGCAAAAATAAGCTTCTCCGCATAAATGAACTGAACTCATTTAGCTCTGAAGATAAAGGGGCAACATTTCTTTTTATCTTTCTTTTTTTTTGAATAGTCTGATTCTGGGGTGTTCTTAGGTGACTAAAAATCTTTGTGGTGGGGTCAGAAATACAGGAGCCCCATATGGAAGTCCCAATGCAACTGTTAACTAAATGGCTCATCTAGAGGGCCACCATAAAGCTCGGTCTGCTGGGACCTCGAAACTTTCCTGTGGTTTTAGATAGCTGGGAGAGAAGCTGAAGCCATATTTGACCCACTACATAACATGTCTAAAGCTTGCTCAGACTACAAATATAAAAAATAAAAAAAAATTACATGGGAAATTGTATCTCTAAGGCCAGAAGCTCCCAAGACCCCAACCCTCATTTAATACTCCTGATAGGAATCCTTTACTTGCAAGTACTTTACAGAAACAAGATTTAACTAGAAATTATTAACTGAGAGATGGACAAAAATGCAGTTTGTTTGGGGAACCTATGTTAATATTTGGCATGCAGAAATTAAAAAATGCTGGCTCTGAAATTAAACTGAGCCGAGACCGGTTTGGCTCAGTGGATAGAGCGTCGGCCTGCGGACTGGAAGGTCCCGGGGGTTCAATTACAGTCGGGGGCATATACCTTGCTTGTGGGCACATCTCCAATGTGGGTTGTGCAGGAGGCGGCTGATCGATGTCTCTCTCTCATCGATGTTTCTGACTTTCTATCCCTCTCTGTAAAAAATAAATAAAATATATTTAAAAAAATAAATAAACTGAGTATATGGGAAGCATATCTTGATTTAGAAATTAGAAACTTCTGAGGAAAAGCATAGAAAAACATTTCTTCCAATAAAATGGCAATTAATAAAAAAATTTTAGAGACTCTCTCAGAACTATTCTAAAGTTAATAAATGTCTACACCTTGTGTTTCCCATAGGAAGCATGCCTCTGATTTATCTTCATAGAAGATTCCCCCAGACAAAGGGAGGTAGAGGCAACTAAAAAAGATGCCAGCCCCCTCCCCGCTTTTTTTTGAAGAGTCCATTGGGAATATACTGAAATTCTAGAGAGGGCAGTTCCTGAACCAGGGACAAAAGACATTGCTTTGGTAATTTTTAATGCTGGAAATTCTTTGGTGTGAACTTTTAGTGTGTACTGTGCACCTGTATAAAAGTGTTGATGTTTTTGTGTCTCTTTGTTGTTGTTTAATTAGTTTAAAGAAGAAGCAAGTCCTGCTCTGGGGAAGCCTAGTTGTGTGTGGTGAGGTTGAAAGTGTGAGAGAGATTGCAAGAACATCCCAGCAGCTACCAAGAATTCTTAATCTTGGGGGCTCTTCTTGCTTTCCCTCTCAGGGTTCAACCACCAGAAGTGGTTAGTGAGATTTCTGTCTGTTTATCTGCAATATAATTGTGGCTGTCTATCTTTTAGGGATTTTGGTTTGCTCTTTCCTTATTTATTGTGAGAATAAACAAATCATCTTTTCTGTCAAAGAACAGTTTGGACAGTCTCCATTTGGACTGACTTGGCAGCTGCCATGTTGGCTACATGGCTATCCCACCATCTTGAAACAGCAAAGGCTAACCCCTCTCTTTGAATTAGCCAATTAGGAAAAACCATGCACCTGTGCTCCAATCAAGAGCAAGGGACAGGTCACCTGCATTGCTAAGGCACTCTGCTTCAGAAAGGAACTTGCAAAGATTCAGAGGCAAGTTCAAACAGGAAACTTTAGGGGGATAGAATGTGTCCAGTCAGGGACACTGGGCAAGCCAAGCATCATGATTCCCTGTGCAGGCGTCTGCCAGTGATACTCTGAGTATTTGCATTTCAATACAATATTTTGGGAGTTTATGAATTATTTTCAATGCTCAATACACTGCTTGAAATAAGCTGTGCACCTCATTTTAAAATCTTACATATTATTCTTTATACGTTGAAATTATAATTGAATTGAAAGGTATACAAATTTTATATTATTTTCTATGTCATTTTACAGGGATTATTATTTACCAAGAAGTTGTTATTTTGGAATGTTATATTTTATAGAAAAGCAAAGCATTTTATAAAATCTATAACCGTGCCACTTTTAAATTTTTGTCATTTGTGGACAGCTGTATTCTGATGCATTTGTAGGTATATTATATGTCTAGAAAAATCCATGAAAAGGACTCAGACTTACTCTAAATTGCAGACTTCTAAGCAGGTCATATTTTTGAACTAGATGAAGATTTATAAAACTTCAAGGAATAATTGAATTCAAAACTACTGAAAAATAATCAGGATAAACAAAAATAATTATGGGACTAAATGAATTGAGTATAATTAGTCTTATGAATCTTTAAAATATTTTTGACTTTTAAATCTTTTGTTTCCCAAATATAAGGAAAAGTAAAAAGCAGACATTCTGATTGTAGGAACTAACAAATTGGTAACAGATTCATTTCACAGTGTGCTCCCAGAAGACAAAGATTTCAAAGATCATTACTTACAACCAGGATTTCTGGTGTATTGGAAAAGACACCAAATAAAAGACTCTCTTCAACATCGTTGGAAAGGACCTTACCAGGTATTACTAGCTAACCCATGTGCTGCCAAACTTAAAGGGGTTAGCTCATGGATTCACATTTCTCATTTAAAAAAGGTACATGACTGTGAATGGATGTTGACTCCCATCTCTGACAACCACCTGCAGTGGAGATCAAGGACGAGAAGTTGCTAACCAGGAGGAGACACACAGCTATCTCAAGACAATGTTAACAGGGCCTGTATGCTCACAAACTGACATCACTTGTTTTTATATCGTCTGATTGATATTAATTGAATGTACACAAAATGATTTTCATATTATTATTATCCTCATGGTTCCCTAGTGGAAACAATATTTACCTTCCAGATCTCTTCTCTTATTCAATATGAAACAATTTAACTTGGGTGCCAGATAATTTTTTCCACCTAATATACAATGATGTTCTGATTTTCAGGTATGAGAGTTAAATTAATGCTTTGTTAACCACACATTGGTCTTCTCCTACTATCAATATAAGCTTTGGTTGTTTTTTGGACTAGATGCTCCAATCAAAAGACATCGAGTGAGTGATAAAAAAACAGGACCCATACATATGCTGTCTATAAGAGACCCACCTTAGAGCAAGGGACTCACAGAGACTGAAGGTGAAGGGATGAAAAATATCTTTCAGACAAATGGAAATGAAAAAAAAAAAAGCTGGGGTAGCAATACTTATATCTGACAAAATAGACCTCAAAGTGAAGGTCATAATAAGAGATATGGAAAGCCATTTCATAATATTAAAGGGATTAATACAATAAGAGTATATAACCCTGATAAACATATATGCACACAATGCAGAAGCACCCAAATACATAAAAAGAAAAACTCCTGGAAGCTATCAAAGGAGAGGTCAACAACAATAGAATCATAATAGGGGACTTTAATACACTACTGATATCACTGGATAAATCCTCTACACAAAAAATCAGCAAAGAAACAACAATCCTAAAAGACTCAATAGATCAGATGGACTTAGTTTGCATCTTCAGAAAATTTCACCTCAAAGCCAAGGAATATATGTTCTTCTCAAGTGCACATGGGACATTTTCAAAAATAGACCACATATTGGGTCACAAGCAGTCTCCTCAAATTTAAGAAGATTGAAATCATATCAAGCATTTTCTCAAACCACATTGGCATAATATTCTATCTAATAAAAGAGTAATATGCAAAATGACCATACCTCTGCTACACCCACAAGACACACCCACCAGCCAATCAGGAGCAAGAATGCAAATTAAGCCAACTAAGATGGCTGTGGCTATGGAGCAAGCAGGAGGCTTGGATTTCCCCAGTAAAAGAAGAAGCCAAGCTTTCCACACACCCTGGCTGGCCTAGGCCTCTACTCAAAGCTACATAGTTTTAATTATAGAAGATAAATAAATCCCAACAAAGATAGCTGTGGCCACAGAGCAAGCAGGAGGCTTGGCTCTGCTCGAGGCTACAAAGTTTCAATTAAAGGAGATAAGTAAATCCTAGGGCCTCCACTTGGGTTGCTGGTGTGTACAACTGGCCTGCAAACCAACACAGTCCCCTTGCCCAGGCTGTCCCACACCCCAAGGGAACCCTCACCCTCATCTGGGACACCCTTTAGGGAAAACCAGCTGGCCCCCACCCATTCACCAGGCCGCAATCCTATCTAATAAAATCGACCATCACTCCAACACACAAGATGGCTGTCCATGTGGTCAAAGATGGCCAGCAGGAGAGGGCAGTTGGAAGGGACCAGGCTTGCAGGAAACTGCAATAAGGGATGACCAGGCCTGCAGGGGAGGGCATTGATGGACAAACAGGTGGGCAGGGAAGCAGTTAGGCATCAATCAGACTAGCAGGGGAGTGGTTAGGGGGTGATCAGGCTGACAAGCAGAAATGGTTTGGGGCAATCAGGAAGACAGGCATATGAGCAGTTGGGAGCCAGCAGTCCTGGATTGTGAGAGGGATGTCTGACTTCCCGTTTAGGCCCAATCTTACTGTGATCAGGCCTAACTGGCAGTCAGACATCTCTCAAAGGGTCCCAGATTGGACAGGGTGCAGACTGGGCTGAGGGACACACCCCTATGCAAGAATTTGTGCACTGAGCCTCTAGTTAGAAATAAACTATAATAAAAACAGCCCAAAAAATTCAAACATTTGGAAGCTGAATAGCATGCTATTAAACAGTGATTGGGTTACCAAAGAGATCAAAGAAGAAATTAAAAACATCCTGGAGACTAATAATAATAAAAACATAACAATCCAAAATTTATGGGACACAATGAAAGCAGTCCTGAGAGGGAAGTTTATAGTGCTACCAGCCTACTTAAAAAACAAGGAAAAATGGTAATAAATCATCTAACTTTACAACTCAAAGAATTAGAAACAGAGCAATAAGAAAAGCCCAGAGTGAGTAGAAGGAAGGGAATAATAAAGATCAGAGCAGAAATAAATGATATAGAGACCTAAAAAACAATACAAAAGGTCAATGAAACCAAGAGCTACTTCTTTGAAAGGACAAATAAGATTGATGAACCTCTAGCCAGGCTTACCAAGAAGCAAAGAGAGAGGACCCGAATAAACAAAATCAGAAATGAAAGAGGCGAAATAACAACAGACCTCACAGAAATACAAAGGATTGTTAAAAAAAAATACTATGAACAACTCTATTCCAACAAACTAAACAATCTAGAGGAACTGGACATATTCCTAGAAAAAATACAACCTTCCAAAACTCAAACTAAAAATCTTAATAGGCCAATAACTATGGAAGAAATTGAAGTAGTCATCAAAAAGCTTCCAGCAAACAAAAGCCCAGGACCTGATGGCTTCACAGGGAACTTTTTCCAAACATTTAAAGAAGATCTAAAACCTATTCTCCTAAGACTTTTCCAAAAAATTCAGGAGAAAAGCACACTTTCAAGCTCATTCTTTGAAGCTAACATCACCCTAATACAAAAACCAGATAAAGACAACACAATGAAAGAGAATTACAGGCCAAAATCCCTCATGACCATAGATGCCAAAATCCTTAACAAAATTCTAGCAAATTGGATCCAGCAGTACATCAGAAAGAGCATATACCATGACCAAGTAGGATTTATCCTGGGGATGCAAGCATGGTACAATATCCACAAATCAATAAATGTGATATATCATATAAACAAATTGAGAGATAAAAACCACATAGTCATATCAATTGATGCAGAAAAAGCATTTGACAAAATCTACCACCCTTTCTTGATAAAAACTCTCAGCAATGTGAGAATAGAAGGATCATACCTCAACATAATAAAAGCCATATATGGCAAACCCACAGCCAACATCATACTCAATGGGCAAAAACTAAAAGCATTTTCCCTAACAACAGGAACAAAATAGAGATGCCTACTCTCACAACTCCTGTTCAACATAGTACTGAAAGTACTAGCCATTGTGATCAGGCAAGAAGAAGAAATAAAAGGGATCCAAATTGGAAAAGAAAAAGTAAAACTGTCCTTATTTGTGGATGACATGATACCGTTCATAGAAAATCTAAAGACTCCACAAAAAATTATTAGACTTAATAAATTAATATGGCAATGTAGCAGTATATGAAATTAATACCAAGAAATCTATGGCATTTCTATATACCAATAATGAACTTACAGAAAGAGAGAACATTGCACCAAAAAAATTAAGATACCTAGGAATAAACTTAACTAAGGAGGTAAAAGTCCTGTATACAAAAAAAACTATAGGACACTGAAAAAAGAGATAGAGGAAGACATAAACAGATGGAAGAACATACTGTGTTCATGGATTGGTAGAATCATCATCATTAAAATAACCATACTACACAAAGCAATCTACAGTTTCAATGCACTCCTCATTAAAACACCAATGGCATATTTCGCAGACATAGAATGAACTTTCCAAAAATTCATCTGGAATTAAAAAAAAAACTCCAAATAGCCACAGCAATCATGACAAAGAAGAACAAAGTAGGTGGGATTTCAATACAAGATATCAAGCTGTATTACAAAGCCACTGTTCTCAAAACAGCCTGGTACTGGGACAAGAAGAGACATATAGATCAATAAAATAGAATAGAGAACCCAGAAATCAACCCTAGCCACTATGCTCAATTAATATTCAACAAGGGAGGCATGAACATACAGCAGAGAAAAATAAATATCACATAATCTCACTCATTTATGGAATATAATGAACAACATAAATGGATGGACAAAGACAGAGAAACAGAGAAACATCGATCAGACCCTTAAACCTCAGAGGGAAGGTAGGGGAGGATGGGAATAAGGGGGAGAGATCAACCAAAGAACTTGTATGCAGGCATATAAGCCTAACCAATGGACACAGACAACAGGGAGGTGAGGGCATGAGCGGGGAGTGGGGGCTGGAGGGTAGGGGGGATAAGGAGGGTAATGTGGGAATAAGGACACATATGTAACACTGTAATCAATAAAGAAATTTAAAAAAAAGTGAAAGGAAGTTTCATGAAAAGATCTATTGTAAGACAAAAAAAAAACAGACAACTGGCAAGCAGATCTTACATTTTTATTGAATTTATTTGGGTGACATCCTATCTAATAAAAGAGTGATATGCAAATTGATCATCACTTCAACACAGAAGATGGTTGTCCTCATGTGGTCAAAGATGGCTACTCCCATGTGGACACAAGATGGCCACCACAAGATGACCTGCAGGGGAGGGCAGTTATGGGCGATCAGGCCAGCAAGGGAGGGCAGTTAGGGTTGACTGGGTTGGCAGAGGAGGGCAATTAGGGATGACCAGGCCTTCAGGTGAAGACAGTTGGGAGAAACCAGGCCAGCAAGGGAGGGCAACTGGGGCAACCAAGACTGCAAGGAAAGGCATTTAGGGGTGACCAGGCTTCCAGGGGAGGGCAGTTAGGGATGACCAGGCCAGCAGGGGAGGGCAGTTAGGGGCAATTGGGCTGGCTGGGGAGCAGTTAGGCATCAATCAGCCTAACAGGGGAGTGGTTAGGGGGTGATCAGGCTGGTAGGCAGAAGCAGTTAGGAGCAATCAATCAGGCAGGCAGGCTAGTGATTGGGAGCCTGCAGTCATGGATTGTGAGAGGGATCCCAGATTGGAGAGGGTGCAGGCTGGACTGAGGGACACACCCTCCCCTTGCCACCCATGTACGAATTTTTGCACTAGGCCTCTAGTATATCATAAAAAAAGCCTTAGGGGCCATCAGGCCAGCACAGGAGGGCAGTTGGGGGTGATCAGGCTGGCAGGGGAGCAATTATGCATCAATCAGACCTGCAGGGAAGTGGTTAGGGAGCAATCAGTCTGGTAGGCATAAGCGATTAGGGGCAATCAGGCAGGCAGACAGGTGAGTAGTTAGGAACCAACACTTCTGGATTGTGAAATTGGAGAGGGTGCAGGCTGGGCTGAGTGATAAGCCCTCATACACAAATTTTGTGCACTGGGCCACTATTCTACACTAATAAAAGAGAAACATGCAAATTAACCATCACTCCACTACACCCACCAGTCTATCAGGAGCAAGTATGCAAATTAACCCAACAAATATGGTGGCGGCCATGGAGTTGGAGCAAGCAGGAGGTTTGTGTTGCCTCTGGCAATGGAAGAAGCCAAGCTTCCTGCCAGCACTGGCTGGCCCTGGCCTCCACTCAAGGTTTCAAAGTTTCAATTATAGAAGATAATTAAATCCCAGATACTTGCTTCCAGCCAGCCCTGGCCTCCGCTCAAGGAAACACTGAAAAAAAAAAGCCCCTTACCCAGGTTGGCCACACCCCCATTGGGTGAGGGTCCCCAATGGAGGGCTTGGTCAGCCTGCAAACAGCCATTAGCCCTTCACCCAGGCTGGCTAGGCACCAAGGTAGAGACCTCAACCCTAAAGGGAATGTGACCAGCCTAAAATCAGCCCTCAATTTCTCATCCAGACTAGCCAGGCACCCCAGTGGGAACCCCCACCCTGAAAGGTCTATGGCCAGCTTGAAAATAGCCCTGAGCTCCTCACCCAGGCTAGCCAGACCCCACCCACCCAGCGGGGATCCTCACCCAATGGGGGCATGGCTGTCTTGCAAACCATCACAGGCTCCTCCCCCAGGCCGCCCCACATCCCAAGTGAACCCCCCACACTGATCTGGGACACCCTTCAGGGTAAACCAGCCAGCCTCCACCCATGCACCAGGCCTCTATCTATACTAATAAAAGGGTAATATATTAATTAGACTGGAGACCTTCCAAGAGATCTTCTGAACGTTCTTCTGGACAAAGCCATGGTGGCAGGGCCTAGGTAAAGGCATTTAGAGGCCAAGAGGGGATGGCGGTTGTGGATGATAAGGTCAGGATGGGACCACAGTTGTGGGTCATCAGGGTGGAGTGGGGAGGGGAGGAGTTGGGGGTAAACAGACCAGTTGGGGGTGAGCAGGCCATCAGGGGAGGCAGTTGAGAGCAAGCACACTGGCATGGGGGGCACTTGAGGGTGATTAGGCTGGTGAGGGAGGAATTTGGGGGTGAGAAGGCCAGCAGTAGGGTCAATTGGGGGTGAGAAGGCTGGCAGATAGAGTGGTTAGGGGCAATCTGGCAGGTAGGCAGGCAGGCAGGTGAGTAGTTAGGAGCCAGCAGTCCTGGATTGTGAGAGAGATATCTGACTGCCAGTTAAGGCCTGATTATTGTAAACCAGCAGTAGGACATCCTTTGAGGGGTCACAGATTGGAGAGGGTGTAGGCTGGTCTGAGGGACAACCTCCCCCCACCACCCCATGCATGAATTTTGTGTGCCGGAACTCTAGTTTATATATAAAAGCCTAAGAGACCATTATGACTGGTCACTATGATGTGCACTGACCACCAGGAGGCAGATGATCAATGTAGAAGCTGCACCATGGTAGTCAGTGAACTCCCACAACCAACCTCCTGCTGCAGGCCAACCTCCATGGCCAGTCAACCTCCTACAGTCCCTTCATCCCCCTTCTTCCCTCTTCCCCCACAGCCAGCTGCCCCAATTGCTGGCTAGACCAAGGGAATCCACCTGTGCACGAATTTGTGCACAGGTCCTCTAGTTGGTTAATAAAATTATATAGGTTTCAGGTGTACAATTCTATAATACATCATATTTATATTATATTTTATGTTCACCACCCCAAGTAAAGTCTTCTTCCATCACCATTTATTCCCCTTTACCCTCTTCTACCTCACTCTACTGTCCTTCCCTCTCAAAATCACCATATTGTTTTCTGTGTCCATGAGTCTGCCTTTTTTTCCCTTTGCTTAATCTCTTCACCCTTCTCACCACCCCTAATCCCCTCCCCTCTGACAGCTGTTAGTCTGTTTTCTGTATCCCTGAGTCTGTCTCCTCTTTGTTAGTTTATTTTGTTCATTAGATTCAAGATATAAATGAAATCATATGATACTTGTCTTTCTCTGACTGGCTTATTTTACTTAGTCTAATATTCTCCAGGTCTATCCATGCTGTTAGAAAAGGTAAAATTTTCTCTTTTTTTACAGTGGAGTAGTAGTCCATTGCATAAATATACCACAACTTTTTTATCCACTCATGTATTGATGGGCACTTGAGTTGCTTCTAAATCTTGGCAATTATACAAGTAAATAACACTGCAATGAACGTAGGGGTGCATAGATTCTTTGGAATTAGAATTTGGTTTTCTTTGGATATATTCCCAGAAATGGAATTGCTGAGTCATAAGACAGTTCTATATTTAACTTTTTGAGGACACTTCATACTGCTTTCCACAATGGCTGCACCATTATGCGTTCCATTTTCTCCATATCCTCGCCAACACTTGTTGTTGGTTTATTTACTGATGATGGCCTTTCTTACAGATCTGAGGTAATATCTTATTGTGGTTTTAATTTGCATTTCTCTGATGATTAGTGATGTCGAAATCATAGATTCATCACAATTTCAATCAATATACCAATGGCATATTTCATAGAATTAGAACAAATATTCCAAAAATTTATATGAAACTACAAAGGATCCCAAATGACCACAGTAATCTTGAAAAAGAAGAATATAGTTGGAGGAATCTCACTACCTGATATCAAACTATATTACATGGTCATAGTAATCAAAACAGCCTGGTACTGGCATTAAAACATCTTATTTTTAAGACTCGACCAGATTCCAGGAGAACCTTGATTGTGAGTACCTGAAAAACCAAGGATGTGGTTCTGGTGGCTTGGTTGCTTTACTTGGCCTTTCCTGTTTTAAAACTTCAGCAGGAAGCTATCATAAGGTGGCTTTCCCTCCACCCACCCTGGGAATTTCTCTTTTCATTGATAGTGAGATGATCTTGGAATGTAGTTAGCATTCATCTCTTGCTCTCTTTTCCATTTTTTTTTTTTGTGTGTGTGTCTATGCATATAATTAACATTTGAAAGAGTTTTATAAAAACTTCGTCCTGTGGCTTTTAACTGATTATCTTAAGTTTTCCTAAATTCTACCCCTCTTCCCCCTCCCCTCCCCCGCATTTTTCTCTTTTGCTTTGTCTTAACTTCAAAATGACCCATTGAAACAATTTTCTCTGGGGATGTTGTCTACTGGGCTAGTTTGGAGCTCTGCATCATGACCCAATAACCTTCATTTCAGCTTCTGGATACACTTCCCCTTTGTAACTTTTTATAGAATTTTATACAATCTCAGATTTGTAAGGAACCTTAGTTTTCTGGATGAAGATCTTAACCTCATGCCCAAATTCTTCAAAGATTTTCCTGATAAGTGGTCAAACACTCCTCGTGCTGGGAATTGCCTGTCTTCAGATGGCAGTACGTTCTGTTTTCAGATGACTCTAATCCCTAGAAAGTTCTTTCTTAAAGTGAACTAAAACCAACCTCTCTGTAATTTTTACAAAGTGGTATGATTTTGGGGGCAGCATAGAGAATTTAATCCTTCTTACATCTGACAACTTTAAGTATTTGAAGACAGATAGCATGTATCTCTAAATCACACACCCCCCAACCCCACCCCAGGCTAAGCAGCCTCAAGTTTTCAACATCACCAGTTTTTTTCAACTGTTCTTCAAATGTCAAATTTTCTTCCTCTCACTATCTTTACTGTCTTTTTCTTAAAGCACCACACATTGGTATAACTTTCTGAAAGTGTGGGCACCAGAGTTGGAACAAAGCCCTCCAGGTATTGTTTGACCAGGAAAACATAGAGCAGAATACATTTTCTATAATCAAGGAAAATTGCTAGCAATTACACTCCTAGGATACCCTTTTCCTATAAGTGTCTCTCACCAATCTCAGCTTGGCCTTCACTTTTCTTACCTCAATCTTGTTGTCATGATTGATTCCTTTATTCAATACAAATTTATTGAGTGTGTTCTTCTAAGTATTTTGATGCACATTGGGTTTAAAGAATGGAATAAACTCATCTCTGCCATAAAGGAGAGCAAGGTCTAGTTGGAGTAAAAATACAAGGAGACAGATTGGAAGAAGTTATTGTGTGGGAAGAAAGAAATACATCTAAGTTAGTAGAAATAAAAAATATTACATCAATGAATGCATTCATTTATCCAACAAATATTGATGTTTGTGTCAGTTGCTTTTCTGAGCACTGAAGATATAGTAGTGAGCAAAAGAACATGCTTTCTCTCATGGAGATTGCATATCTATAATGGGATATAGAAAAGAATAGCAACCAGGTAACAAGTAAATATGTAATATCTTTCATGTAGAATAGGGGTGTGTAATCTGTGGCATATTGTTTAAATCTGGCCTGCCACCTGTTTATGTAAACAGATTTACTGAAACAGAGTTATATTCATTTGTTTATGTATTGTCTATGGCTGCTTCCATACTACAGTGACTGAGTTGAATATTTTTTTTTAATCCTTACCCAAGGATATGTTTTTAGAGAGATTTCAGAGAGAAAGGGAGAGAGAGAGAGAGAGAAAGAGAGAGAGAGAGAGAGAGAGAGAGAGAGAGAGAGAGAGATATCTATGATGAGAGAGAATAATTGATCAGCTGCCAACTACACATCCCCCACTGGGGGGAATTGAGCCCACAACCCAGGCATGTGTCCTTAACCTGAATCAAACCTGGAACCCTTTATTCTGCAGGCTGATGCTCTATCTACTGAGCCACACTGGCTAGGGCTGTTTTTATTGATTTAGAAAAAGAGAGGAATAAAGAAGGTGAGAGAGAGAGAAAGAGAGAGAGAGATGCTTTGTCCCATAGCATTTAACTGATTTCCAGCCAGGGCTCATAACCAGGTTGCCAGTTCAACCCCTAGTCATGGTACATTTGATTGCCTACCATAAGTACCCTGACTGGGGATTGAATCTGCAGCCTGGTTATGTGCTCTGGCTGGAAATCAAACATGAGGCTATGGGATGACGCTCCAACCCACTGTGCCACATTGCCCAGGGCCAGAGTTGAATGATTTTATGCAGAGAACATATAGCTTAAAATATTTTGTTCCCTGGCCCTTTAAAGAAACATTTGCTCATCTTTGATTTAGAAAAAATAAAATAGATAAGAGAGGAGTGGTGAGACCTGAGGAGGAGTGAGTAGGAGAGAATTCCTCTTTAGAGAGGTTGGTCAGAGGAAGCCAGACTGATGAGGTGACATTTAAGCATGATCCTGAAAAATTGTTGGAGTAACCATGTGGACACCTGGGGAAAAAATATTTCAGGCAAAAAGAAAAGTTACTGACAATGTAAATACCAGAAAGAAAAGAAAAACAACCAAAGGACACTAAGAAAAAGATTGTTATGAAAACAAGCAAAGAAATATTCCATTAGTAGAAGGAAGTTGTGAGTTAGATTGGAATGATCCTGGTATGTTCTTTTGCTGATGAAAACCAATCTAATAGAGAAGGGAAGATAATGCAGGAGAGAGCAAAGAATTCCTACATCACCACCCTTGAGTAGGTGAGATCTAGTACCAGTGTGGAAGCCCTGGTCTTCTGTAACACCAGGAAGTTCTTGTTATGGGCAGGAAGGCAAGGATATGAGTCCAGATAAAGTTAGATTGTGAATTTGTTTGAAATTGAGTGGACTTTTTCTCATAGAAATCAAAGACTCACTGTAAGTAGAAAGGGTGAAGATAAAATGTTACATATTTAAGGATAGAAAGGTGAGAAATAATCTTTCAGAAGGTAAGAAAGGAAATATAGGAAATTACTGATAATGCTGATGGCCCACAGAAATTTAGTAACCACTGGTCACCATGCTTGTGTGTCTTTTCCACTTTCCTTTAGTCATCTGTTAAAAATGTCAATGTGGATTGAACCAGGGTTGGGATTTTGCCAACAAGTATGAAGGCATTGAGGATTTATGCAGGACTGACTGTAATGAAGGAGCTGGAAGAAGGAGAAAAGTAAGGATCTATAAGCGCTCAGAGAAAGTGAAAAGGTGGGAAAATTAGGGGACTATGGACCCTTGTAGTATGATGAAACTTCCAAAACTGGCCATCTGGGGAGATAGAAAGGTAAGAGGGGTTATTGAGAAACTGGGCTACTGTAATTGAGCTTGTCCTAGAGGAAAATGTTTAGGTCACAAGCATAGGCTGCAATGTTTTAAATGCTACAGTGTGAGGAATGGTATCCTAGAGGCAAGAGATGTTATGGGCACTGGTGGAAGCAGAATGTTATCCAGGTATGATGGGGATGGGAGCCATCTGGTCTTGATGATATCCTTGTAGTTTGCATCTGGCCTTGAGGTTTACATGGACCTAAATACTACCTCTGAAAGACAGAGCTGAAATTGTTCTCATTTTTTAATCTTATAAAACAGGTGATTTTATTTTAATTTTATTAAATAGGTCTTTTTAAATATTTTTTTTCAGACCCTTTATTCAGTTTTCTATGGGTCCTAACTTTCAGATTGATCTGTTTTGTAATGTGGCATTGGATAATGCATAAATTTCTATCTCCAGTGTATTAGTATTTTAGTCTCGTGCTCTCACTGTGGAGAAATTATGCAATCTAAGGGATCTTTCAGTCTTCTTTAATAATATTCCTACTTTCTTGAATAAAACATATCACTTAAAGCACTTTTGAAAGAGACATTATGATCACAAATGCTAAAATGAACTTATTTTTAAAAAATGTGTATTTTTTTAAAAAAAAGCAGAGAAGTAGATATGCCACAAACTTGAAACAATTAATGATGTTTGACAACTAGGCACACTCTCAGCGTCAAAGCCTCAGTGACTGCTTTGGTCTTCTCTAAGTAGTACTGAACTAATTTCATAATTAGAGAACTTCATATTATTGTGTTCCACCAGACCACATAGAACTTAATTTCATAAAACTTTTCTGTTGAGGAACTGGAAGAAAAAAAAAAAGAGGTAGGCTTGATTTACTTGGTTAATCCATTTCAGAGAACATAAAAGAATGTTACCATTGATTATAGAGAAAAAAGACAAGGGGAAAGATTTAATAAATATACATTTACAACCAATTACTTTTAGGTTTTAATTTAATTTTGCTCTTTGCTTGAAGCCAAACTTTGTCCTAAACTAATGGATAGATTCTTCACTTGTGAAACTTTTAATTACTTAGTAGTTCTCTCAGAAGAGAATCAAGCTCATGTTTTTTGCCTCTCATCATAATCCTTGGATAAAGGCAAGCAGGATCCTTTTGAGAGATGAAGCTTTTGAAGGAAAATGCATATGTAATTGGTTGTGTGGTTTGGATGAGGAGGAAAGAGATTTAAAATTGGTGGGCCTCATTTAAGGTTTAAAATGCAAGTTTTAATCAAGCACAGATCTGAAAAAGCATAAGGGTCACTGCCAATGATTGGTTGTAATATAGCTCAGAGAATGTATTTCAAGTGTGTTACATTATCTCTAGAGTTCCTTATATTAGGCAGGTTTAATGTAACTTAATGCTGGGCAAAACATCAATTGAGACATAATACATTCAGCTAAGGTGTTTTCTTTGCATAAAAATGGAAACAACACATTAAAATATCCTGATTATAATTGCCTGTTTTCCTTCTAAAAATCATATTCTGATAATGTTTTTTATTGGTTTATATAAGGAGTATTGTCTTTAGGATAGAAACTCAGACATATTTTGCTGATTAACTAAGATACAATCATAGTATTTTCTTTTATAAGTCTACAATACTGAATATAAAAGATGACCTATTTATAGTTATTTGTAAAGTGTCATTTCAAGAGCTATGTATTGTAATAAGGTTTAGGAAATCATCATCTATAATAAACATACGTTGAACACCACGTTTCCACATCAGGTGCTTGATCCTGGGGATGACAAGGGCCTGGTCACCCCCAACTGCCCTCCCCTGCAAACTTGATTGCTCCAACTTCCCTACCCTGCTGGCCTGATTGCCCACAACTGCCCTCCTTTGCAGACCTAGTCCCTCCCAACTGCCCTCCCCTGCTGGCCATCTTGTGGTAGCCATCTTGTGTCCACATGGGGGCAGCAATCTTGTGTGTTAGAGTGATGGACAATTTGCATATTACTCTTTTATTAGATAGGATATAGGTCTGGTGCATGGGAGGGGCTGGCTGGTTTGCCCTGAAGGGTGTCCTGAATCAGGGTGGGGGTTCCCCTGGGGCATGGGGCAACCTGGTTGAGGGGCCTGTGGTGGTTTGTAGGTGAGCCACACCTCCTGGTGACCCAAGTGGAGGTCCTGGTATCTGGGATTTATTTATCTTCTATAATTAAAACTTTGTAGCCTTGAGCTGAGGCCAGGGCCAGCCAGGGCAGGGCTGGAAGCTTGACTTCTTTCATCACCAGGGGCAACACAAACCTCCTGCTCTCTCCAGCTCCATGGCTACTGCCATTTTTGTTGGGATTTTGTTGCCATAGTTTTCTTGGTTGGGTTAATTTGCATACTTGCTCCTGATTGGCTGGTGGGCATGGCTTGTGGGCATAATGGAGATATGGTCAGTTTGCATGTTTCTCTTTTATTAGTATAGATGGAAAAAGAGGTAGAGGGAAAATAGCAATGCTTAAAGCTGAAATTGACATAGGCATGCTTATCTGCTGAGCATGCAAGACTAGCAGTGTTTTATTATCTCCTTTGATTTTTTACGGTTGTTGATATTGCTATTTTTGAGAGATTATAATTGTTACTCAGACTGTATTGAACCATCAACCTCTGCTAGACATAATACCAAGAGCATGAAAGGATGTTGACTTGATTGAAAACATTCAACATTTCAGTTTCCGTATAACAAAAGGGACATTCCTTTTAGATTAGATGAACCTCGGGTGGGAAAGTGGTTCATGGTCGAGACATGCAGCTGAGAGAAGTGTGGGTGCAGCTTGTTTTCCATGGAGGGACAAAGGTAAGCTCTGAATCACACAGCAGGCGGCAAAATGGAAAGTACTTTATTTTAAGACTTTGCTAGTTTTAGCAAGATAATGAACAGAATAAAAAGCAGGAGCACAGCCCAGAGAGTAACTTCATGCTTAGCATGCTGAAAACTTTTAATTATAAATGTTTATTTGGCTGTGGGAAGTCTGGTGGATTGGAGGTTCCATAGAAGCATCTTCACCTAAAGTGAGAAAGAAATGGCTGCAGAGGGAGTCTTGTGATTATATGTTTAATGTGCAGCTGTTAAGAAGAATTCTGCGTGATCTGCTATAATGTAGTTCTTTGTTACCCACCCTATAATGTTATGCTGCTTCTTATGCTCATTACAGTTTTGTTAATATTCTTCCACTGTCTTTTTAGGTTCTAGTTAATTAATGTAATGTCCTCCCTATCCCAGTAACTTTTCATAGTTACTAGTAGAAGCAGACATATGGCTTAGACAGCCAAAATAATGTTTGTTGACATTGAATTGAAATATACTCAATAGAATACAGAATTAAAAAAGGGGGCGAAGCAAGCCACATATAATTTTTTTAAAAAGTGCATGTCCACATCTGGTATTTTTACTGGTCTAATTTAATTAATATCCTATAAAGTAAGCATCTATGAACTCTTTCAGTTAAAAGCTTCCAGGGAATCAGCATTTATTTATTGGGTGTGATTTAAATTCTCCAAAGGAAATAGTAAGTTAGAATTTAGGAGTGGACTTTAGTTGAATTTCTAACAGAGTCAAAAAGCAACTCTTGCTTTGTTACCTGTAATTTCTCCTGAATCAGTTCATCTCTAAAATGGGCAAAGCACTACCTGCTTCCCAGGAATGAGCATTGTGTGCCACTTCTGGAGTGAGAGGGTAAAGTTGCTTATTTTGTAAAATATTTGGGAAAACCCTTTGGAGACAGTGTTTTTGCGTTCTGATGGAGCAGAAGATAAATCTTAGCAATTCATCCTCCTCTTTTGTTGGAAAATAATTATTATGAAATGGGATAAAAATAAGGCGATTTAAATATATTGAACATAATGATTTCATTATATCTAGTATCTTTCTAAAATTAGATCAAATGGTTTGAAATCATTTATATAGGTAAAAAGAAAAGTCAAGCAAAGGCAATTTTATCTGGTTCAATCTAACAGAGAAATGTCATTCATCTTAAAATGATTACAGTTTGAATTTTAACATACAAATAGAAATATAGCAGGCTGGTATATATTCCCCTGAAAGCAATTGGCTCTCAATATAGAGATAGGTATATATTTTCTATTGCTTTAAAATGCATGACAGAAATTGTTACATAACTGTGTAAACCCCCCTTCCCCCATAAACTGGGAAATGATGTGTGCACTTTTTGAGGAAAAACTAAATTTGGATCAGAATAACATATTTTACAATATATAAGCAAAGCCACAAGCACTGTTTAGCTGAATTTATTGAAACTCATGGAAAAGTTTTTGAGGAAGTTAGATATGTCTTTTAGAGTGACACCCATTAAAAAAATTTAAAAAAGTACACAAAACAACTCAAAAGCTTTATATTAGTAGACACTGTCTCCTTTGAGAAATACTATTATCTTTTATTCATTAAATGGGACAAATCAAGTTCCAAATGCCATATTGAAATTACTGTGCTTTTGTTGTTTTTTATTACAAGAATAAAGGAGTCTAGTCTTTCTTTCTCTTTGCCTTTGAGTGTTGTTTTATAGAGGAAGTCAGGCATTATTTTGTTTATAATTAAAGACTATGTACTAAAGCACAATTTGAATAAGCAACTTTAATTAATCAAGGAAAAAACCAAACAACCTTCTACACTCATATTTCGGTTTCTAAGAATGACTAAAAAGGGTTTTCTTTTTTCCCCTTTGAGGTTAGAAGCAGGTCAGGTCAGTAATTGGAGCTGGCTAGTCATCAGCTGGTTTGACCTGCTAGGCTAGAATTTTCTTTACTACGGGAAAGTGTAATCAGAAAACCAGATGTATCCCCATCCTGAGACTGGTGCATAATGAAAAGCAGGCAGTTCATTTATTTTCTCCAAGCTTTTCAGATCTTCATTCAGCCATTGGGGGCTAGACTTTGCTCTGGGATGAGGAACTACAGTGAGAGGCATTATTTAACTGGGTCGCAGTCCAGAGATGGAGAAATTGAGATTCAAATGCTCGTGTTGTCTCCAATCTTTTATTTCCTTTAAAAGTTGATAGCTATTATGTACTTTTGCCTGAAAACAAGGGACAATCTAGAGATTTCAAATAACACTAGGAACCTGTCTATTACAGGCTTATTCTGATTATAAGAACTTTCTTCTGAGGTCCTATAGATTATGTGTCAGTGATTGGAGTGGGGTGAATGGAAGAGCATGTCCTTTTGAGAGAGTGGTGGAAGGGTCCTGGGCAGTTCTAGCACGTATATTCAATGTAACTCTTGTTTTTATAGCACAAACTACCGTATTCTATATTCGGCTCTGTCCTACTTTCATACTAAAGCTTTCCTCATGTTTTCCAACTCCATTCTCTATTAAAATTTATCTGGGTATCCTAGTTTTCATTTTTTTTTTTAAAAAAAGGTCATCTAAAAGTTAATGCTTTTTTAAACCATGTTTTCATAGATGGTTTTTATGTCATGATACTGTTGGAATGTGTTATAAACAGGTTTGTACTGTTTTTTGGACATTAACTGTTCAAAGGTTCTCTAACAAAAATAATGAGAACAATATTTATTGGAAGCATAAATGAATAAAGAAAAGAATTCAATTTACGAAGCCATTAGTCTATAGGAAGACATTTTAAAGACCACAATTAAGGAGGATTCCTCATGACAAACTACAGAAGAATCTTTTCTTTAGACTTCTGAAGGGCTTTATCAAGTAGGGTTAAAGGGTCAGCACTGTTTCTCTTACTTCCCTAACTAATTTTTAAGGAAGTTAGGTCAGAAAATGATCCAAAGAATCAAGATGCTTAAGTATCCTACACGTATGAGTCAAACTGGAATTGTGCCTAGGGTACCAAAAAGAAATCTGGGATTCTTTAGTTTCTGATTATAATTCAGTGAAGGTGTTGAAGGAAGTAAGTAAAGCCTGGTGGAGCCTATTCTTTTATGTGGCTTGGATATAGTTTAAAGAATTGAAAGAGGATGATGGAATATAGAGATCCAAATAGGAGATCTGTAAAAATAGTTGTGGAAAACATGTAGTATTCTCTTTGAGTTATCTCAGACACTGCAAATACGTATTGAAATGCTTGAAGCATTGTGGATGAGTTTATTCCTTCATACCATAGATATCTGATCAGGGGAAAAGGTTGGATGATCTATCTCCTCCTTCAAATATCTTGTACCAGGAACCATTCCTGAAAATACGCAAGAGAAAAAACTGAGGGGGAGAGTTGAATCAACTTCACTTTTATGGTCTAGCAGGAGCCAAAAGGTGGGCTGTTTTTCCCTAGATCCAAGCGAGAAGAGGGAGTTGTCTTTTTGGAAGTGTTTAAGATTTGATTTACAAAATAAAATGATTTATGCTAGGTTGCATTATAAAAGTATAGACTTTTATCCTATGAAGTTATTTTAATGGAGGGCGGCAGGCAGAGATGTGTTCTCCAAGTGGCTTGACATTTGGAATGAAAGGGAGAAGATAAAGAGAATGTTCCAGATGGATTTTTAGGTGGTAACCACTTTCCTCCCTTATTTACTGGTTCCACAGAATATCCTTTCTCAACTTGATCTTGTATTCTCAACTTCCTCTCCTCTTTCCCTTTCTTTAATTATTTTTTTCTTAATTTCCCCCATTTTCCAGTCTGCCAGTATTTAAAAAACCAGACAGGTGGGAAGAAATGAGTGAGATTGCAGTAATCACAACAAGGAATCACATCAATTTAAGGGTCTAGATAAGTAAATATGCTACGTGTGTGGCAAAACTGGCTTATTTCAGAGAAACATTTCAATTAAAGTTTGGACCTACCCTTAAGAAGAAAGACAACTATTTCCCTGAAATAATTTTATCAGACTTTCTTACTTAGAACACTGATTTGAGTTCTGAGCAAATTTCCTTATTTGGTACCTCAAAAATATGTTAAGGAAAAGAAGAAAATATAAGGACAGGGAAACCACAAAATAGCTACTAGAAAGCCAGGATGCTTAAATGACCATCCAGAAGATAATCTCCACTTTCTGTAGATGTTTTCCAGGCTCAGTCTCTGAGGTAACTCATGTCTTTTCTTGGATTGGGCCTAGGAAAGCTGACCATTCCATGAAAATAGTCTTTAACCATCTAAATAAATCTCTCTCTTCTCATGTAGGCTCTTACCTTCTTCCTCCTCTGGACCTACGCTCCTAATACTTCCTATTTCTCTTCAGAAAGGAGCCTGTCCTGTGTACCATTCCCTGAAGGTCCTGCTCCTTAAGGTGACCACTAAAACCTGAAACTCATGCAGGCTAAAGCTGTCACAGAAAGTTAGATCCCTGATTCAAACTCAACCCTAAGAAAAATTCATAAAAGGAGGCTTTTTAAATTTTTTTGAAATAAGAGTGAAAACTATTCTGTACCTCCTATGATTTGGATCTACAAATGCTATCCTATAGATTGGTAACTTGAACCACCATAATTAATACACTTTTCTCTTTCAATGTTTATTTCAGCCATTGTTAATATTTTCTATTTTTCATCCCACTCACTAATGTCATTTCTTCTTGCAAGCATATGAAAAATATTAGACTAAGCCATAGCTTTTAATCCACACTGATCAGTTAATGTAGAGTGTGAGGTCTCTAAAATAAAATGAAAGATGGCAGGTGTGTACATCAGACATCTAATGAAAATGACACTCCATTTAAGAGAAACATGACTTACTATATCAAGGTGCAAGTTAGAAAATATAGGTGAGCATTCAGGTTTGTCTGCTTAAAAAAGTTTAAAGATCTTAAAATTGAATGCTTTATCCTAATTGTAAATACATTGTAATTTTAGTTAGCCTGAGTCAGGATAATGATCTCATTAAGGATGTAAATCTTTCTTGTTTATTTTTTAAAAGTAATTCTGTATTAGGGTATAGTTTAAAACCAGTGATGTCCTTGGAAAATGAAGATCATAAATTTAAAGAATGACTTAAATGGATATGAATATGGGGAAACCCATGATTTAATGGTATAATGTTGTATGACTGAATCTTTGCTAATTTCATGTAGGATGAATCTTTAACTGTTTATGAAAAATAGATATCCTAATATATTATACACAGACAACTAGTCTACAAAGTAAAGTCCTATGCTTTAAGATTAATATTTAGGAACTAAGAGAATAAACTTTTGACCAAATAGTGTATTTGAATGTGAAACTCTCCTTTAACACATGTACACAGAAGAATAAGACAAGTCAATTCACTTCTAGAATTTATATTACATTTTTGGGAGTGGAAATAGTAGTTGCTTTTTCTAATTGGAAATGTAGTCAATTTACTTTCTCATTTTTTCATGAAGAGTATTAGGGAATTGTTTTGGCTTCACTTCTGAATTTATATGGATGACTCTCATTGGCTGAAGATAAGTGATAAGAAATAGCACTAGTGTTGTTAGTATTTGAGTATAATTATGTATTTTCAATAAAGTTATATAATACATAACTGAATAAATTATATATTACTTTTATTAAATATATAAATTGACAAGGGATAGCATGTTACTGTCAAAATAGAAGGTATAATAGTACCACAAACTAAATGATACATTGCTTTGTTATATGCAGAATGAAGCTGGAAATTTAAAAAAATAAACAAGAGGACCAGTGCACAGATTTTGCACCAGTGGAGGTCCCTCAGCCTGGCCTGCACCTTCTTGCAATCTGGGATCCCTCAGGGAATGTTGGACTGCTGGTTTTGGCCTGATCCCACAGGCCAGTCTGACAAACCTCATTGGTGCACAAATCCATGCAGTGGGCCTCTAGTATGCATATAAGGTCTTTGGTCAATCTCTTCCTGTCCTCCCTCCTCCCTGCTTCCCTCTGAAATTCATCAGTCTGTTCCATATTTTCATGCCTATGCATTGAGCATCTGCCCCCTGGGATCAGTGCATGTCATAGTGAATGGTTGAATGGAATGGTGGAACAGTTGCTTAGGCTTTTATATATACTGAGTGGCCAGATTATTATATTATTATAATCTCTGAACGCATAATAATCTGGCCACTCAGTGTGTGTATGTATGTGTGTGTGTGCGTGTGTGAATATATGTGTGTGTATAGTGTATATATATATATATATATATATTTGTGTGTGTGTGTGTGTGTGTGTGTGTGTGTGTGTGTGTTTGTTTGTGATTGCTGGTGCATGAATTTGTGCATGGGTGGGGTCTGGCCAGCCTGGCCAGGGGAGGGGACATAGGTAGTTGGCAGGCCCACCTACTCCTGGGTCAAACTCCTGGTCAAGGGGACAATTTGCATATTAGCCTTTTATTATATAGGATATAAAAATAAAATTAGAAAAATAAGGAAGGTATTGTTGCATATTAAATAATAGCTTAGGAACTTTGAGGGTACTGAAATCCCATTGAGTTTTCTCCATTAAAGTTTTATTTTTCCTTTGAAAGGGGATATTAATATTCACTTTTTACTTAGATATCTGATTCTTATTTTTTTACTGTTAATCCTCATCCCAGGATATTTTGTCCATTGCTTTTCAGAGAGAGAGTAGAAGGGAGGGAGGAAGGACGTGAGAGAGGAAGAGAGAAACATCAATGTGAGAGTGACACATTTATTGGTTGCCTCTTGGACAGGTCCCTTCTGGGGGTAGCGGGGAGAGAGGACAAAACCCACAAGGGAGGTACTTGCCCTTGATCCAGAATAGAACCTGCAAATGTGTGGGCCAGTGAACATATAGACCAAGCTAGCCATTTCTATTAATACCACTTCTGATTCAGGTGACTTTTAACTCTTGTAATCATATTGCAATTGACTTTGTTTTGAAAGTTCTTCTTCGCTCATCACCCACTCCTTAGTGTTTTGTTTCTTAGAAAACTACAGAGGGGAAGATGCAATGAAGGATTTGGGAACAATTAAGTTAGGAGCCACTACTGTTGCTCTTTTAGCCTCTGGTCCAGGGACTAGAGACCCCCATGAAATAGCAGGTTGGTGAATTCTCTGTTAGCAATCATGAAGCAATAGGTTGAACAGTTCACTTCACTGACATCAGTGTAAAATGTAGCTTAACAAATAACCAAAGGAAATTTCTTTGTAAATATTATTGACTGGGTTGTCACATGTCTGCCCTCTGAGTTATTGAAGCACAGATTCAGAAAGCATTACCTGAACTTACCATAAATCTTGGGTTTATAGGACTTAGTAAGAATACTATTTCTAATGTATCTATTTTTGGCATAGACCTACTGTATGGTTCAAAGTTGAGTGCTATTTTACTGTTTCAAGGTGTCATCATTTTACACTTTGCTAAGTAGATTGGTATATGGAACTTATGGATGAGGAGGATACAAATGGATACGTTAAAAATAAAGAGTTAATATATTATGTATTATGCCTTTGCAATGTGGATGGAGTGTGTGTGTGTGTGTGTGTGTGTGTGTGTTTTAAACCATATTTCAAAACTTATTCATGAAGGTAAATACTATCCTTCAAATATCTTCCTTTGGAATATTTAGAATTTGTTTAATAATTGATGTTACTTAAATTTTCTCTTGAAATTGCTAGTTGAGTCAGGTTTGAACCAAATAACATAATCTATTTCTTTTTTAGTACAGCGCTTATTTCAACCAAGTAGCACCACACAGTGTGATTCCTCATGCTTATTTACCAAACTTGCCTCTGAGTAACCATTATATATATATTTTTTATCTTTTTCCCTTTTCAGAAATAAAACCCACAAAGTGCGAAGATTGTCCACTACTGACAATAGTCCAAAGAAAAGCTTAGGAAATATTTCAAAACAGGAATTACAAACACAAAAATTCTTTTGAACAATGGCAGCTTCTCAAGAATTATATTGTCATAAAGCTGCAAATGTGACTGTCCAGCAGTCCACAAACCAGCTAGGCTGCTGGAGTTGGGGTGGGGACATTGTTCTCAAAATGCACAAGGAGGTTAGAGAAGTAGAGGGGCGTGGAGTCCCATTGCTTTCCAGGCCAGTGTCCCAGGACCTGGCATGGCCAATATCAGATCCCAGCACAAGGATGCTGGAAGAAGACCCCCCACATAGGATAGCATAACTGGAGATGCCCCAGCTACTCTATTGGTGTGAACAGGAGACTGGAGCACAGGACTTGAGCTGCTAGCTGAGCTCTGGACTTGGACTCAGCTCTAGTTTACGCTGACATCCATGGGGCTCTCCAGAAGGCTACTCTGCAGGGAGTCAGTTTCCAACTTTACCTCCCTATTAGCTCTGTCCTAAGTGACCATTTTGAAGGTGACAGCAAGGGCTTATATTATGGGACTGGATTGAGTGGCAAGTCCTGTATCTAACTATACCTAGCTCAGTGACCTTGGATAACTTACTTTACCTGCTTATGGCACAGCTCCTTAATTTGTAATACTGAGCAGTTCTAGAATTTATTTTTTACTTTTACAATGTGCTATACAGTCTGTATGATTAAGTATCTAATGAGCAACAGTTTTAAGAATCCCTATTTCAGAAACATATGTGAAGAGGAAGAAGCAGGCTTTTCACTTTGGTATAGCATGTAATACATCATTTACCTAGATGATAAATATCCAGAACATATGAGATCAACCTCAATAAAAAAATTAGGGCACATTTCCTGTTGTTCATCGTGGTAGCAATTTTAAATGTCATATAAGCATGCTTCCATTTTGTTTCTAAATACATTCCTACCTCATAATTCCTTTAGGTTATCAAATACTTGAAAAAATTGATTCATAAAAGCTCACAGTGGGCCTAAATGAATTACAGGCACAGCTTACATATGTATACTCTGGTCAGAAATGCTTTCTTTCCAAAGTTTCAATTTTAATAAGTCTTTTATGGAGCTTGCCTTGTATGCGACAACGTTCTCCACACGTCATGTAGATTGGTATTTCTTTTGTGAAATATGCCTGGATTGCACACCCTGACATGCTTATAAACTAAATGCAGAAATGGCACTGCAGAAATAATTATTTCATGCACAGCATCCGCAACTTATTTCCACTGTTTAACCTCACACACATTGTTCTCATTTCCACTCTTCACATGACATTTGTTCTTTTCACTGTTCTCTACTTTAAGTGGATGGGGTTCATCTGGTTTGTTGATGTTATGAAATATGGAATTCTCATATTAATGGTTCTAAAATCATATGGGAATACTTTACACCGTGTCTTTGCCATGATGCAGCATTACCTTGTATCATATAGAGTGAGTTAACATGATATTAAATTACTCCTTTTTATGTCATTCACATTTTTTATTTTCTGAGGACCTTTGTCTTCCTATTTGTGAAATGTGCAACTATGACACTGGAAAAGGAAAACCTCATAGCATTTATTTAGAGTTGGATTTCTATAAAAATTATGTATTCAGAGATTGAGAGAAAAGATATTGACAAGTGGCATCTGAGGATGTTAATTTTTTTTGATCAATTAAGTCAGATAAAACACATCAGTGGGTTAAAAAAAAACAAAACACATACAACTATTAGAAAATGCTCCAAGCTTTCCAAATAGTATCATCTGACTTTGCTAGAATATTAATCTTATTGCCTAAGATAATGTGGTTTAGGGGTCCTTTTACTAAGTAAAAACAAGCAGATTACCTTGTTTTAATTCTTATTTTAACCAACTATGATCTAGTATACTTTAAGATAACAACTTCATCAAGAGTCCAATTATTATAACTGCCCTCACTCTATTTTTCCTCTTTGTTTTAAAAGTTTAATGTTTGGTAAATGATGCAAAGGCTAGAACCCTGGTTCTCAAACCCAAGTGTGCACCAAAATCACATGGAGAGCTGGGCCCTGTCCCAGAGGTTCTCATCCAGTGTTTGGGGAGTGGGGCTGAGACTTTGCATCTCTAACAAGTTCCCAGGTGATGCTGATGCCACTGGCTAGAGCTCTCACTCTGAGAATCACTGGGGTAGACTATAAAAGGGAGGAGGAGGGGAAAAAGGGTGATCATAGCTCTATATGAATGACATTTATACTTTTAATATAACTTAAAATAAGATTCAAGATTCAGAAATGCCAGAAGCTGAATTCAAATAGAAATCAGAATTTAAAAACACAGATTTAAAAACACATTTAAAAATGTTAAACTCTTGAGAGCAGACTCTCTTTTTATTTCCTTCCCCATAATCATTCATACCCAATGGCTGCTGCCCAGAGACTTCTCCTGAACCAGAGATTCTTAGAGCTGTAATGTAAAGGACAACTGAGCAAAAACACTTCAGCAAGCCTGATCTGGAGAGAGCAAACCAGTGACTTCTGTAGAAAGAACACAGGTGGGAATCCAACACATGAGGTTTTGAGCCTCAACTCCAGCACTTTAGGATTAAGAAATTAAGAGACACAGTGAGACACCTTCACCTTTTCTTAAAAAAGGAAGGGCATAAACTTGTCTTTTGATTGTTCAGCTGTGATAGCAACACCTAACAGGTCCAAGTGCAGATGTGCAAAATGACTATCTAGGAACCTAAGGAGCTTCAGAGCCTACTGAGCAAAACTCTAAACCAAATCAAATTCAACCCTTGATTTTTAGAGGAAAGTATTTCTTTAGACTCTGGCGAGTCTAGGATGGACTTAGATCCTTACATGCATATCTTGATAGCATCCCTCCACCTAAGCAAGACACACTGGCAGAGGAATTTTCAAATACCCAGTTTCAATATTGAGTGTCCCAGGTGCAATGCTGAGGGAAGCAAGCTTAGCCAAGTAGCCCTCAGTGCTAGCCTAATGACAAAAGCTATCACTTCTGTCAATGGACATCTCCATGTGTTTTTGCCTGATGTCATCACAATACCCAATTCTTCCAAGTCCTTGGTTCTTAGTCTGTGTTCACAATGAACATTTGATTGTGGTCTGGTTTCCTCTGGGTGGGTCTGCCAACTTCAAGATTTTGGTTTCTGCAACAGTAAATTCTCATAGTTAATGAGTAAGTTGGCTTATTATATTATATATAGAGAGGTGAACACAACTCCATGAGGTTTGTCATACGGTAATTATTCTTGGTATCTCAATGAAGAGGCTCCTGATTATGTTTGGTTTTGCCTATAACTTAACCACAAGGACAGGGTGTGTTGGTTGTGCTGAGTCCGTGTGGCAGATTTATTTCTCTGAAATTATTAAATAGGCATTCTTGCTTTTTACTTTAGTCTAATGAGCTTGGAAACTGTGCTTCTGCCCCCAAGTAGCTGCTTGTAAAGCTGAGGGCCAAACCTCGGACCATGGTCAGTCCTCCAAGCCTATTAATGTCCTGCCTGGAGCCTTTGGGATTCAAAACATTGGCCTAGGTCTTTGGTGGTAATAAGCAGACCCAGCTGTGTGGTGAGAATCAGCATTTCATTTTCTACATATACTAGCTATAGAGTACAAATTACTTAACTCTCTTGGAAGGCCCAGATAATAGGCCTGGTGTCTGTTCTGACTTGGAATTTAATAAACTTCATAATCTAATACAGGTTTTGGTTAGAACTCTCAAGGGAGAAATGCCCATATTTAAGACACTAAAAATTTCTGCCAGCATGTGAATTATACTTACTGAAGGTTTGTACTTGAGTTTACTGCCATCATTTCCTCTTCATCTACCAAAGCATTTCCTTGGCCTCTAGCATTCTCTGCATCTTCATGTTTTCTGTCTTTATCTCTTCTCCCCACAAAGGTCAACTTCATGAGGATGGGATCTGTCAGGTCACACAGGTCCCCACTCTCAGAAGGGCACAGACCTTCACTTAATGCTGTGTCCTTCTCTATAAATTATTGGTATTGTTTTGCACAACGGGCTGTACTGAGCCCCACAACCAGCTCCCTATATGGTGACTTCAAAATCTGTATCTTGATTCCATCAGTCACCACTAAACTCTGGATAAAGTCTACATAACTGTCTAAAGGCCATCACCACCTAGACAGTAACATTCTAAAACTGAAAGCATTAACTTCCTTTTTCCAGCCCAAGAAGCCATTTCCTAACTCAGTGGAAGGTACCCTCATTTATTCAGTATTCAAACCAGAAATCTTAAGAGTATTTCCTCCTTCCTTTCTGGCCAGGTATGAAGGTCAAATAACTTATCCTCCTAGCAAATCCATATTGATGGCTCTCTTCACTTTTGCATAACGTTTGTGCATAACGTTTGCCCATTTATGTGTCCTTCCCAGGAGCCTCTAGTTCTTGGTGTTCTATTCCTCCCCTCCATGTCCCCACTCCCTTTCAAAAAGACATCTCTGGCAACATACCTCTCATGTTTTAGAATACATTAAGATAAATTCCCCATTCTTTCTAAGGCATACAAAGAGGTACACTTGTGACCATTACCTTTAATTATAGCTTATTCCCTTCTCATGGGTCTCTCAGTTCAAACTATATCAAACTAATGGTATATTTTCTAAAATTTCTAAACTTTCCATGTCCCTGTGGCTTTTACAAAAGGTGTTCCTAAGGTCTGGATGCTTATCTCCCTGTCAACTTCATAGTGTCTTATACATTTTTTCCCAAGATGAAACCTAATCAATATGGCTCTCCTTCTACAAAGGCTCTCTGAGCTCTCTCAGGTGATAGATTGTGCGGTCATGCAGGTTGGGTTCTCTTAACTCCATGTTCATAATCTCATTAGTGCATTTATCTCATTGAACGACATTTTCTCATTTGTCTTTTTCCCTAGGAAGTGACATCCTTTAAAGCACTCTACTAGTGCAATTCATTCAGCTTACCAAGGGCCAACGTACTGTAGGTGCTTGAAAAGTGTCTGTAGACTGAAGGAAGAGTCCATGATTATGGCATGGTTACTTGCCACTATAATAAAGCAGCTTATATAAGGAGAAAATTGCAGCTTGAACTCTGGCTCTTTCACTTTGTACCTGATCATGGACACGTACATTGCTCTATACTAGTGGTTGGCAACCTCATTAGTCAACAGAGCCAAATATCAACAGTACAATGATTGAAATTTCTTTTGAGAACCAATCTTTTTAAAACTTCTTCTGACGCCTCTTCTTCAAAATAGACTCACCCAGGCAGTGGTATTTTATGGAAGAGCTACACTCAGGGGGCCAAGGAGCCACATGTGGCTCATGAGCAGCAGTTTGCTGACCACTGCTCTATACCTTAGCATTCTCTTCTGAAAAATAGGTACAACAACACCTACAACAAAGGTTTAATGTGAGGATTGAATAAAATTATACATGTAAAATGCTTAAAATGATGGCTGGTACTTAGAGAATATTTATGGCATGCTTACTATCTCTTTTATGACTTTTAGACATTCACATGGAGAGAATACAATGATTTAGTTTAATAAGTATCTGTGGGAAAATATTATTTGTAAAACTATATGAGATATGGTGGAGGACACAAAATAAATTTTATACCTCTTCCTGTTCTCAGGAATATAGGTATTTTTTCCCCCCATTATCAAACATATTTGTAATGGGACTATTTGAGAATGACAATACATTTTATTCATTTCTTTCCTCATTTATTCCACAAAGATCTGTCAAATTCACACTGTATAAAAGATACTATTTAGATATTTGGAAGAGAGTTAGGAATAAGCCTAACAAGGTTCATGCTGTTGTGGGCAGAGGCTTATATTCTATGGGAGAGAGGACTTGATTTTATTAAAACGAACAGTAAAAAAGGTGAAAAGCACAAATTAGAGGATTCATACTCATTCTAGTCCTGGAAGCATGGATCTGCTATGGATAAGAAGTCCCTCTGAGAGGCTGATTGCCCCACAGGGGCAGATGTAATGTCTCACACACTTCTATGGCCCCAGCTACAATGATCAGATTGTACCAATGCTCCAAGGATACTGAAGAAATTAAAAGTATTTAAAGTGAGCAAGGTGAACAAAAGCTTAGAAATGATCACCATATGGGGTGTGTTTCTGTCTTAGTGATGACATGGCTAAAGTATTTAAAGCTCCACAAAATGAAAGAACTTCTTCCCTTTTCCTCGCTGAGTATCCAATACATAAAACTGTACTAGCATTTAGAATCTAATAGCCATTCAATTAAAAAGTTTGTTGATGGCCGCAACCGATTTGGCTCAGTGGATAGAGCGTCGGCCTGCGGACTGAAAGGTCCCAGGTTCGATTCTGCTCAGGGCATGTACCTTGGTTGCCTGCACATCTCCAGTGTGGGGTGTGCAGGAGGCAACTGATCGATGTCTCTCTTTCATCGCTGTTTCTGACTTTCTGTCTCTCTCCCTTCCTCTCTGTAAAAAAAAATCAATAAAATATATTAAAAAAAAAGCTTGTTGATAGAATTAATGGAAAAGGGAGATTTGAAAATTAGTCTTAAGAATTGGGAATCTTTCCATAGAGCAGTTAATGCTATTAAATTATTCTGAATAATAGAGGGACATAGCAGATGCAGAGTTTTACTTAGACTAACCCCATAAGGGGCTGTAAAAGCTGGATTCACAAGTAGAGACCACCAGGTGAAAGACAAATGATATGCAAACCATCAAAACCATTCTAGTGTGAGATGAGGGCTTGGATTGGAGTAATTGCAGGGGACTTATTGGGAAAGGATATATAGAAGTTATATAATGAAAGCATAAATTTCTGTGATCTGATTATGTAAGATTGACCAAGAAAAAAAATGTTTAAAATGGCAGAAAGGCTAGAGACAAGCAAAGTCAACAACAAGTGGGCTGAGGCAAAGGTCATAAAAGTGTTGTGGAGAAAGGCAGAAAGTAGATTCCTAACATTGATAACACCCACACTTTGTTGTTCTGATAGAGGTGATGTATTGGAGTGAAGACACCTATCTGGCCTGGTGTGCATGGATAGCTATAGTGGTGGAAGCTGGTGCCCCTGACTCTTGGTTATGGTTACTGCTCTGATTGGGTGTGCCCATGCCCCACACAGAGATGATTTTTTTTAATGTTATCTCTGCCTGTACCTAAGTCTTACCTTTTCCTCAGCTACTTGCTCAGGTACACATATCATTTTCTTCACTCTGAAGTCCAGTTTTATTTGTTGTGAAAATAAAGTAATGAAATGTCTGTACTGATACATACTACATATATCTATTCCATCTAGAACTGGATGAGAAAATTTCTCAGACTTGGGGTAGTTGGAAAGTAAAAGGAATAGATACATTGAAAATACACTACTATAAAGTTATTTGGATACAGAATGTCTTAAAAGAACTGTGAGAAATAAATCAACACATAAAAGGCATGGGATTTTTGTTTCATTGGGAGAAGGATAAGGATATGGCTGCAAGAGAGAATGAAAATGAATGTGAGTAGGCTGTTTTACTTACTCATGTTGTGAACTGAATGTGTCCCCCATTACTGCCAAAAATCATGTGTTGAAGCCCTAACTCCAATGAGATGGAATTTAGAGATCAATCTTCTGCAATTACAGTTTAATGAGGTCATGAGAGTGGAACCTTTTTGATGGGGCTAGTGGCCTTATAAGAAGAAGAAAAAGGATAGAGGAAAGGCCATGTAAGGACACAGGGTGAAGGTGGCCATCTACAAGCCAGGAAGAGAGTTCTCATCAGAATGCAACCTTGATGGCATGGTCCAGAACTCCGAGAAACTAAATTTCTGTTGTTTAAGCCACTCAGCCTATGAATTGAAGTTATTTTGTTATGGAAGCCTGAATAGACTGAGACATCATGTCATCATTAATACTAATCTGACTAAACAAAATCATATTTTTAAAGTAGATAATGGCAAAGTGCCCAGTATGTACACATATTTTGCATCCTCTTGAGAATATTTAAAATTTTCTACTGAATTACTTTAAATAGCAGGGGAGGTTGTATATTCATTTATATATTTCATAAGTACTTGGTACCTATCTGATGGAGGTAACATGCTAGGCCATGGGGACCCATCATGGGCAAAATAAATAATTTCTGTCTTCATCAAACCTACAGGTGAGTTGGACAAAGGCCATGTCCCAAAGGAGTATATTTCTTCCAAGTGTAAGTTTTCTTTTTTCTTTCATTAATTTACATAAATATAAAGTATATATGTGCTTGCTTTAAAACAAATATTATGTATACTTAAATAGAAAAAAAAAAACACACAACACTTTATTTTCTTTGAACGAATTTTAGGGCCTCTTCTTACATGACCAGCAGGACATTTTTCACCTCAATGTTTGACCCCCCCTTCTCACCTTTCTAAATCTGTATTACTGGAGTTTGAGGAAGGTCAAAAGGTTAGATGTGGAGACCATACTTAAATCTGTAGTAGGCAATTAGACAGACATGAGCAGAGCAAGGATAACGGGCCAGGTATAGGAGGTCTCCAGGTTGCAAAGCTCCAGGTACAAAGCAAAAGATAATTGTATGGTGGGACCTCATCCTCAGGGTGACTGATTCTCCCCTGACCTTTCCTCTCTAGAAATAACTTATAAGCCTCAGTTATATTTCAGTTCCAGATCTAGAAAAGCAGAAAAAACAGATAAGCAACACCATGGCTGACCTCTAGACCAGCTTCATGGAATAATGACTCCCTGCCCTGGCATCACTAATCAGTGGAGCACTTTACCTTAAAAGGACACACCTGGAAAGCTGATGAATATTCTACAGTATTGAGATTTCTCCTTGAACCTTTCCTAAAGACTCCCTTAGCAGGGAGGACCCAGAGTTCTCTCTCCTCTAGGAGAACACTTGTGCCTTTTCCCTCCCTCCTTCCCTCTCTCCTTCCCTCCAGGCCCATTGCCATTACCTCCTTGCTTCGAATGCCAAAGGCCCTTCCTTTGCCTGTTTCCTTTACAAATTATTTCTTCTATCTCTGATTTTCTGAATAAATGTTCTCTTATAGTTTGAATCTTGGCTCTGAATTTTTCCCTAACCAGAACTCCAGTACCGATATTGCTGAACGCAGTTGTGGTCTGACTCTACCAGTCTAATACCCGGTGCCATTTCCTCTACCACCAACAAATCAGTTTCTGCCATCTATCTCAAGGGCCACAGATCCAGCCTAGTCAGGATTCTTGTACGTATCTTACTTGGGTCATAGGCATCTTCTCTAGGTGTCCTCCATCTAGAATCATCCCCAAAGGTCAGTGCATGGGCTAGGCCAACTTCACAGTTCTGCCTCTGACAAGCATCCAGGACCCACAGACTCTTTCCTGCCAGTTTCCCACCAGCTGGGCTGGAGAATCTCTTTCTGATCTCAAGAAACCTTCTTTAAGCCTTGTTATAAGAATATTTTGTATACATTATTAGTTTTTTTTAATAAAATGCTTGTTTCCCCTCCTCCTCCTCCTCTTCCTCCTCTCCCTCTTCTCTTCCTTCTTTTGATAGAATATGACCTATTATAATTAATCCTTAAGAAAATAGACTCAGCTCACACTACTGACTTGAATGATGGGGGAAAAAGGAATCTGATATATAGGAAGAAAAACAAAATACAAGTTAATATCTTATTTAATATGTTTTTAAAAACTGATTTTTAGAGAGAGAGAAAGGAGGAGGGGTAGAACGATAAAAACATTTATGAGAGAAAAACATCTTTGATCAGCTGCCTCCTGCATGTTCCCTACTGGGGATTAAGCCAGAAACCCAGGGATGTGCCCTGACTTGAAATCCAACCTGTAACTTATTGGTTCCTGTGTCAATGCTCAACCATTGTGACAGACTGGCCAGGCTATTATCTTATTTAAAAATAAAAACATCCTAACACAAATGTTTCTCTCCTCAAATCTTCCAGGAAGCTACATCATGTATATTTTGAGGTTTGGATACTTCTGATGTACAAATAACTCAATTTCTCTCATTCAAATAATAGAGCATCTCTCATGTGCCAGGGACTGTAGACATGGTGAACACTTTGGGAAAACATTCAAATGTCACAGGATTTATATCCTAGTGTTGAAGAGCAATGACATAGGAAAGATAAGTTGGAAAGGTGGCCTTAGTCCTAGTATCATCACTTGGTCACTTAAAGAACCTTAAAGCTTCCCCGAGGTTAAGCAGAAAGCCAAGCATAGTGTACTTTGCAAATTTTCAGCAAGTTAAGATTTTGAATAGTATAATGATTGGTTGATCACCCAACATTAGCAATGAAATTAAATGTGAGGACGACTCAGGCCACAGAACACTTCCTTTCTTTTTTGTTGTTGCTATTACTTATTAGAATACTTTTGTGAAATAATGGCTAGAAAATATTTCTTTTGAGTCCAAGAGAATTGTTTTTCTGTTCTTTCTTCCTTTTATCCCCTCACCCTGGGGGCCACCTACTTCCTTTTCTGTTTTGTTTTTTTTCAGTGTTTGTTGATTAGTTATTGTTATGCATTGCTAAGGCACCAAACACAGCTTTAAATAAAACAACAAGTAAAATCCAAAGGCATAGAATACAAAGATAAATATTCTCCAGGTGATACCCTTCATGTAGAATTGCTAGGCCACCGAGAAAAACAAACTTTCAAGTTAGATCATCTGCTTAAAAACCCAGAGAAACAGAATTCTCTCTCTCTCTCTCTCTCTCTCTCTCTCTCTCTCTCTCTCTCTCTCTCTCTCTTCCCTCCCCCACCCCCCACTCCTCTCTCTCTCCCTCTCTCTCCTGTAATGGAGAAGTAAAAACCCAGGCCATGTTAAACCAGGAGGAGGAGGGTGGGGGAGGACCAACTTCCTAACTTAGGCTTCCTAATTTAGTGGTCATGGCAACAGCAAAGGAATTCCCACCCCTGGGTGTGTGTAGTTCACAAACAAAAGGATTGCCCTGTCCTCTTCAAGGGGAAAGCCTGGCCTTTTATCTTCTGCAAGTTCCCCAGGCACCCAGAAGACCAAACAAAAGAGGAGTTTTCTTTAGTGCTTATCCCATCTCTCTAGAAGTGACACTTTCTTCAAATCTTTTTTCCTTCTTGCACTTCCTGCCCCCTGCCCCACCCCCACTGGTTGCTAGTTGATGGTCGCTCCCAGTTTAGCCCAGTTGTGTCAGCACTGTGCATCCCTGAGCCTGCCCCCATCCTCGAGGATAGCCTTAGCCTCTGGATTCTCTAAGCTATAAGGAGGAATTTACCTGCTCGGGGACATGTGAGTGGGGTGTGTGGCACCTGGGACTCATTTACTCTGATAGGTTCCTAGTTTCACTTTTTCCATGGAAAGAATCGTGTCATTTAGAAAGAGGAGCACCGAGACAGGGTTAAATGAGAGCACAGAAATTAGATCATTAGAAACTGCAGTGGAACCCTGTGGAACTCCCGGGCAAGCATTGGGATTCCTGGCCTTTGTCACCATGGCCCAGTTAACCTTCTCTAGTGCCCAGTTTGCTTTCGATAAGCTTCCAGTGCATTGTCTTGTTTGAAAGACATCATCAATTACACAACAACAAAAAAAATTGAACTTTTATTCCTTAATCATAACATGTCGCCAGGCCCTGATCTTATCTCAAGGTAAGGCAGCAGGCAAACAATGGCCACCGAACTCTCACCTCTGGCCTCCCAAGCGCCCCACTGCCACCCCCTTTGCAGTCTGGCTGCTTTACACGTGCAGAGCCTGTTTCCTTGTCACCCACTGCCGGAATGGGAATGCAAAATGATGAAAATTAATGCTATTATTAAAGGATTTTTCAATTAAATGTGCAGTTTAGAGCCAGATGGTGCTTTCTTAAAGGAAGAGAAGTTTAAATAAAAAAGTCTGACAGATATTCGTTCCATCTAGCGTGGCAGAATTTATAGTAGATTACAGTCTTTGATTTCTGTGGGCTGGGGTTGTCAGGTCCACTTGCAAATGGGCTGTGGGAAAGAGTTGCACTTTTGTAATTTGAAAACATATGGGACATATGGTAAATATTACACCCATAACTGTTACGATGTTTTGCTTCCTTTAAGGCCCTTTCTTCTTTGCCTCCAGTGGGTTATTTGCAAGAACCCCATTACCTTTCTACCTCTATTTTCCCTTGGAGTACAGTTTGCTTTATTCTGATGCTTTAGAGTCCCACTGAAAAAATCTAGAAATAAGTGTTTCTTTTCTCCCATGTGTGACAATGTGATAGTCTACAGTCTCTGATCCTCGTTTGAGCTAATACTCCTCTTTGTTTTTATCTTTGTATGCAAAGATATAGCCTGTTTTTATTTTTAATATTTTAGTTTTTTATTCAATTCTGCATATAACATGCAATAAAAGCATCTTAAATCCAGTGACTGCCTTAAACATAAATGAGATAAAAATATCATATAATCAACTCAGGTATTTACTGATATTAACTTAGGAGGGATATAGGTTGTTTTAAAAGTGAGCTTGTGTGTTTTTTGAGGACATCCTCCCCCACTAACTTATATCTTGCAAGTGGATCAATTGACTAAATAGTGGCAAGTGTTGTATTAGGCTAATAAAGAGCAAGTTACAAGTCTCAGGACTTAAGAAACTATATTGTGCTTATAGTTAATAATACAGTATTATGCTCTATATAATATGTTAAGAGGAAAGATTGTAGATTAACTATTCTTACCACAACACAAAACTACTAAGAAAAAACACAGAAGAACACAAGGGTTTTTGGGCGGTGATAAATATGTTTAGTACCTTGACTATTATATGTTATCATGGGTGTATAACTATGTCCAAAATCATTAAGGTATATACATTAAATGTGTGCAATTTTTAATTTATCAACTAATTATACCTCAATAAAGGTTAAAAATGAACTATATTATAATTGGATAAAGGTCATTACAGAGTGCAAAGTTCTATGGGAATGCAAAGGAATGAGAGATCATGCTTGATTAGAATGCTCAATAAAAACTTGATTGTGTAAGATGCACTTGAGGTAATACTGTTAAGGTTACTGTAAGAGGCAAAGATGGATAATTTGAGGATCCTCCTGGGAAAAGCTATCAGACTAATTTGTTTATAAGCTGCTACATGACATTTGCCATTGTAAGATAGCCTGCTGGATTCCCAAGTTGAAAATAGTCAAGAGTGAACCAGCATAGGCTGGTGATTTCTTGGAGTATAAACTCATTAATACCTAAGTTACCAATAAATAATGCAAGGGACATAGCATGGTGACCAAATATTTTTCTAGCTTCTCTATTTGACTCTCTTGATCAGCATAGAGAACCAGTGGAACTAAAGTTTATTATGATTAGGAGAACTACCCATGTCCCCTTATTATAAGGCCAGGGATATCCACCATCAAGGTACTTCATGCCATCACCATCTCTCAAGCAAGATTACTCTAGCTGTAGGCTAACTTGTCTGCCCATCTCATGCAATTCCTTTTCTTCATTGAAGTGAGGGTGATTTTTCTAAATGACAAATCATCACCCTGGCTGGTTTAACTCAGTGGTAGAGCGTCAACCTGCCAACTGAAAGGTCCCAGGTTTGATTCTGATCAAGGGCACCATCCTGGGTTATGGGCTCCATCCCCAGTAGGGAATGTGCAGGAGGCTGCCGATCAATGGTTCTTTCTCATAATTGATGTTTCTATCTCTCTCTCCCTCTCTCTTTCTTTCTAAAATTAATAAAAATATTTAAAAAAATGACAAATCATCTCATATGACTTCCTGGTTAAATTTACTTAGAGCAGTGGTTCTCAACCTTCCTAAGGCCTTGACCTTTGCATGCAGTTCCTCATGTGGTGGTGACCCCCAACCATGAAATTTTGCTACTGTTATGCATCGTGATGTAAATATCTGCATTTTCTGATGGTCTTAGGAGACCCCTGTGAAAGGGTTGTTCGACCCCCAAAGGGGTCTTGACCCACAGGTTGAGAACCACTGTCCTAGACAATAAGCTTTGTAAAAATAATAGTTAACTTATCTTCCACAACCTGGTATTCCTAGAGCTAAGTACTATATCATTACAAAATAAACTTACTACAAGCATTGTTGGCAAAATGAATGAATAAGGGAAATTGAAAATACATCCCTCTTGAGGTTCTATAATAATGAAGAATGAGGAACAAATTCTACAAACAATTGAAAAATGAGATTCTAACAGAATTTTCAGGCTTTGGCTAAATAAAGTACAATAAGTAACTTTTTAAATAGAATTTTTACTTTATAATTTGCTGATGAGATTACAACTAAATTATCGTTTACAGAATCTTATTTTAAACTAAAGTCCTGGTGCACAAATTTGTGCACTGGTGGGATCCCTTAGCCTGGCCTGTGAGGATTGGACGGAAACTGGCTCTTTGACATCTCCTGAGGTGGTCCCAGATTTTGAAAGGGCAGTTCTTGGGTGAAGCACTCTGGAATAGGGCTCCCTCCTCTCTGTTTCTGGCTGTTTCACCCAAGAACTGCAGTTGCCAAGTCACTGCAGCTTGGCAGCTCCTGCATTGAGTATCTGCCCCCTGGTGGTCAGTGTGCATCATAGCTACTGGTCAAACGACCAAAAGATCAGAGAGTTGCTTAGACTTTTATGTATATAGATAGATGGTTTTTATTGTTGTTATGATTCCTTTCAAGTTTATTCCTCAGATGGAAAAACTAGCCTAAATTCAAATGTTTTAAGTACCATTTTAATATGTTAGCTCTAAAATATTTTTTGCTTACATTTATTGACCATATAATTAATGTAAATATTAATATTAACTAATTAGAACTATTGATTGATTTTAACTACCCACACAGAGTTCAGAAAATGTGTTAGAAACAGACGTAGTATACTAGTTAAAAAAATTGATGTTTGTTGTAATAAATGATATTTAAAATAAAATTTGCTTCCTGAATTTTCTAGAACTCTAGTACAATAGTGAGATATGTTGTTCCTGATGTTTCAGATCTCTGAGTTGTGCTGTTTAATTTCTTTATAGTAATCCTAGTAGTTTTAAATGGCTTTAGGAATTTTGTTTGTATTTACAATTCCAATAACTGTTATGTCCCCCTTGTTGAAGAATTCTTAACTGAGGTTCAATGACCACTTAGTTATCCTATCAGTGGATTTCAAGGGATGGTATCCATGTACCTTATGAGGTTGTATATAAATCTTTCTGTTTACTTATGTGCTTTCCCTAGGGGGAGGGTCTTTTAAGTTTCAAGAGTTTTTTGGGGGGCTCTGAATTGTCTCAGGCATTGGGATGGCTGAGTCCTGAAGTTTGCCTAATTTGTCATAAAACAACTGACCACAAAATAAATATATGTGACCAGGAAATAGGTACAGTAAAAGTGACTAAGACTGCAAAGAAAAGTACAGAGAGTACAGGTTTTATTGCTTTAAATGGCTATAAGTGTGATAAGAACAGGTGAATTTGGATTGGCACAGTAGAAGTAAACATTTAGCAAGGTCCTTGATCAAATTCTTAGGTGTATCTCATTTTATGAAAAGCACTTTGGTGGTGCTGTGAGTGGTAAAAGCATAAGACACAGACTTGCTATATAGATTCATGTAGACTTCAGTTTAATATGCTGCAAGAACATTGAACTTTCAAGAAGAAAAGATAGATTCCATCTTGGGAATTTGGAAGGGCTTCTGGAAAAGCTGGTTTGAGCTGGTTCTTCAATAGATAACCTGAGGAAGAATGACTAAAGGAGAAAATCATTGCAGGCAAAGGAAATTGGTTGATATAAGATGAAAGGAGAAGAGCAAGGGTCTATTTTGGGTCAGAGAGTGGAACATGACAAATATAGGTGGTTCTTGGGGAGTGGAGTATAATGGAGAATAATACTTGAAAGATAGGTAGAGGCCAAATAAATATTTGAATGCTGGGTTGGGCATTTGTACTTTACTCCATAGCTGGTGGGAAGTCATCAAAACCTTGTGAGTATAGAGTAATATGATCACATTCTTGCTTAGGAGTAAGAATGCAGTGTGTGGGTCAGAGGAGGAAAAGACTGAAGAGGTCTACAATACAGAAGATCATTTTGAAATAGTCCAGTGGGACATGATGAAGAGCCTTATTTGTGAGAATATGTCAATGAAGTATATAAAAAAAGAATACTGTATCACTCAATTTTTCAGACTTTTATGTATGAGTGGGTGTGGTTTTAAAATAAAAGGATACATCGAAGATGATTGTCAAGGTTTAACTTCAATTTCCTGGGCAATTAATGATGCCATCACCTAAAGAGTGAAATAGGGTTAAAAACAAACAAACAAAAAAATCAGGGGGGAGACAGATGTATTCTATTTGAGCATGTTTTAAAGATACTTTTGGAAAAGTCTAGTCCACAGCTGTAAATGTGAGTGTAAAAAGATGAGGACTTGAGACATGGACAGGAAAGTCATTTGCAAACTTGCGATTGTTGTCATGTAATAAAAATTTTAATAAGATTTTGACCCAAAAAGAGAGGGTCAGGCCAGAGGGTGTTAAATACCACAGATGTTCCCTGGGTAGGAATGGAATAGTGACCAGTGTGTTGTGTTATTAGGAAGACTTTGGCTTTGGGAGAAGATATATAATAATCAATGAAGCAAGGTGTTAGAGCAATGGTCAAACACTATAAAAAGAATAGATATAAAATAGCCAAAGAGTATTTAAAAAAAAAAAAAAGACTGTGAGCTATGAAATTGGTGTGACTTCAAAAGGCAAGGACCAGTAGACTCCTGATAGGGTTTTGAGCCGCTAGAGCAAGAAACTTTTGGCTGAACTTGACAAGCAAGCAACAATAGCTTGTTCGTATTTTACAAGTGTTACCACATCAAATTTTGCTCTGTGCAAAGAGAATTCAAGAGAAACCAAATGTCAGGTTGGTTCCCATCTGCTTTATAAGTGTGCACTCCTTTAGCATTTGTGTTTTGATGACTGAGACACAAAGCATCCCACAGATTTACAAAGAAGTTGTTTGAAATATAAAATATTTATTCAGGCTCAAGGTAAAACTCTGTCATGGTTTTTATTAGTAAACCATAAATCAAACTCTACACTCAAACACCACCTGTTAGAAAAATGAACCTTTATGGGAATGTTGTCTTGGTTTCCATAAACAAATTTTATTGAGTTTAATATAACAGTCTCCCCGATTAGATTTGTGTTTCCCTGTTGTGATCTACCCTAAGATAACAAAGAAAACACCCTAGTGGCCTTTAATTTCTGGCTATTTTCCCTAAAGTTCTACTCCAAGAGAAGTGCAGAAATAGAGTAAAATTTGTAATTAGTACAACTGAATTTATTTTGAAAAAATAAATAGAAATCTGATAAATGTAACACTGTGCTAAGAGCAGTGGGGCTTATAAAAATGTAACTAATAATACGGCAATGAGAATTACCAGTTTTTGGAGATCCATGAAGCATGGTCTTAAACATTTTATACTTTCAGTAACTTAATATTGTATTACTATATTTCAGATAAGAAAACTAAAGCTCTGGAAATCAAGTAATTTCTTCAAGATCATACAAATCTGTTCAGGGGTAGAAAGGAATTTCTGTGCTTGGAGTCTTTTTATCCTAGCTCATAAGAACAGATTTTTATATTTCCAGAAAATTTAAAGCTGATAGGTAAGCATAGCCATTATTAAATTTTAAATGACATAAACTTATAGTTATATACATTTTAAAATATAAAAATACTCACTATTCATCACTTTCTAATTAATTTATTACCTTTTTACTTCCATTGCTGCTTCTGAAGTTATGTCTACTTTATCTGTATAATGAAAATACTGCATTTGCTTATCTCTTTCCAGCTCTGTATTCAGTGATACCATGTTCACTGCTTGAAATTGGCCAGCATGGGAGTATTTGCACCACAGAAATCGTCAAACACTATAAATCAGGCCTCTTCCTCTTCCCCGCAACCCCTGTATAGGTAGTTGTTAAGCATTTTTACTAGCATACACATTGTCTGCTGACTACCAAGTCTATGCTGTCTAGTAGGGAGTGTTAGACTATGTTTATGGGTAACCACAAACCCCTGGCTTTGTGCATGTAGCACTGTGCAAAAAATACAACATAAAGCTTTATGAAACTTCATAGCAGGCAGAGATCTAGACAGCAAGGACAGATTCAGAGAAAGGTTGATGAAGGAGTTAGGGTTTGCTTTTGGCCTTCAAAGATAAGTCCAATTCAGCCTTGTGAAACTGTGTGGGAGGGAATAGCATAGCAGGAAAATTTTGAGTGATGTAAAGAGGTTGATACACATGAAGTGTACAAGGGAGATAGTAAGTAGTTTGTTTCGGGGGAAGCACGGGGCATATAAGGGGAGGAATAGGGGGATGTTTGGTCCATGTTGTGTAAGGAAGGCCCTGTGGCCGAAACCGGTTTGGCTCAGTGGATAGAGCTTCAGCGTGAGGCCTGAAGGGTCCCAGATTAGATTCCTGTCAAGTACGTGTGCTTTGGTTGCTGGCACATCCCTGGGAGAGGCGTGCAAGAGGCAGCTCACCGATGTTTCTCTCTCATCAATGTTTCTAACTCTCTATTCCTCTCTCTTTCTCTCTGTAAAAAAAAATCAATAAATATATGTATTTTTTAAAAAAGGAAGGTCCTGTGACAAGCTAAGGATGTTGGATTTTTCTATCAGGTATTTGAAAGATTTTATTGGGAAGTAAGAAAATCAGAGCTTTGTGTGGGAACAGCATAGGGGAGACTGAAAGGAGAAATTACAGTGAGGAGATAATTGTGGTGTTGTAGAATAAATTAAAGGGGGTTCCAAAATCACTGTGGAAGTCAGGAGGCAATGGGAGACTCCCTTAAGAGGATTAGGTTACTGCTGAGATGTGAACAATCAGAATGAAGTTGAAGATGTCTCAGAAATTAGAGTTTGGGAGAGCCAGAACCTACAAACTTTGTGTAGAAAATCCTTATACAGGCTTATAGGGTTTAGCAGTTGGGAACTGTTCCTTATAGAGTTCCCAAGAAGTGTACCATCTTAGGTTACAGCTGCTCATTTTTCCATTGAATATTCTGAAGGTGCCTAATGGCAACTTATTAGGCACCCTCAGAATATTTGGCTCTGAATTGGACACTAGGGGACTAGTCAAAAATTGGCAACTAATACTTCCCCAGATTGACATGTTTGTTTGGCTTCATTTGGTGTATTTTTCTTATTGGGGCAACATAACTTTTAAAAAAATTCTTCCATCTTACATGTGCATTGTTTTATGAATATTTGTATGTAATATTTACTGAAAATTATCCTGAAAAAATTTTCATTCCATTGTTAGTGCCATGGCAGAAAAGTGGGCCCTTTTGTGTTGACTTTCACATATTTCCATCAGTTCATGCGCCTACAAGTATAGCCATTTCTACACTTAATATAATTTGAATTTTTGGTATTAATTTTTTTTCTTCTTCTTGAGCTTATATTGAAATCATAGAATCTGATTTTGTCACAACTCTACAGCTTTCCTGTTTTGATATCTTGGACAAATAACAGCTCCAGTTCTCTGAATCATTGTAAACTCATCTGAATATTGAGAATGGCCAACATTTCTACCTCCCAGAGTTTTTGAAATATCAAAAGGAATTTTATCTACAAAAAGTTTTCTGTATATATTAATGTGCTATTTAAAACTGTTTGATCTTATACTTTCATTGCAAGAAAGCAATATTGTTGAAGTGTATTTCTGAACTTTGATAATATGCAAAAGAATGAGATCCATTGAGGCAGACTTGTCGACATATACTGCAAACATTTCTAAACCTGCATTTTGAAATGTTCTTTGTAGATTTCTCTGAGCTGTACAGCACTTGCTTTATCATGAGCCATGACATGTGCATCTTAATGCTGCTTCCTCAATTGTTTTGTTTTAAATCTGAAATTTAAAACACTGTCCCTTCTGCTTTGCCTTCTGGGGAGCTCTGTTGCTCATACTGTGAGGAAGAAGAATGCCGCGGATGGACATCAGCTCTCACATTCAAATGTCTGTGTCCTGAAGAGCGTAGGCAGCCGACCTCCACCTAGCCACACCCCTCTCTAGAAGCCTGGGGAGCACATGGCATTTTGACACAAGCTGGGATTAATTTAGGATCAAAGTTGTCCCCCCATCTGCCTCTTTCCAATGATTTAGTATGGTTTATAGAGCTTTGTTGCTTCATTGTTATAAGTTTGGTTCAAAATCTTACCCCTATTTGGAAGCATTTGGGTTTTAATGCGAGTGTCACTCTTAGGACACTAACTCTGGAGTCAGGTCTGTTTATTCAACTGCCATATAAAGTCAGAAGGGACTTTCCTTCTCTCTGTGCCCTTTGTAACAAAGACACGTCTGGGGAGATGCTCGTGGCTTTGCTGGTTGCATCTGTTCTACAGACTTTAATTGATGCCCCTCCTGCCTGCTGAAGTAATACATGTTGCTTTGCTTACTATGGTTAAATTATTTATCAGAATCGGGTGATTCAGCTAGTTTAAGATTTGAAATCCCTTTACACGATGAATTGTCTTTACCTTTTCTGAAATATACTTTTGGAAATAGGGCTGACATCTTTGTTATTTCTCTCATTGTTAAGCTGTGTTTTAACTGCTAATATATTTCCTTGCAGCAAGCAATTGCCAAGCAACTGAAAGCATAAAGGGAAATTTGTACTATGCAAATGAGGGACTTAATGCATTAATTAGATGGATTGGAACATTGTATTTCCATGTGTTTCATGCCTTAATTCTCAAACTGAGACTTGGAACCGCTGGGAGGGGAGGGCTCTGATGGAGTTCCAAGAGAATTTTGGAAACCAGAACATTGGAGTTTTGAAAAGCTGTGTGGTCATGGAAGGAGCCAAATGAAGTAGGAAAGAATGATGGATTCTCTTGAAAGTATGTTGTTATGTTATAATGAGACAGTAGCTCAGAGTTCTAAGTGCTATTTGATAGACATGGTCTCTAATAAAAACTGTACTTCCTTTCACTTTCCACAGAGATAGAAGAAACCAGCAAATCCCATTCTTCCTTTATCAGAGGGAAGCCCCCAAATTGAAAGAATTCTATTGGAGCTGGCATCCTGACGCTGGCACTATTCCTTCTGGAGAGAAAGGAAGCAACCAGTGATAACTTCCAAAGTGTCTCTTGTAGCACAGCCAACAAAAGGGCCCACTTCCCCACAAGAAGGAGCTAATGCTTCTTAGTCTAATGACGGTGAAGGGAAGTTGGGTGGGAGAATTTTTTTTTTAATGGCAAGGGTAAACTCATGTTGATAGGAAAATCTTCTATGATATATATATATTTTTTTACTCATTCAATATTTACTCATAAAGTTTATTGAGCACCTACTACATGTTATATGCTGGGGGATAAATTAGACAACTAAACAGACACACTCTTCTTGTGGGGTTTAATCTGATGCTAAATCATATCATGGTTGAATGTATAGTAAATTTAAAAGGTGCTTCCAAAAAAGAGGAATGCAGTTCTAAGAAAACACATTTCCAGGGCCTTGGTGAGGATGGAGAAAAGGAAAATCAAGAAAGGATTATCTGAGAAACTGTCATAACAGAAGCTAGAGGGCAAGTTCATGCTCAGGTAATATTGATGGCAGAAGAATCAGCAAAGAATTTTTGAAAAACTGATGGAAGATCCATGATGCTGGAGTCCAGAGCAAGGAGCAGGATGGTGAGGCAAAAGAGGTTTGAGGGCAAGACCATCAGCATCCTGCAGATCATGTCAATAACATGGGTCCTCAACCAGAGAGCAAGGGAAGAGATATATGTTCTATGTAGGGGGCAACACTGTAAGTTATGGGACTGAACTCTTGCCTCTGAGGAAGTGTAATATTTCTTCTGAGGGTGTGCTAATATTTATAGACATATCACCTATATATAATTTCTTGGTTAAGCTGGTTAGTTAAAATTGGGCTTTTGTCACATGATCACCTATGTACCTGATCATCAAGGTAGGAACCTTGAAGTTACCTTTGACTCTCTTTTCGCCTTTCATATCCTCCATAAGTCACTAAGTTGAATAATACCACTACAAATATATCACAAATTTGCTTCCCCTTGTTAGTGCCACACTTCCTATTTGGTTTCATCATCTTTGATGAACACTAATTACAATCTTTTCTTTTTGGCAAGGCTTGTTTTCTTTAAATATGTACATTTTAAATTAATGCAGTCATCCTGGCACTGGTAATATAAGACTAATTTGATTAAACTATTTTGGCATAGGGACAGGTTGAAAACCAAATAATTGAAATAATCAAACTTACTTCCTCCCTCCTTCCTCCTTTCCTTCCTTCCTTCCTCCTTTCCTTCCTTCCTTCTTTCCTTCCTTCCTTCCTTCTTTCTTTTCTTCCTTCCCTTTCTCCTTCTATTATTAAGGATAGCTTTAAACAGACATCCTTATGTCACCTTGAGATCTATCTGTTCTTGATTCTTATGACATCCTTAACCATCTCATACTATAGTCTCCCACCCTATTCTTCATCCTAACTCTTGGCCCAACCCTTGCCTCATCCCAGGAAACAGATTGTATTTACTCCATTTTCTCCATAAAACTCATCATTGTGCTATAGACAACATCTTCTCTTAATCTAGAGCAAGGGTGACATAAAGATATATGTGGGCCATGTAAGGCCCACAAAATCATTTGGTCTGGTCCTGCCAAGGCATTAAGGATGAGTTAATTAAATGTTTGACCATATATAGCAGGCTAATTGTTAAGTCCATAACTTCGTATAGCCCTTGGATGATGTTATTAATATCCAAATGGCTCTTGGCAGAAAAATGTTCCCCATCACAGATCTAGAGGATTGATTTCAAACCTTTAAATGCAGCTTTAAACATTTCTATTGCCTGTTGCCATCACTGATTCTCAGATTCCTCTCCTCATCTTTCATACTCTTACATCCTGACTCATCCAAATCAGCCCATTTTGCTGGACCTTTATGCCTTTTCTCATCTTGATTCCTTTGAAAAGAAAGTTCTCTTCATGGATCATCACCTGGTGAAAGCCTTCTTTCCCTGTTGTGAGTCATTCAAATATAATGGTTCCTGATGCCAGAAGGTGGAACTAATTATTTCCAGAAATACTATCGCTCTCTCTCTCTACTGGAGTCCCTTCTTTTATCTGCCTATGTCATTACTAGGGATGTGTGCATTTCTTTCCCCTCCACTAGACAGTGAGCATGTATGGGGCAGGCCATGGTTCTCCATCTTTGGACAGTCCCAATACATTATAATTGTAGAAACCTACTTTGAAAATGTAAGGCCACCTATAAGTATTTTAGAGAAGTAATAAAGTTTACCCATAGAGAGAAAGACTTCTTATATTTTGGTCAAGTTAATTTTGTGCAAATTGTTATACTAATAGGCTGAGAAAAATGCTATTCCCCCCACCAATGAAGATAATACCGCATGGGTCTACTATACTATGCTAAGAGAATGTTTTATTGCTTTTGTTCATTTGAAGTCTGGCAGGCTATCTCCCTTTTAATATGTTAATTTTTCTTTTTTGCTTGTCCACTGTTTATACAATTTTTCCTTGCTATGGCATATTGTAAAAAGGGAAAATGATCTATGAAAACATCAAATTCTTCATGCGATCTGCTACTTATATTTACAAGGAATATTTTTTCCAAGAAATATCCTTAATATTGGCATGTAAATTGTATCTCTAAGCATCATCTTCTGAAAAATGTATGAATTAAAGGTGTTGCCTCAGAGTGCTTAATTTCACATTATTTTTCCATTTAGTAAGAAAAATTTTTAGTGTTTAGATGGATAAGTATACTTAAATTATTTTAATACTGTTTAGGAGGCTTACCAATAATTGTAATTAAAATGGACAGATTGGTTATTTTGGTTAATTACAGCTATTTTCAGTATAAACATTCGAATATTAGGCATCTCTTGCATAGTCTTAAGGTAGTCACAAAGTATGATTCTAGTGAAACTCTGAAATGCAATTTTGCTATTATGATGCAAGGCAATAATAGTAGGAATACTGACATTTTAGCCATAAATGACATAAAATGTCACTTCAATCTATATCCTTGGTAATCATTTTGATAATCTAATAACATATTAAAATTTCAGTTGGGACAAGGGTCCCCTGCTCTATGAAGTCACCCTATCATGTATTATACCCTATTCCCTTCATTTAACTGTTCAACTTGAATAAGGATGTGGCCATTTACACACTTAAGTAAGTAAATAAATAAATAAATAAATAATCCATTTGCCTCACATAAAGTTGAAAAAATCATAGGCTCTTCTTGGAAATAACTAGATTTGGAGAATAAAAACAGCAGAATTGAGTATCAAGAGCTCAGAAATTTGATATTGGGAATCTTCATTTTTTTGTTTTGTCTTGGTGCATGACCAATAAACTTATGTGACATTGGTGTATTTTGTTTTATATTGCAAGTTCAATAATAAACACAATGCTTTTTTACTCCAAATCTGCGGCTACTGTTTTGAAACAATGTCAGAATTGGCCTACTCAGTGAATGAATGAATGAATAAATATTATTTAGTTTTAGGTTAAAAATAATTAAACTATTTTTTAATCCTCTTTTATGGCCAAACTTATTTTTTTCAGAGAGAGAAGAATTGGAGGGTAGGGAGAAGGAGACAGAGAGAGAAAAAGAGAGAGAGAGAGAGAGAGAGAGAGAGAGAGAGAGAGAGAAAGAGAGAGAGAGAGATGAAAGTGAAAAATCAACTAGTTGCCTCCTGCACAAACCCAACCACCAGGGATTGAGTCTATAGAACCTACAACTTCGGTATGTGCCCTAACCAGGAATCCAGCTCACAATCTTTCAGTGAACGGAAGATGCCCCAACCAATTGAGCCACATCAAGCGAGGGCAGAAATAAAACATTTTTTTGACATTTTCATTGGGTTATGTCACTGTCATGTTGACAGAATTTGAAGGTCATATTTGTGGGTTTTTGGTACAGAGGAAGGAATGAGAATGGGAACACATGTTTAATCATCTTTTTCAGATTTTGTTCAGCTGAATTAATATGCTTCACAATAGTGAAAAATTTAGCTCTTTATTATATTCCTTATTAGCTAAAATGGATCTGTTGGTTTACTGATTACACATGATAACAATTTGTAGGATTTTTTTCTGTTGTATGCTGTCTCCTATTCTAGGTGATATTTCTCTTTGTGAAATTTTAAACCCTTAAATCTGATTTAATCTATGTAAGTATATTCTTCAGGAAGATTCTTTAGAACTATGTGAGAAAAGTAATTGTGTTGTATAAATTCGTTTTTTGTCAGAATTAATAGACAAACCTGATTAGGTCACTTGAAGGTGAATTGCTTTATGAATAGAAGCAACTTCCTTTTTTCTCAGAAATAAAAGCAAAGGGTTACACATTATGTTTAAAACTATTCATATTAGAAGGATGTTTGTTAAAAATGAAGCTTGTGCCCTGGCCAGCATAATAATCTTGGGGTCAGGGCTTGGGAATCTGCATTTTAATTAAGTGCCCCCAGAGATAATTAGATACATAAAAGTTACGGAAAAACTAGTTTATAGTAATTTACCAAGTCAGAGCTAGATATCAAAATAGTCCCAGTATGGAACGTTCCAAGTTGAAAGGGAACCCGAAAGTCTGCTGAATTAACAGTTTTTATCTAGTTTTTTTTTTTTTAAGTAACTCTTGGTTATTTTTGGAAGTCCCCCCCAAATAACTTCAAAGTGAAGCCCAAGAACAGTCTGGCAGATGTGGTCCCCATGTGGTAGCCAACCAGTTCTACTGCTCCCTCTCTTACATGTTCATTTTACTGCCTTCCTCACCCCTGGGAGGATCTTCACTGCAACCCCCAACCATGTTCAAGGTAAGAGACAGGTGTGTCCCAGGCTCCCCATTCTCAGGGTGCTGATTTCTGGGCAAAGGCCCAAGTAGTCTCCTCAACATCTCTGAGCCAAACTTATGGCCTTGGTGATACTAGCTCTGGGGGCTCAAAGTTCCATTCTCACCCTGAACAACTACATCAGCATGTGACCTCACCTTGACAACCACAGTGCCTTGAATCAGGCTGCAGAGATGAGCATGGAGGAGAAATTATCCCAGACTTCCATTTTATAAGTTACATACTGCCCTCCTCCATTCTTTAAAGTTCTACCTTTGCTAAAATTCCTCCTCATCACCACTTAGTTATTGGTGTTTTGTTATGTTTAAGGCTTTTTTTTTTTTGCATAAGACTGTGTGTGTGTGTATTTTGCAATAGGTAGAGTTTGATCAGTGCCTTAAAAGGAAGTGAGAAATAGGCGATTTTAAAATAAAGGATAAGGTTTTCAATCATGAAGATCAAGTTGGTTTCTGATGCTTTCTGACACAATGTATTTAACAAGTAGTATGGAATTGTTTGGGAATAATATTACTCAACATTATTAGTCAAAAGAGAATAAATGTGTCTGCTACAATGAAGGAAACTTGAATATGCAAAAGTGAGAATAGGAGGAAGTTGCCAAAGGTCCTTCATATAAATGAGGGATGTGCTGTTAAATATTTACCAACTTGTCCTCTCTCCCACAAAACGAGCCAGTTTTTGTTGTATAAATATTCCCACCATGGTCGATTTAAAACACTAACATGGCTTCAATTGGCTTGCAAAATTTCTAAATATTTAATCATCTCCTCTTGCTAGCTGGTAGAGGCACAACAGTGTAGTTGAAGAAAAAAAAAGTACAGAAGAGATGTGGCAAATATCCACTAACAAGGTCCCAGGCACAGGGACAATTGGCTTCTTTCCAAAGGCAGCATAGGGTCAAAATTGGAACTTCCCCAGGAAGCCTGTGTAGAGCAGCGGCCTCAATGGGGCAGGACTGCCTCCTGGAGGATTTCTCTTCTAGGTAAATTAATGGGGAACGTTTTTGTTTGTTCTCACAATTAACTGGGAGCCAGGATGATTATCAAATAGAGGCCAAGGATATTAGACATTTTGCAGAGATCAGGTTCCTATTGTATAACAAAAAATTATCCAGAGCTTTGCACAAATTTCTAATGTATTCCTGATTAAAAATGATCTGAACCTAGAGCTTATCTCTATTTTATATTTTGTATTTTTGATGTGGCATTATTATAAATAGGGGATATTCTAAAAATGTAAGTATTATGCAAATAGAAGTATATTTGCATTTGTTGTTAAAAATTTACCAAGAACCATTTAAACAGACTAATACTAGGATTGCTAACTACAGTATTTTGATGTAAAATCTATCTAGTTGATGCTATCCTGAACATTGGATATAGCTGCTGTGGGGCAGTGCTTCTCAAATTTCAGGTGCACATAAATCTTGTTAATATAGAACATTAACCAGTAGGACTGAGATGGGGCCAGAGGTTTTGCATTTTTATCAAGTTCCCAGCTGATCCCATCTTGCTGGTCTTGGGCACAACTACTATAGGTCTGGGCTAAGACTTTCAGGAAGAAAAATTATGGGAAATAAAAAAAATTGTTTTTGCATTTTATGTAACACTTCATATTTATGTGAATACACTCTATTGATTGTGTTGTTGATAAATGTTTAGGCAGTTTTCACTTTTATTTTTTTGCTATTAAATAACTCGTGTACCTGTCTCATATATATAGGTGTGAAGGTTCCCCTTTCCCTCCCCATCCCCCTTTCCAACCTATCCCCAAAATCGCTGGGTTTGTAGGATAAGTAAGTGTTTAAATTAATATGAAACTGTGGTCCAAAGTGGTTATAATATTTTACTCCTACCAGTACTGCCCTCATTTTTCCATTATTTCATAATTTAATATTGTTAAATTTATATAATTTTTATAATCTAAGGGAGTATGAAATAGTATTTTGTCTTAACTTACATTTCAAATTACTAATGAGGTGGAGAATCTTTTCACATGTCTTTGGGCCATTCACATGGGTGGGTGAACTTATCTATTACAATAGAATTTCCGTAAGATTATCCTTTTTTTTTTTTTTTTTTTTTTTTTAGTGATATCTGGATTCTCATATATTACCGAAACAAATATTTTTGGTTATATGTGTTGCAAACCATCTCTCAGTTTATTTTATACCTCCCATACTCTTTCTAATGTACAAAGAAGTCTTAACTTTATTGAAGTCCAATTTTAAAGGTAATGCTTCAAAATGTTTATTATTAGGAACTATATTTACTATATGTTTTGCATTAGATGCCTTTAACTTGTTAGGAAATCTCAATTATGTGTAACATTTTTATATCAAGAATTGATGTTATTTTATCAAATATATTTCTGCATCTATTGAAATGCTTATATGGTTTTTAACTTTGATCTTTTAATGTGGTGAATTAGAATTATAAGTTTTCCTTATTTAAGCCTCCCTTCTTTGTTTTCCCAGTATAAACCCATCTTGGATTTATATTCATGGTTTAATTTAGTTTGCTAATGCAGTACTTAGGAAAATTGCTTCTAACTTCCTGAGTGAGATTGCTCTGAACTTCTCTTGCCATTCTGTCTTGTCTACTTTGTGGTCAAGGTTATACAAGCCTCGGAGTAGGAATTGGAGGGTGATGCTTCATTCTGTTTTCTGTTAGAGTTTATATAAAAACATTTGGGCCAAATGTTTTCCTTGTGAGAAGATTTTAAACAAGTTCTATGCAAGTTTTTATTTTTTTTTCTATTTTTAAAATTAAAACTCTTTAGGCTATTTCCTCTTGAATCTGTTTTAAAAATATATTTTTCCAATAACTTGTCCATTTAGTCTAGTTTCCAATGCCTTGATATAAATATGTTCATTGTATTCTCTATCCATTTTATCTGTAGTTGTGTCTGGCTACCTTTTCATCCATGGTATGTGTTATTGAACAGAAAGTTTGTCCACCCATCCACCTGGCACTAGCAGAGCCAGACACTGACACAGAGAAGAGTAGTGGAGAAAGATTGGCTATTTTATCATGAATATTGACATCCACTAGGATGGGAAGCTAATGCTCAAAAGCGCAAACTCCTCTAAGAAACCCCACACAATTTTATTGAATTTCAGAAAGAGAGGGAGAGAGAGAGACATCAGCTGCCTCCTGCACTACCCTTACTGGGGATTGAGCCCCAAACCCAGGCATGTGTCCTACCAGAAATTGAGCCAGCAATTTTTTGGGCTGATGCCCAACCAAGTAAGCCACACTGGCTAGGGCAAGTCCAAACTTCTTGATGACGTGCAGTTTACAGATTACATAGGGCAAAATGACAAGACACAATGGGCTAACAGGTTTTGTCATGGTAGGGGCTGATTGGTTGGAGGTGAGGTAAGGATAAATGAGTGATTTTTTCAGGTCTGAGGACAGTGCTGAGGTCTGTTTTAGGTTCTTTTATCTGGTTTCATGGGAAAAGTAGCTAGGGGGTGATTCAACCTTAGAGCTCAGAAAGTGAAACATAACTTAGGTTAAGATGTTATCTTTAGCCTTGTGACGATTAGTGAGGTGTAGGCTACTGCCTTCTGTGCTTTGGGCGTTGCTGATTATCTAGGGAAAGACTAGCTAGGTCTCCAAGGGATATAGCTATAACTATATCAGGTCTATGTCTATGTCTGTATCTATAATCTATCATCTGTCTATGACATAGACTCTGTCTATCTAAATCTATATAGCTACATATAGTTATAGCATATCTATATCTATCTATTTATCTACCTATCTATCTACCCATAGAGTGAGAAAGAGAGAGAGATGATTTCTAGAGCTATGATTTAAAACTAAATTTAATCAAAGTCATAGGAACCCTCAGTTTCATATGGGGTATTTCTGCCTTCTTTATGTTGCCATTCTCACCAGAAGATTGTCTGTTTTGCTAGTTTTCTTAAAGGCCCAATTTTTAATTCTATCAATTCTTTGTATTGCATATTTGTTTTTATTTTGTTAATTTCTGAAATATTTCCTTTAAACATTTATTTGTTCTGTGTTTTTTTATGCTATTGCTAAGAAGATATCCATCATTTCTGTTATAAAAAATTAAGATTCTATTATACCTTTTTGAAATACTCTTGCTGAACCCCACAAGTGTTAAAATATATTTTTATTGTTTGTTTCAAGTATCTTTTTATTCCTGTTGTATTTTCTTTTTAGCCATTATTTAGAAGTATCTTAGATTTCCCGAACATATGGAGATTTTTAATTTACCTTTAGTCACTGTTATTTACTATCTCATTTTTCTTTGTGATATAAATACTTTGAAATTGAGACATTTTTATAAACTAGCATGTGGCAATTAAAAAAATATGCTTGACAGTAATGCATATTCTTTCTGTCTGTGCAAGTTTCTTGGGAAGTCCATTCTATCAAGGTTTATATTCTTCATAGTTTTCTGTTTCTTTACTAATATTTTTGTCCTTTTGACCTATCAATAATTGAGATTTCCCACCATTAAGAACTTGCCCACATCTCCTCACAGTGCTATCAGTTTTTCTCACGTATTAGTTATAAACCTGGATGTAGGCATGATGTCTTTACTGGACTTTGAAAGCATAGGGCAGAACTTGTCACCTCCTTATGCCCCAGGGTGGCAGCTGCTGAATGTACACATGAATGAATTAATGCTCTGGGAAGGCTGAATGAATTTATTAATCTGACTTTTTGTACAAAATGGAATACCACAGTCACAGGAGATAATCTGAGACTGTACAGAAATGGATTATGTCTGACAGAGATTTCCATTAAAGATCACTTCACAATAGGCCAACAATCTTGTAACATTAGTACAGGACCTTCCATCAAATCATGTTTACTATCATCATGGGTTAGGGTTTCAGATGAAAGCAGTGGGAGTTCTAGAATTTGGAGTCATGCCTGTTAGTTAAGTGAAAGGCATTTCACACATTTGCTTTTATCAGTTTATTCATGCTGATAGGTGCTTTTAGAGGAAATTCACAGCTCATGAAAGGCTCTGAATGAAAAGATCCAGTGAACAAAGTCCTCTGTTTATCTATAGAATGTGCCTTAGGATGGATATCAGCAATCCCACAAATTTCTCCTCTGTGTTTAAACACATAAATGGAGGAAGAGTAACTAAGATATTCTTGGTGTGTGTGTGTGTGTGTGTGTGTGTGTGTGTGTGTGTGTATGTGTGTGTGTGTGTGTGCGTGCGCGTGTATGTAGCTTAAGTTAATAAATCAGCATTTGGGCCCATACATAACTTAAAAGCACAAATATAATAATTGGGCTCATTTTATAGGGGAATCTAATCATTCTTTAAATCATTGGAAGTATGTTTAAAATGTTCAGACACTTTAGTTTTAACTCTGATCAAGTTTAAAATATTATAATTCTTAACATAGTTCTGTTTGAAAGTTTCAAATCAGTAACATACTGCTTAAGAAATAAACATATGATCCTACATTCATCACCCCATTTTTTAGCATATGTGTTTGAATAATCTTATAAGCTAGTAAATATAATGACACTGTTTTCAGAAGTTCTCTAATTTAATATTCTCACTGTTGAGCAGTCACTATCCTATTGATCAGTTATTAGATGTCTTCTTTCAATACCAAGAGTCTCCACAAATCTCTTCATTATTCTCGGCTTGAAAGAAGAGATATTTTAGATAGTGACATACATGTTACTCAAAATAGATTTTAGATTTATGCAACCCTTTTTTTTTTTGAATGAGAAACAAGACACAGTAAAATGCAGCTGAGAGGATTTCTCTATTGATTGTCCATGCTCCTCTGGAATAAATACCTACCAGAATCTCCAGAATTCCACCCCCCTTGTGTTTTTTTTTTTTTTTTTGCTTAATTTTTATAATGTGCTCTATAAAGAGTGAAGGGATTGCTGCCATTGTATTGGTGGAAAATAGTTTATAGTCTATTCTAGCCCCATTTTTTTCAAGAAGACTCCATGCTTCCTTGGAATCTAAATGTCGGTTGTTACATTGTCAGAGTTTATTGTTAATAAATGGTAACTAATCATAATAACTGACAGCTTCTTGATTTTAATATCTTTTAATATCTTTTAAATCTCTTAAGTTATTGTCTAAAAAGCAGAATAAAGTTAAAAGGCTGCCATATTATAAAGAAATGAGATCAAAATATATTTTAGTGGCTTGACTTTATTCTTGAGTAGGTAATAATCAAATATTTTAAAATATTTCATATACATTAAAATCAGAATACTATATATACTTATTTTAAAATAATATATTATCCTAAGATACTATAGAATTATAAAAATAATTTTTGAGATATTTTAAATTAATTTGCAGTTAATTCTACAATACATTTTTATAATAATTCTATCATAATTATTTATATCTCATCTTTTTTTTTTTTGGTAAAGCCAAGATTTCTTTTTGTATGTTAACCATTCCTAGCAAAAATTTTGAAGATTTTGTAGGTATTTCACATAAAATTTAAATGAAAGTAATACAGAATATGCATTATTTTACTTAACCTTGTTTTTATCTGTTTAAAGATTATACTTTTATTTATGACCAGAACAAATAGAAACTTAAAATCCAGGCAAAAAAATATATTTAAAAGAACAAAGAATTTATTTAATCAGGTTTTAATTTATGAGCTCCTTTTTTCCGTATGCTCTCATTTTTCTTCGACTTCCCATCTGTAGGGATAATCATCTTTCTAATTCTATCCCTCCACTAACTTGAATTAAAATTATAGCTGGTTCTTTGGTCTTATTTCTTATGTTTGCTATTGCAGCTGGGCCGAGGAACATGAACTCCCAGGGCAGTAATTGTCTGACTTTTAATCCTTCTGTTCCTTCCTACCCCATGTTGACATCTCACCCTCTCTCCATATGTAAGACCACCTTTGCATTTATACCATCATCACACTTTTCCCTTCAATCTTTGATCTCCCAATTTCCTCTCTTAATTGCTTTCAGAAGTCTCTTGCCACTAACCATTTTTGATTAAGTGTTTCTGAGTCTCTTCCCACACCCTATATTTAGAATCTGTCTTGTGTTTTATTTCTTAGAAGATTATGAGCAGATTTTTTAAGTTGCAAGAATGTCAACTTTATGTATGTTGTCATAAACATCAGGCTTCACATTATTTTTCAACTTTCACCTTAATCTTTCTTTTCTTTCTTTATTGAGCTATAATTGGCATATAATATTATACTAGTTTCAGATGTACAACATAATCATTTGATATTCTTATATATTGCAAAATGATCACTACAATAAATCTAGTTAACATCTGTCACCGTACGTACTTACACATTTTTTTCCTGTGATGAGAACCATTTTAATATTTCTTTATATATAATGTTGAGCTTATAAAAATATTTTTCTACTTTAAAAATACATATTTTCTTTAATATATAGTCTTCCACTTATCAGGTGCCATAACTTTACACAACTTTAACCATATTTTCATGTACTTAAAACTTGTCTAAACTTCCTTTCTCATTTTTATTGTTAATATTAAGCTATTAAACCATCCCTCTACAAACAGAATCATAGGATCATTCCTATTTCTTATTCCTTGCTTTTTCATGGATGTGTTGGGATGGCTTGGGATGGGCCTTTTAGAGAACTGAAGGCTATCCTGATGAAGACATGCACATAGGTAGGCAAGTCTCTAGTTTATAGTAAGTATTCTGTGATTAAGTTAATAACCAGAACCATGATGTTAATATAAAGCCAGCAGTCCTTCCTTATCTCTATATACAATGTTTGCCTTCTTACTTAAAGTTGTAAAAATACATAGATTTGAGTAATAAGTTTTAAATAAGAATGCCACAGTAAATAAAACTGATAAGCAAAATGATTACATCCAAAGGAGGGACAGAACTTTTGATTCTCACTTATTTCAGATAGAAAATTGGAATAGTCGATTAGGTCAATGCCTTATACAGGGTCGAACAGCCAGAGGCAAAGCAAGAACTAATGTGGCAGTAATTTATTGATAAATAATTTTTCTGGCCTTCATGTGTTTTCTCTCTGTGACACACTTTCTACAAACCTTCTCTTCCCACCTTTCTCAAACTGGTAAGATACCATTTGAAGGGTCAGGTTTTGTATTTGCCTCAAGATTTTCATAGATATCAAAGCAAATATTGCTTTAATATTATAATTTTTCTATCTTTTATTACAGCTTAAATTTATCAAAGTAAAGATGTTAGGGATAAATACCTTTGATGACTAAAAACCTAGAGAAAGATCAAAAGGTGGGGCCTCCTAGGTGCAATGAGGGAGCAGCAGGGCACCCATATGAGATAAGAGGTTTATGCATTGAACATGTCAGCCTCTGGACAGCCGCAGGCTTTTTAAGGACTTCCACTGGCTCAGCCATGGCTTGAAGATAGCAGAGCTAGGACATCTAAAAGGCCAGACACACTGAGACCTTTAGTAACTAAGTGACAACAACAGTGGATAGATAACACTTTTCATAACTGGTCTCCAGATCTCTGATAATACATAGAACTTTGAGATCTAAGCAAATCACCAAGAGAGACTTGATCCAAAAAAAAAAAAAAAGATAGAATTAAGTTTTCTGCCATGAGTTCAGATGGGAGTGGAAGTTAGAGCCAGGTGTAAGCTTATTAAATAAATTTTCTTGCCCTAGCTGGTTTGACTCAGTGGTTAGAGTGTGGGCCTGCAGACTGGAGGAACCCAGGTTCGATTCCAGTCAAGGACATATGCTTTGGTTGTGGGCTCGATCCTCAGTAAGGGGCGTGCAGGAGGCAACTGATCAATGATTCTCATCATTGACGTTTCTATCTCTATTTCTCTCTCGCTCTCTGAAATCAATAAAAATATATTAAAAAAGAAATTTTCTTGTAAAGGAATAATTGATTGATACATTCATTTATAATGTATTTTCTCTGTGGCATTAGGACTTGTGCTCTATTAATAGCTACATTTCCCGAAGCATCAAAGTTTCTTTGAAATCAGATAAAAATATCAGGATCTAATAGGCATATTTATAAAAATACTCGGCCCTAAGATTTCTCCTGCTTGTGAAATATTTATATTTTTGTTGTGCCAAATGTATTCTCTGGCTTGATTTATACACAAAATTTAGCATATTATGAGAGGAAAGAGCTTTGCTAAGTTGACTTTCTCCAAAAAAAGAATAGACTAATTCTGTGGAGCCATGTCACTTGACTTTGGTAGGTGAGGTATACATGTTCAGAGTAATTATTATTATTATTATTATTATTATTATTATTATTATTTAGTATTTTTATTAATTTAAGAGAGGAAGGGAGAGTGAGAGAGAGAGAGAGAGAAACATCAATGATGAAAGAGAATCATTGATTGGCTGCCTCCTAAATGCCCTTTACTGGGGACAGAGATTGCAACCCAGACATGTGCCCTGATCTGGAATCCAACCTCAACCCCTGACTCAAACATAGGTTGACGTTCATCCACTGAACAACATTGGCTGTCTAGCTATTTTTAACATACAGAAGATTTCTATAATTTGAGACTATGGGGAGACAACACAAGGATTCATAGACAATGAATGCATTCTATGGGAATTCTACACATTTTAGGATTGAGATTCTTAGGCACAGCCATGTAGCTATTTAGCCCTATGGCTGAGCCAGATATGTCCTCTGCAGGGACGGCTCAGAGAACAAGCTCCCCTTTTCTCCGATTATGGCCTCTCTTTGTGGTTTGCTCCATCATTCAAGATTGCTCACTTTTATTTGTATCACGATATTTAGTGATTAATCAAAAGTGTTATCTCCATTTTCTCAGGGTTCAGTCTTTTGCTACAGAATCATCATTAACTTTTTTTTTTTACAGTAATTTGCTTTCCTCCAAGATCCTCAGGCTAACACTTGTCAGGAGGCTGACACTGTTCCAGGCACATTCTTACCTGTTTTTCCTGTGATAGAAGAGGTAGCAAAGGTTAGAGCCTGTTCCAAGTTGATTCTGACCATATGTGGAGTCCTTCCTTAGAAGAATATTACGTTTCTGCAATACTTTCTGCATATTCTTGCAAAATAATCTAATATTTAGAAAATTTATTTTCCTTTACCTTACCTTACCAGAATGATTTTCAACCCTTCAAAATTCTCTAGGACCAAAAAGACAATCTATGAAGACACCTAGCACTTCTAAAATTAAAAAAAAAGTATTAAATCAAATTGTATTTGGGATTATGTAAGAACACAGATTTATTGGTATTTGCTTATAATATCCTACAACAAACAATTTAAATGCACTCACTCAAGATTTTCATTTTCTGCAACTGTTGCTTTTATTATTCTTTAAAACAAGCAATACTTATTTTGTTCTCTCTTTGGCTTTTTACAGTTCAAATCTGATTCCCGGACCAGGTAGAATGTCTCAGTTCCTTTTGCAGATGTAATAATTTGCAGTTACTTATTTATGGATAGGACCTTTAGTCTTAGGAATAAGGTCCATAATGGTTTTCAATCCCAGCACAATCTAATGCAGATCCTAAAGTAACATTTTGTGTTCACCCAGAATTCCCTGCAGGTGAGAAGGTTCTAATTTAGTCATACCTCGAGAGTAAGACAACTAGCCAGAATGATGAAGGAAAAAAAAAGATGGCATCACAATTTAGTAACCAGTCAGTAAGCAGAGTTATACTCACTAATTGTTTAATTTGCAGTCCCTATGAACTGGCAGGTCTCACTTCTGCTTTCTCATAGGTGGATATCAACCTAAATCAGTCAGGATCATATTCATTTCATTGCAAGTTCTGGTCCCCATTATATAAAGTTTATACATCATTTCAACTGCTCCTAGTTTCCTAGAAAAAGTAGAAAAGTTCTGTGAATTTCACTCACCCTTCATCACCACATGCATACACCTGATAGTTATTGTTGCTTAGATGATGTATGCAGCTAAATGTAGAGTAGACATGAATGAGTGTTTCAATATTCATTCCATAGAGAATGAAATCAGGTTATTTAGTCTTTTTTGTTTGTTTTTTTACAGCATGCTCCACTGAAGTCACCAAATATTGATTAGTAATTGAACATTAAAAAATACTATATTTGTTTTTCCTCTTTGTATTCCATTATGCTTACCTTTTGCTTCAGACTAAAGATGTTTGTATGATGATTGAATATGTTTATTCAATACGTATAAAAATCTTTGCCAGACATTTTCAAATTAGTGAACCTTATAAATATCTTCACATAATTAATATATAAAGACAATCTCTAACAACAAATAGCTACATTCTAAAACTTTATGGGAAACTTCTTTAGAAAATGTTTTCCTCTCCAAGCTACATACATGGTGGTTGTATTTATAGCTTATCCTTTGATTCTCTTGGGATATTCCTGATTTAATAACAAGGTCTTAATAACAGCATTAGGAAGCTCTGGCCAGGTGGCTCAATTGGTTGACCTATAAACTAAAAGGTCATAGGTTCAATGCCCTGTCAGAACACATACCTGAGTTTTGGTTCAATCCCAGGTTGGGGAGCTTACGCGAGGCAACCCATCAATGTGTCTTGCTCACACGGAGGTTTCTCTCTCTCTCTCTTTCCCTTCCTCTCTCTCTCTAAAAATCAATGAAAACATATCCTCAGGTGAGGAATAAAAAAATCACACAACATCAGGTATAGAACCAGCTGTCAAAAGGCTTCCAAGGGAAGATGATCTGGGGTTCCAATGTGAAGCCCCCAGAACATCTGTTCCAGATGCATCAGTGATATGGTTTCAAGAGCTCCTTCTCCTCTCATCTTTGAGTGGTGATAGATAAGCTGTCTACAATCCCAGAAGTCACTTGTGTTATTTAAAACCAGGGGCTTCAGCATGGTGGAGATGGGGAGGTGGGCTGAGGCTACCAAGAGACCTTAGGACCGTGGTTGGCAAACTGTGGCTCTTGAGCCACATGTGGCTCTTTGGCCCCTTGATTATGGCTCTTTCACAAAATACCATGGCCTGGGCGAGTCTATTTCGGAGTGGCATTAGAAGAAGTTTAAGTTGAACAAATTTGGCTTTCAAAATAAATTTTAATCATTGTACTGTTGATATTTGGCTCTGTTGACTAATGAGTTTGCCGACCACTGCCTTAGGACAAAGAAGTGGTAGGGGAAAATCCTAATTTGTGCATTTGTAAACCCTCAAAGAAAAATGGTTAACTTATTAGTTTTCTCAGCCTGCTTTTTAACGATTCTTTCTTTCTTCCCTTTCCTTCCCCATTTTCTTTTTCCCTCTCTTTTTTTCCCTTTATCTCTCTCTCCCTCCAGTAATCCCAAGGTCATGTGCTGTATTTTTGATGGCCAACAGGTACTGATGCTGACTGATTTGTGCAAATTCATGCCAAAATAAGACACTATCTAGGACGAGTCCTCTTCAGTCTTATTCTCACTGCAAATACGTGGTTCTTGTGACTTTTCTAAAGGTTTAATTTTGTGTTTCTTCTCTATTTGTTTTCAGATTATCACCAACCACTCATATGGGACAAAGGTGTTCCTTCCAGGATTCCTTCTTTCCCCATGGGTAATAATGGTGCATTGATGTATTGGGAGACAGTACACCATGGGTTTTGTGTTTGTCTGCATATCTTTTGGGAGAGGCACTGACTACACATTGTTCTAGACTATCCTTTCAAGGATTTTTATATAGAGAACAGTCATGGAAGATAGAACTGGTGTCTTCTCCTGGAACAAATGGTGGGCTCGCTTGCTGACCAGTATAGTAAAAATGTCTCCCCCTAGGGTACTTAGTGCCTATTATAAAAGATTCAGTTTCCATGAACTCAGAGCTCTTCTCTTATTAACATAACCCACTGTCTAGGGAGGTGTCAATTATCCCTCTTCATACTTCCTGTGGGTAATGGGGCTTGGGCAACCAGCACAAATGTTAATTTTATGGTTACAGTGATTATTGTATATAACAGACCTAGGAATATTGTGTCTTTTGCAGGTATCCATGAAATTGTCATAGACTAACCTATTTAAATGCAAGGTAAATGCTCAGACCCTTCCTAATTCTTGATGCTGTATTTCCTAAGGAAATTGTGCTGAGTTGTTGAAATAATGAAGGAGTAGAAAGAAAGAGGTCTTCTGTTATCACTACATGTCCTACTACTGCAGCTCTTGCTCTAGAACAGTCTAGAGTAATGAAAGAAATGGGGACAAGGATGGAGAGAGGAAAGATGGGTGGTTCTAGGGAATGTGGCCAAAGAGGAGTCTGGGAAGGACATGTTAAGAGCAAGGAAAATCCAAAGTGACTGCTGAAACAAAGAAAAGTGGGTCACCAAGATGACCTTAATGTGACCACGCGACTAGACTCCTTGCTATATCTCTTCTAGCAAAGCCTTTTGGGATACTTACATACTGGTGATCAATTATCTTCAACTTAATACATAAATATTAGAATCAAGTCTGAATAAGTGATACTTTTTAGAGTAAGAAGAGTTTGGGAAATGGCTTAGCCATTTTTAAAACACATGATTTCTGAGCTCTGTAGCACCTTGATTATAAATTGTTTTAAGTAAGATTTTTTTTTTCTTGAAACTAGTAGTTCTATGCAGGGACAGAGCAAGCTCTTGGTCAAGGTCCATGTTTAGACAACAAGGAATTCATGGGAGCCTACTCTTGCATGTTTTCTCAAGTTCAGGAACTTTACTTACTTTTTTTCTAAATCTGACAATCCATTTATTGTTCTCGTTGGCTCTGTAAGCCAGGGAGAAGGATTTTCTTTTTGTTTATATCCAAGGAGGAAATTCTAAACTTTTCCTTTCTTCTTTCCTACACATAAATATATTTCTTGATTCTAATATTTATGTAAAGAAAGCAAAGGAAGCTGATTCGGAAATAGACATAATCCAGGTATTTAAAAATATTCAGAACTCCCCCTCCCAACACACACACTCTTTACACAGGAAAAAATGTCACAGTTTTTAGTAGGTACCTAAATTAAAAATAAAGTATTAGAAAAAATACTAGTATCACCTTTTATGAATAGCTAACATGTTTATGGTTATGGGGCAAATACTCTTCTGACTCTTTGTTCACTTCAGGTACCTTCTACTTCTTTTTCTTATTTTTCTTCATTTCTTTTAATTCCCAAATTTTTGCCTCCATAATAGTCTTGGAGCGTGATGATAAGCAGAAGCTCTATCTAATTCTGTGGTTTTGCATTAGGGTGGCAGTTCCTGAAGAATCCTGTCATCTCTGTCAGCATGAAATTTTTGTTTCCAATTGTAATGATTCTCTAAATAATTGGAAAGAACAATAATTAGATCTGGGTTTATTTTTTACTTGCTGTGTGTGGTCTTCTTATCCTATAGTCTCTTAATTTAATCAAGTTAAGTTATTTCAAAGCTCGTAATTTGTACTTTTCTGTACTGAAATGTCATTTTATTGACCTGATTCTGTAACTTTTACCATTGCAAGTTTATCTACCGTAGATTTTTTTGGGTGTGTGTGTGTGTGTGTGTGTGTGTGTGAATCCTGTCATCCTGTCATTTTCTTTGTACAGCTGGTTTTGTCCCTAGACCACCCATATGGATTTAAGGTTTCAGATTTTCTGTTCCATAACACAGTCTAGGAAACTGGGATAAAATTGATAGGGCACATTATATTAAATTTACCTCATTAATTGATCAATTTAAATATACTTAAATGAACCCTAGCATGACCTCCTATGCATTCCAACTAGCATTCATTATTTGATTATTTGTCACTTGTCAGCAGGAGTCAGTATGAGAAGAATTTGAGTCCATCAGTTGGTAGGGTCTAATTTGTGAGAAAGTATACATACTTCAAGGAAATGTGGCATTGAAACAATGGTGGAACCACAAAAGAACCTATACATTTGAGTGTGGGTAGTTACATGATCCTATGTAGGTTAAAGTATATCAGTTTAGGCTTTCAAATGGTTCTATTCCAGACATGCTTGCTTGTCGACATGAAAACAATAATGCATTATTCCTTTGTGTTTATCAAAGAGAGACTACAGTATCCATTTTGCCCAATAGGTACCTATAAAAGATAAACAAATAAAAAATGATGTAAACAAAATAACAGTTTGTAAATTTCAATGAAAATTCATGAGAGCAATATTTTTAATGGCCTTATTAAAATTACAATTTACATAACATACCTTTCATCATTGAAACTATAAAATTCAGTGATTCTCAGTATATTTACAAGTATATGCAATCATCACTACAGTCTAATTTTAGACCATTTTGGTCACCCCAAAAAGAAACTTCATACCTATTAGCAATCACTCTTCACCTCCTATCCAGCTATTTGGCAACCACTAACCTAATTTCTATGTCCATGGATTTACTTTTTCTAGATGTTTTATATGAATGGAATCATACAATACATGGTCTTTTCTGACTAGCTCCATTCACTTAGCATGATGTTTTTAAAATTCTCCATGTTGACTATCTTTACTGCTGTGTGATATAGCATTATTATGGATATACCATAATTTGTTGATCAGTTTACCTCCTCATAGAAAAAGTGGTTCCAGTTTTTGGCTATTACAAAGAAAGCCATTATGGACATTAGTGTAAATTTATATGGACAAATACATCTATTTTTCTTAAGTAAGTAAATACTTAGGAGTTAAATGGCTAAATTATATGAATTGCTATTTAAGAAATGGCAATCGCATAATATTAATATATCTCACCCACACGAAGGGAGAAAAGGACACATACATGAGGGGAAAAGTATCTTAAAGCCCATCTTAGAATCCTGTCTAACACAGTCAAGATATATTATCATTTTAGTGAATTCTACTTGCTAAAATCATGTTCATGAACTGTATTGGTCTATAGTTTTCTTGTAATAACTTCATCTTTTATTATCAAGGCAATCCCCTTTTATTTTCTAGAATATTATCTATATTAAATATTTTCTAGAATTCACTATTTGGGATCTGGAGTTTCCTTTGTGTGATACAGAATTCTTCAGTGTGTGTGTGTGTGTGTGTATGTGTGTGTGTGTGTGTGAAAGAGAGAGAGAGAGAAAGAGAGAGAGAGAGAGAGAGAGAGAGAGAGAGAGAGAGAGAGAGAGAGAATGTACACTATACCTAAGCATTCTTTGGTAGTTTGTGTCTTACAAAAAATTTGCTCATTTTATCTAGTTTGAGTTTACTGACACATATCCTATATAATAGAAGACCAGTGACCATAACGGCATAATGACTGGAATGACTGATCCACCAGTCGCTATGAGGTGCATTGACTACCTCTTAGTCCCTCTCCCAAGCCCACAGGCTCTGATCACTGGATGGCCAATGGGGAACCACAGGAGAACTGGGGTGGTGATAGGGTGAGACTGGGGACTGGCGAGCAGGTAGAAGTCAGACCTCTTGGTCCCTCCCCCCTGCCCACAGGCTCCAATGGCTGGATGGCAAACAGGGAACCGGGGTGAGCAGTGGTGGGGTGGGACTGGGGACTGGCGAGCAGGTGGAAGATGGCCCTGATTGCCAGGCTAGACCCTACCCATGCTCAATTTTTTGCACCGGGGCTCTAGTTTGTACATAATATTCTATTGTTATCATATTAACATATATAAAAGCTATAGTGAATATTCCTTCATTTCCATATTGATATTTGTATTTTGTGTCTTTTTTTTCCTGTTTAAGTTTGACTAGGGGTTTGTCAAATTTATTGATTTTACTCAAAGAAATAGCTTGTAATTTTATTGATTTATTTGGTTGTATATATTTTTTTGTTTCATTGTTTCTAGTTCATTAATTTTCACGCTGATCTTCATTTCCACTTCTTACTTTGAATACTAGTTTTTGCTTTATTCTTCTAGTTTTTTAAGAAGAAGGTTTAGATTCTTGATTTGAGACTGTTCTCTTTTTCTTATAAGATGTTTATTATAAAAATTTACCTAAGTTAATATGTAGGAGCTTACAGATTATGAAATTTTTACTCTAATTTTTCTTCAGAGAAAAGTATTTTCATACTTAGCTTTTGATGTCTTTTTTAACTCATGAGTTATTTAGAAGTGTATTACTTTTCAAATATTTAGAGATTCTACAATCATCTTTCTATTATTGGTTTTTAGTTACATTGTGCTCAGAGAAAATATATCCTCCATATGACTTAAATCTTTTTGAAGACATTAAATATATGTTTTATAGCCCAGAAGGTGACTTATTTTAGTAAATGTTCTTTGTGCATTTAACAAGAATGTTCATTCTGAGTTTGTTGGGAGGAATGTTTTACAAATGTTAACTAGATAAAATTAATTGATAATATTTTGTAAATGTCCAATACCCTTTAGGTATACTTATTTTTATCCATTATTAAGAATATATTAAAATATCTCTGTAACTGGGAATTTATATATTTCTCAATGCAGTTCTAGGAATGTTTGCTTTGTGTATTTTGAAGTTCTGTTGCATTGTATGTAGATATTTAGGATTTGATTATGATGTGCCTTGGTGTTGTTTTCTTCATGTTTCTTTTCTTAGGATTAGTAAAATTTCTTAGACATGCAAATTGATAATTTTCATAAAATTTAGAAAAATTATAGCCATTATTCATTCAAACATTTTATTTTTTCATATTTCCCAATCTTCTCTCCCTTAGGAACTCCAAATACATGTATATTAGACCAACTTGAAGTTGTCCTAAGGGTCACTGATGCTCTTTTTATATGAAATTCCTTTTTTTATAATCACTTTGGATAGTTTTCAATGTTGTAAATTTAAGTTCACAAATTGGCTTTTCTGCAATATCTAATTAGTTATTAATTTTATCCCTTTAAAAAATCTTTGGCGTTGTCATTTTATTCTCTAGAAGTTTGAGTTGGATCATTTAAAAATATTTTTCTTGCCTCTACTTCACTTTTAAAAGTGTGGAGTATATTTATTTATATTACTTATTTTAATAACCTTCTGTGCTAATTCTAACACTAATGTCAATTCTCAGGCATTTTTGATTGATTTTATGTGTTCATTATGGGCCATTTTTTCTGTTTCCTTGCTGCTAAGGTAATTTGGCTTAGATACCAGACATTGCACAGTCTATCTTACTGGTTGATGGATATTGTTTTTAAGATTTATTAGGCAGGTCCAGAGAACAATGTTTAGTTTAAGGCTAATTATTTCTCTTTCCTGAGACAATGCCCTTCTGTGCATTTTACTCAATGACTGTAAGTCTTGATATTTATCCATTTGACAGGTGGGAACAAATCTTGTTTTTGGTCCTATGTCTATGCTGGGCACTATTATTAATAATCACTTCCAATGGTTCTTTATTCACTCTCAGTTAGTTTCCTTAACTGCATGTGCTGATCAAGCCAATAAGCTAAAGCAATTGTAGAACTTACCTTATTTTTTTTCTGACTTTCAGGGTTCATTTTTCTCTGTGAACAAATATGTATGTCTACTGTCTTGATTATTGTTTTATAGTTTTTTTTCCGCTTGCTTATTTCAAATGAGGAGGTAAACACATTTGTGCTACTTCATTCCCTTTTTAAAGCTGCATTTTAATTATGTGTCTTTTCTTTTTTTAAATATTTACTGTTAAAAGTATTACATGTGTCTCCCTTTTCCCCCTATTGACCCTTTCTAGCCTGCTCCTGACCCCCCACCCCAGGCTTTCACCACTCTATATTCTGTGTCCATGGATTATGTATATATGTTTATAAGTTTTTTGGCTGATCTCTTCCCACCCACTCACCAATGGCTTTTCATTGTTTACTTAGCTAATTCCCTCTTGCTAGACTTATATATTTTGGATTTTATTTTTATACAAGTGTAACTATAGTGCATTCTAAAGTATGTTAATTGAATTAAACGATATATGAATCCACAATTTTGGTGGGTATTTTAGATTTCTTTCTATAGGTAGAATTATATCTTTTTTTGTTGTTCCCTCTAGCAATGTTTGCAAATGAATACATTTTATAGGACTGGGGATATATACCAAAAGAAGAAAGCTTCTTTGTTTAAAGAATGTTTCACCAGATTTTATTAATAACTCACTTTCCTGACAGTTTTGTGACACAACAACAAAATATCACAAAGCTAAGTCTATTTGTAGAGTTGATGAACAACTCTCTTATCCTAGGGTGAGAATTAGGATGACTATAATACTTAATTTTTCTATTTTTTTGTTTTTTAATTAATGGATTTATTGAGATATAATTATCTTAGTATACAATTAACCTATTTAAAATTAGTAATGTTTAGTATAGTCACAAAGTTGTGTAACCATCAACTAATCTAATTTTATAAACTTTTTGGTACTATATTCATTATCAGTCATTACATATCTACTTCTAATTCTTTTCCTACCTACTCTTAGGCAAACACTAATCAACATTTCTGTGCGTTTTTTAAAAAATATTTATCTATTCTAGCTATTTTCTTTTTTTTTATTGTTTAAAGTATTACATATAGTATTATATATCTCTTTTTTTCCCCAAATTGATTTCCCCCTAGTGACCCCATCCTCCCCCCAGCACCCACCTAGTATCTGCATCCATTGATTATGCTTATATGCATGCATATAAGTCCTTTGATTGATCTCTTACTCTCCTGCCCCAACCATCTTCTTCCTGCTGAAGTATGACAGTCTATTAGATGCTTCTTTGTCTTTGTATTTATTTTCGTTCATCAATTTATGATGTTCATTATAGCATTCTACAAATGAATGAGATCATGTGATATTTATCTTTCTCTGACTGGCTTATTTTGCTTAGTATATTTTTATATCAGTATTTTAGAAACAATTAGATACTATGTTTTCTTCTCTGAAAAAGACATACTTCATTCTGTGAAAGTCAATTTCTATTTTCTTTTTTAAAAATATATTTTATTGATTTTTCACAGAGAGGAAGGGAGAAAGATAGAGAATTAGAAACATCGATGAGAGAGAAACATCAATCAGTTGCCTCCTGCACCCCCTCTGCTGGGGGATGTGCCTGCAACCAAGGTACATGCCCCTGACCAGAATCAAACCTGAGATCCTTCAGTCCACAGGCTGATGCTCTATCCACTGAGCCAAACCAGTTTAGGTCAATTTCTATTTTCTTGATTTGAAAGTTTTTACTTGATCCATTCTGAGGATAGATCCTTCAGACACAAACCCCTTTCTAAGAATCTACGAAGAATCTGAAAAGTTTCCATGCCAACAGCAACCTCTTCTACTACTATAGTAATGTGCCTATCTTCACAAATGGCCTTACCCTCTGGTATTGTCCAATCTAGACATTCTGTATGTGATCTGTGTTATAGAGTGGTATAGAAGTGCAGCAAAACCCCCCCAAAAAACAAAAGCAAAAAACAAACAAACAAAAAACCTGCTTTAAAGTTTATGAGATTTGTACAATACTTGTTCTCTAGATAAACTATTTACATATCAAAATTCAAATCTTTTTTTCAGTTTCTCACTTTTATTTAAAACTAGAGGCCTGGCGCAAGAAATTTGTGCACGGGGATATGTGTCCCTCAGCCCAGCCTGTATCCTCTCCAATCTGGGACCCCTTGAGGGATGTCCAACTGTCTGTTTAGGCCTAAACAGGCAGCCAGACATCCCTCTCACAATCCAGAATTGCTGGCTCCCAACTGTTCACTTGCCTGCCTTCCTCATTGCCCCTAACCACTTCTGTCTGCCAGCCTGATCACTGCCTAACCACTCCCCTGCCAGCCTGATTGGTGCCTTACTGCTCCCCTGCCAGCCTGTTTGCCCATAACTATCCTCCCCGGCAGGTCTTGTCAACCCTAACTGCCCTCCCTTGCAGGCTTGATCACCTCAACTGCCCTCCCTTGTAGGCCTGGTCCCTCCCAACAGCCCTCCTCTGTTGACCATCTTGTGGTGGCCATCTTGTGTCCACAATGGGGCAGCCATCTTTGACACATGAATGCAAACCATCTTGTGTGTTGGAAAGATGGTCAAGTTGCATATTACTCTTTTATTAAATAGGATAGAGGCCTGGTGCACCAGTGGGGGTAGGGGCTAGCTGGTTTTCTCTGAATCGTGTCCTGGATCATGGTGGGGGTTCCCTTGGGCCATGGGGTGGCCTGGGCAAGGGACCTGTGGTGGTTTGCAGGCCCACCCAAGTGGAAGCCCTGGTATCTGGGATTTATTTATCTTCTATAATTGAAACTTTATAGCCTTGAGCTGAGGTAAGCCTCCCACTTGTTCTTTGGCCACAGCCATTTTTTTTTAAAAATGTATTTTATTGATTTTTTTTACAGAGAGGAAGGGAGAGAGTCAGAGAGACAGAAACATTGGTCAGCTGCCTCCTGCACACTTCCTACGGGGGATGTGCCCACAACCCAGGTACATGCCCTTGACCAGAATTGAACCTGGGACCAATCGAACCTGGGACCTCTATCCACTGAGTCAAACTGGTCAGAGCTGCCACAGCCATTTTTGTTGGGGTTTATTTATCTTCTGTAATTGAAACTTTGTAGCTTTGAGTGTAGTTGAAGGGAAACCAGGGTGTGCAGAAAGCTTGGCTTCCTCCATTGCCTGGGAAACCCAAGCCTTCTGCTCATTCCATGGCTGCAGCTATCTTGGTTGAGTTAATTTGCATACTCACTCCTGATTGGCTCATGGGCGTGGCTTGTGGGTGTAGCAGAGTGATGGTTAATTTACATATTACTCTTTTATTAGATAGGATACTTTTTTCTTGCAATTATATCTAATGAACTCAAATCCTGTGAGTGGCATTGGCTACCTAATAGTAGGCAATGAGAGGTGGGTATTCAAGCTGCATGTTTAGGTGTTCATGCAAAACAGTGGGGAAAATATTATATTTACTCATGTTTCTTATGACCTGAGAGGCCACTCTTCTAAAGTTGCATTTTCTATAGGTATTCAGGGTTTTTTATGGTTCTGTTGGCTGGGCCAATCTCTTCTATACTAGAGACAACCTATTAATAGATTCTCTCACCATTTCTCAAGAACATGATAAAATTACATAATTGCAAATAGAAATAAAAGCAGGGAAGTTGATTATGAAGAGTTTTAAGATTATTCTCTACCCATGCCCATTCAGGCTTGAATGGAAATATTCAGACACTAAAACGGATAAGTACTCAAATTAACATACTTAATTTTTTTTCCTCTTTAAATGGAAAAAATAATTATTTTCTTTATTTCAATTGCTTTTTCAAATTGTAATTTTGACCCAAACTATACAATCAAATTTAATTTAAGTAGTATGCACAATAATTACTTTTCTGCATAACATAACCTAGGGAAATACCCATGAGGCAAAATGCTGGGACATTGCAAAGCTTTATTTGTGAGTGTGTATTACAATAAACATTAGAACTCTCCAAGTATTGGAGCAAGAATAAGAATAAGGATCAGCAATGCCAAAAAATAATAACAACAACAAAAATATTATAGAAAATTTCTTGGAGGTGAATATGTAATACCTATAGCTCATAGGGACCTTATATGCTTTTTCAATGTTAGGAGTATAAAGGAACTAATCTAAAGCCATTTAAAATTATATTTATATTGCTGAGATGGATAAATACATAGGAGAATTGTTTTCTGCATAATTGATCTTACAATCTAATATTTCAATAAATATTGAAACAATATTTATCTTAAGGTCAAATCCATTTTCTATAATGATTTTATCAGGAATTATATAATGTATCCCCCCAAAAAATGTATACATATACTTGAATAATTATAAAGGCATTTTACAATTTGAGCTATTAGCTGTATACATTTTTTTGGTATACCATGTATACCACAATTTCTCATTTTTAGCCTCAATTTTTTTAACCTGACTTTAATATTCTTCTAATTTAGAAGATGCAACTCAAATTTTTCATCAATAATAACATTGAAAGCAATGATTCATAATCTTAGGTTATCAGTGATCATAACGTAGAAACTAATGATTATTAGCCATTCATCATACACCAAACATTATGTATCAACTAGAGGCCCAATGCACAAAACTTGTGCACCAGTAGGGTCCCTGGGCCTAGCTGGTGATTAGGGGTAATCAAGGCCTTCCAGTTGTTGGTCAGGGCCTTCCTTCCAGCTGCTGGATAGGACCTTCCTTCATTGTGTGCCACCCACAGGTGGTCAGTGCACATCACAGCAAGTGGCCAAATTCTCGATTGGTCGAACTCTTGAAGGGGCAATTTGCATATTAGCTTTTATTATGTAGGATGACATCTGAGTAGGGATAAAAATGAATTAGCTCTGCCCTATTCAGTTTGGCTCAGTGTATAGAGTGTTAGCCTGTATTCAAGTGTTCCAGGTTCAGTTCTGGTCAAGGGCATGTACTTTGGCTATGGGTACATCCTCAGTAAGGGGTGTGCAGGAATCAGCTGATTGATGTTTCTTTCTCATTGATGTTTCTAACTCTCTCTCCCTCTCCCTTACTCTCTGTAAAAAGTCAATAAAATATATTAAAAAAATGAATTAGCTCATTTGGTCACTAACGGATGGGTAAATCACAGCACTAAGCACAGTGGTGCAGACAAATGTAAGACAAGTTCATGATCTCCCAGAACTTCTGTTTAGGTTTAAGAAGCAAGAAAACCTTACCTGAACACGCATGACAGATGCAGATAACAACATAAGTGGACCACAAAGCATGATGGCAGGGTGATGAAAGTGGGTATAATGAAAGGAGACACAGGCTGTCTCAAAAAGGAGCAAAGACCTGGAGGAATAACAAATAATAAACCCAAGGAGGGCATTCTAGGTATCAAGAGAATAAAGGCTAAAGGGGCACAAAACTCTACTTGAGTTTGGAAATTAAGCAAGGAGTTAAATTGACCTGACATCAGAGTTGGAAAGTAGTGAGATTGTAAGAGGCAAAGCTTGCAGGCAGGGGGGCAGAATGTAGAGGTCCTCAAATGCCCAATGTAGGGTTTGAACTTAAATTTCTATCTGTGATGAGTTATTACAGATAAAGTGCAAGTAGTCAAATTGTTAATGCTCTAGCAATCTTTATTGACCACTGCTTTCCCACTACTTAAAACAAGAAAGGGTTAGAAAACATCTCTTGACTGGAAATCAAGATCTCTGTATTCTAGGACCTGTTGTTTTTAAGATAGCTATTTAACACTGTCCATATCTAAATTACAGGGAAGCTCATTAAATAAACTTATCTCTCTTACTTTTTTCCCAATCCCATGTCTGTCTTTTAGGGTTGGAACCAGCTTACAATTGGGTGCATGATGGGAATGGACTGAGGAAGGTGACTATGACCCTGAAGTATGTCTAGCTGGGGCACACAAACCAGCCTCCAATCTAAGTGAAGTTTGAAGCCTTAATGATTCTAAGGAAGGAGAGATTTTAATTAATGGAATGAGTGAGTTTCTGTGACTAGAACAATAGGTTTATTTCCTGAGAGTGATAGGAAATACTGTAATACCTGCTGGAGTTTCTATTTTAAAATTGGAAAGGAAGGAAGGAGAAAGGGCTGATGAAGTGCATCTCCTCGGGGATAACGGGAGTGAGGGAGGACAGGTGCCAGGAGCAATAAAGTTTTCTCTATTTTGTGAGTCATAATCTTTTGGAATACTGGTTTTATCTCTTAAAAATAGTGATTATCTAAATTGTGGGTCCATAGATTCTTTCTGTAAAGGACCAGATAGGAAATACTTTAGGTTTTGTTAGCCAAGGGCCAAGTTAAAGATATGATGTAGGTAGGTGCTTACATAACATAAATAGACACATGTTTGTACAATGTTTATTGATGGAACTTAAAATACAAGAATTGAGTACAACATCTTGTAATGCAGGTCTACTTATGAAAGGAAGACAATAAAAAGAAACACATAAAGGCCAGATTTGGCCCAACGGCTAGTTTGCCTAGTCTGCTGAAATAGTACTATGTTGAGTGACTTTATCAATGTACACAAAGTAAGAATATTAATATGGGGGGAACATTAGTGAATTTATCATGAGTAATTGTACATTGAATTGGCCAGAGTTGTAGATTATTAACCATCTAAATCATTGAGGCTTATAAAACAGTCACCATTGCAGCTATACATGCTGATACTTTTGACTGTAAGTACCTTATAATTTTATACTGTATTCAGATCACCTGTTGTTCATTCTTTTTTAAGATTTTTTTAGTGGTGTTAGTACACAGCTCTGTTGAAGAATGAAAACTTTAAGTGAATGAAACCTGTAAAACTGTCAGTAGAAACTCATTCTTGGTGAGAAAATATTTTAAACTTAACTCGCCTACTCTGTATAATCAGGATCAGAAAAAGAGGTGCTGTGTGCTACTATGTATATTCATTTTAATTCTATCAATGTTAACAGTGTTATATCTGAAGTCACCCTGTTATAATCCTTAAATCTTCAGCAAATATTTATTGGGCACTTGCTGAGTCTGTAATCACACTAGATACTGTGAGGTTTCATTTGGAGAAGTAATTTTCCATTCTACAGTATTTCAGTCTTGACAACATTTGTTATTATTTGTAGGTGATGAATCAGTTGAATATAGTTATATCAAATTATATTTTCATAAACATAACAACTGTGAAAGTAATTATGTCCATTTTTCTTAAAATATGAGGATTTTTTTTATTTTCACCTATATTTAATTTAATTTAATGAATTAAGCTTTTCAACTGTACTCATCTGTTTATTTCAGCATCCTATAACACATTTAAAATATCTCATTGGTTTTCTTTTATCTATGCCTTCCTTACTTTGATTCTCTGTTGGGCTAAATTTTACTATGTTTTTTACTTTAAACTTTTGGTAACTTAAAAAAAAAAACACACACACTTGAGAGAAACCAAGATGTTGGCATAGGTGAACACCTAAACTGCTGCCTCACACAACAATTTCAAAACTACATCTAGAAGACAAAACAGACATCATCCAAAACCACAGGAAAGCTGAATGAGTGGAAATACTACAACTAGAAGGAAAGAGAGGGGCTCACGGAGACTCAGAAGAGTTGTAAAAGCTGAGGTATGGAGACATGTGCATGGAGAGGATGGGCACTGGAGTGCCTGGCTGGCTTCCTTTATCAGGAGGAAGATGGAAACTCCTGACTGCACTAAATCCCAGTTCCAACTGCACTGAACCCCAGTTCCAGGCAAGACTCATACAGAGGGAGTATGGACTGTCGTGAAAAGGGAGGAGTGCACAGAAACTTAGGGGAACCGCAAAAGGCAGAGGTCCGGAGGCACACACATGAGTGCATACAGAGAGGACTGACTGCTGATTGTGCTGCTGGCTTTCTCTAGCAGGAGGAAAATGGAACCTCCCAACTGCATTGAACTCCAGTTCCGACTGCTGACCCCAGTTTTGGTGAGATCCTGGGGACCCAATCTCATACAGGTCCCTGGAGCACACAGAAACTCAGGGAACCACAAAAGGTAAAGGGCTGGAGGTGCGTGCATCTGCGCACAGAAAGGGCTGCAGCGATTACTGAGGAACACAAACCCAAGGGCCTCATAGGGCAGGGCTGATGTGAAGCCAAGGCTGTCTGCTCAGCCCTGAGAGTCTGCTCAAACCAAGCCCAACACAGTGGCTTTTGTAATTTTGCAAGTCTTGTCTCATAAAGCTGACTCTAGCACAGAAGGTCTCCCAGTGTAGACACAGTTGATCCTCACAGCCACTTGGCTTGGAGGTCAAATACCCCCAGTGATACCAACAACAATCAAGACTTAACTACAACAAGGCTGTATACACAGTCCACAAAGGTGTGCACCAAGAGTGTCTACCTCAGGTAACTGGTGAGGTGGAGCCACTGGGCAAAATAGGACACCTAGCACACAAAGCCACTCTACCAACTCAGGGAAGCAGCAAAAATGTGGAGACAAAGGAATAGTTTATACACAAAAGAAATGGAGGAAAACAAATGACTGGATATAGAGTTCAAAACCATGGTTATAAGGTTTATTCAAGAATTTTCTCGTAAAGGTCAATAAATTTAATGAGACCTTGGAGGATATGATAAAGGACCAACTAAAAATTAAATATACACTAACTGAAATAAAAAATATTATACAGAGACCTAACAGCAGACTAGAGGAATACAAGAATAAAGACAAAGATTTGAAATAAAAAGCAGAAAACACTCCCCTGGAAAAGTAAAAAAAAAAAAAGAATCCAAAAATGTGAAAATAGTATAAGGAGCCTCTGGGACAACTTCAAGAGTACCAACATCAGAATTATGGAGGTGCCAGAAGAAGAGAGAAAGCAAGATACTGAGAACCTATTTGAAGAAATAATGACTGTAAACTTCCCCCACCTGGTGAAAGGAATAGATTTATAAGTCCAGGAAGCACACAGAACCCCAAACAAAAGGAATCCCAAGAGGACCACATCAAGACACATAATTAAAATACCAAGAGCAAAAGACAAAGAAAGAATATTAAAAGCAGCAAGAGCAAAACAGTTAATTACCTAAAAGGGAGCAACCATAGGATTGTCAGCTGATTTCTCAACAGAAACTATGCAGGCCAGACGGAAGTGGCAAGAAGAATTCAAAGTGATGAATAGCAAGAACCTACAACCAAGATTACTCTACACAGAAAAGCTATCATTCAGAATTGAAGGTCAGATAAAAAACTTCATAGACAAGAAAAAACTAAAGGAGTAAGGGTTAAAAAAAGGAACAATTGTAATAATCTGAACAATAAGGATTTATTAAATTAAAACAATAAAAATAAATAAAAAATACTTTAAAGAAATGAAGAATGTATGTTAAAGGTTTTGAGCATTTTTAGGAAGCCAAAAAGTCATTGAGATCAACTTATCAATTACCAAAGAGATTCTTTGCACAAGACCTTTAACTAAACACATTGAAAGACAAGAAGCCTATAAGGAAACATATTCAATTTTTATAAATTTCTTTTTGTTAGAAAGGTAAGTGGAGCAGAAAGAGGGACTGGTCGACATAAGTTTAGAATTTTAATTTGTACAATCTTGACCTAAGTATTTGAATGTCACTACAAATGCAATATTTATATCAATACTCTTTAAAAAATCATTTAAGCACCATTATCACTGGTATTCCTCTGAAGTTAAAAAGAAAATAATCATCCTATATAATATAAGCCTAGTTGGTGTCATCCCTTTGCACGACACCCTCTCACGATGTTATCACAAGATGGCTTCCACAAGATGGCCACCACAAGATGGCTGGCAAAGGAGGGCAGTTGTGAGTGATAAGGCTGGCATGGGAGGGCATTTGTGGGTCATCAGGCCATCAGGGAAAGGCAGTTGGGGGCAATTGGGCCATTAGGGGAGGGTAGTTTGGGGTGATCAGGCTGGCAGGCAGGCGAGCAGTTAAGGACCAGCAGTCTCAGATTGTGAAAGGGATGTCCAACTGCCAGTTTAGACCCATGCACCTGGCATCTAGTAATTAATAAAAATACTCATCATTCAGCACAGGATTCTTAAATTTTATTGCATTGTAGAATCACACTCACATTGCAACCAATATTAATCAAATTAGAATGTCTGGGATGGGAATTGGGCTGAGTAATTTTTTTAAGGACTTTATTTTAATTTATCTTTACTGTTGAAAGTATTACCATTACCGATGCTCCCTTTTCCCTCATTGACCTCAATCTATCCTACACCTATCCCTCTTAGTCCTTCACCACACTATTGTCTGTGTCCATGGGTTATACAAATATGCATTAAAATTCTCTGGTTAATGTATCCTTACCTCCCCTGCCCCAACTGTCATAAACTTTATTTTTTAGAGCAGTTCTAGGTTCATAGAAAAATTGAGCAGAGATTTCCCATATTATCTTGCCTTGACATATAATACAGCCTCCTGTCCTCACCCCCTGAGAGTGGCATTTTTGTCACAATGGATGAAACTACACTGACATATCATTATCCCTCAAAGTTCCCAGGTGATTTGATTGTGCAGCAGAGTTGAGAAATAATGATCCAGCAATGGAATATTGACATAGCCAATGATGCACTGGTTTGAACCTGTGTAGTTAGTTATACTTGGCATTTACAGCTCAAGTTCATGATTAAGTCAATAGACACATCATACTCTTAGATATTTTGAATATCACATTAGGATATGACTATAAAATCCACCTTGACAAAGAACATCCATAACCCTGATTTTATTATGAGGATATCCTCTTTATATGGACATTTGCCTGTTTTGGATGTGTGTGGACTCTAAGTAGGTTCAGGCTTCTATTTTAACCAGAAGTGTTTACATGAAGAATTATATGTCCAGGACAGACTTCCTCACCAATATTTTAAATTATTTTTGAAATTGTTTGAAAAAATAATCTTCCATTTCAAAGTATAGGTGAAAAGGAGAAACAACAGGATAATAAGACAACAGGTAATGATTCCATTACTTTATCTCTAGTGAGATGCCCACCAGTCTTACTAGAACTGATGACTAGATGATGCCTTTTTCACTGTGCTGCCTTTGAACAGGTCTCTTAGTCTATTCAGCATGATACAACACAATACTATAGATCAGACTACCATAGATTGGGTGCCTTATTAGCAACAGACATATATTTCTCACAGTTCTGGAGGATGTAAGTTCAAGATCAAGATCAAGGTGCTGGTAGATTTACCATCTGGTGAGAGCTGCTTCCTTGTTCTTAGATGGCCTAAGTGTATTTTCCCTGTGTCCTCTTATGGTGGAAGCAGGGCCCAGAGAACTTTCTGTGGTTCCTTTTATAGAAGCACTAATCGCATTCGCGAGGGCTCTAACTTCATATCCAATCACTTCCCAAAAATCTCACCTGGTAATCTGTCACCTTAGTGGTTAGGATTTCAACATATGAATTTATTGGGGGTAGGGCCACATATAGTCAATCCTGAACAACTGGTAGGATTAGAGACTCAGTGAGAATATTGGGCTGTTCATGACCCACAGAATATTAATTACTGACCTCCAGTCATTTAGTTCTGGAAGATGACACCTAGAAGATAGCAAATATTTCCTCTTCTTTATCTATTTACCAGTCTTTGTACTTTGTATCATTCTTCCCAAATCTATTTTGGAGCAAGCTGAATATAAGTGCACTAACAATGACTTTGGTAAATATTTTAATCAGTAGCTTGGGAGTTGTTCTTCTAAACATTTAAGTTCTATTTAATCCGAGCTGTGGAAAATGCACTCTCTCTGTACACAATTGAGGGCCTGTTATGTTATGGTTGACAAGTTGGCTATTCTCTTATACCTCAGATTTCTTAGCTATAAAATATATATAATAATGCTATCCTCATGTGTTTGTCCAGAAAATTAAATGAAAGAAAATACAGGAAAATGATGTTGACTCAGTAAAAATTTTCTTTTTCTTTTTTGCTTTAATAAATACTCAGTGCTAGACTCTTTTTTACCTACTTTATAAATTTTTTATGTGTAAATTACTTGTAACAATCCTGTGGAGTAAGTATTATTATCATCATCATCATCCCTGAAGTATAAGAAACTGAAGCACCTTACTCAAGGTCACACAGCTGTGTGGAGGAGGTAGGATTTGAACCCTTCATCTATAGAGCTCATTTTTTTTTCCCACAGCACTCTCCTATGCTCCCTCTGGACAGGTCGGGGAAAATTGTAAAGGGATCTGTGAAGAATGAGTGAGAATGTTTGTCTATGTTTTGTTCTTAGAATCTCTACAAGGCTCATTCCAGGATTGATAGGAGAATCATTATTCTAGAGCTAGTGGTCTCACAGCTGTTGGCAATTCAGCTTTCATATAGCCCTCTAGAAGTGTCAGAAAGCAGCTGTTGGAAGCTGCTGAGTGAGCAGAGAATACCTCATTGCATAAGATAGCATATCAGCGGATGACAAAGGCTTATTACTCCATGTAGCAAACCAAGGGAGAGGGCAAGAAAATCTCCCCCATTGGAATTTCTTTTCATGGGAAGGTTTTGGAAGCAATAACTGATCCCAAAACATGGAAGGGTGTAAAAACATCTTGGTGTTTATAGAAATCACACTTAGAAGCACATGTGCTCTCTTCAAATGGGATTTAATTCAAAGCTGGTGATTAATGGATATCTTAGAATCTGTATATGTATAACAGTCATGTAAATTCTATATGGGGTGAACAAAACAGTCATTTATTTGAAGATACATTTTCTTTCTTAAACTTTCCAATGTTCCTTAAACATGTTGTTTATATAAAATTTATTTATAGCAGATTTTCACCCTCACTCAGTAATCACTGAAGAGAGATATATGTAAACAGGAAATGTCTCCCTTTAATTCCAGCTAACACCTTTGTTATTTATACCAGCACACATAAGTCTCTCTTTATGACATAACATCTGTGGCTGGAAGAATGGTTTTGTTGGCAGAAATGAGTAATATATTTTGAACCGAGCAAAAGAAAAGATCAATCATGGATGAGAAAAATAATCTTGTTCCATACATTAAATATAATTCAGACCAAACTTACACACTTGCATACAAATCAACACAGCTATTTAAAGCTCTTCCTAATTCACTCATGGATGGCAATGTAAGCTGAGTTGGGTTGTGTGTCCACTCATGAAGATGATCTTGGGAGGTTTTAGGGGCTGTGTGCTTTATACCATTCTTGATAATGACATCTCTGTATATGAGAAGTTTGTATTTATGGCATTTTATGTTGGCCCTTATCCATTCTATTTTTAAAATTGTCAACATTTGCTATGAAATTATAGTTCAATTGATTCTTCATGTAAAATAAACATCTTCCAAATTACTTACTTTTGTGAATAAATTCAGCTTCTTAATAGGACATATATATTTTATTGGCTGTATTTTTGCTAAAACAAAGCAAATTGATAAAAATATGGTTTTGAATGAAAATCTAAGTTTATGCAAAAAGTATTTTTTGGGGGGTTAAGTATATTTTAATAAATTATAAATCTAATATGTATGCACTGCAGAAAATTAGAAAAATGCCAAAAAATAAAAACTTGCTTGTAATCTACTTCTTGGGGATTTCTCCTGACATCAGTAATCCAGAATGGAGTGCTGGATTTGATAGGAATAAAAACTGAAGAATTACTTGGAGTAAATTTGTATTATAATTCATTTATTAGCCCAAGATTTACAACTTTGGGAGAAAAATAAAGTAAAAATACCTGGTGAAAAAGAAGCAGCATATGTCTTCCATGTCACCATTTTATATATCATTCATATTTTGTACTTGTCACTACTGCGTATTTTTTGAGGTTTACAAATCCCAACAAGATTGTAAGAGCATCTGTGATTCCAAAAGAGGAGGCTAACTGATGTGAACAGTATAGCAGTTTGGGGTAATTTCATAGTACTGGCGAAGCATATTGGGAAGAATTAGTTCTGTTAATTATCTTTCCTTTCTTTCATAGTTCTATTTTGTAAAACACACATACACACAACACAACACTCCAGCAAGTTTACTAGTGATGATATATAAACTATGACTATGCCAAGGGAGATAAGAGAAATAACAAAATGCATTTGTTTTTAGATTACCAATATTAGAGAACATTAAAATAGATTTTAAAATGATAAAATATAATTATACTTGATTCCATGTTAATATTGATAAATGTGTCTTTCAGGACAAAATTGCAATAATGCTTTAATCCCCATCTACTTGGATATTTTTCTTTAATTTCAGAAGACAAAGTTGTGCCCTTGAGTCTGTCATAAATTAAAGGTGTAGAGTAGTTCTCAGGGCAGATGGACAACCAATCCCCAACAATGAGTTCTCCTCCTGTCCTCTACTAGTGCTTGTTTATATGCTGGTGGATTTATATTGGTTTTTCGTGCATCTTGGGTTTCTTTTTGGTCTTCAAAGGCTCCATTGGAAAATATGTATTCTCTTTTCTCTTTAAAAGTAGATGCTCTACAAGATTCAATTTGTAGACTTTTGTCCTGACATATGCATTTTCTTTGTAAGTCTCATCCACTCTGGAACTACATTGATATCAACAAATTGATGGTTCCCAAATTTACATCTCTGTTTTTCCTCTATTCCTGTGTACCCATCCTTTATTTGTACCTATGAGCTGTATTCTCAGAGATTTCCTGAGATCACCTCAAATGTATCATTCATTAACAGTATTATTTCCCATAAACCTCTACCTTCAGGTGACCCTGTTTGTATTACCAAAAGTTTAACCTTTGGAGAATGATTAGAATTATTCTCAGTTTTATGCAGGTAAATATTTAATAACTAGCTTGCTTAACAATAACAATAATTCCTGATACATAGCAAGTGCTGATTATGATACAGCAAATATTCCTTCCAGTTTGATTTAATCTACCAAAGGGTATCATTGACCATGAAGTTTTGAAGAGATGTACACAATTGGTTTTGGTGAACTGGTATAAGCCAGCTGCAGAACACCATGGGATATTCTGAAATTAATTCTGGTCAGCCAAATAATAATAATGTAGGCAATCAATAAATGTTAGTTGAAAGGATAAATAAATTACTAAATAAAGACATGTAGAAATATTCAATGTAAGTTTTGTTTCCACCCAAAGAACATAGTCCTACATAGAATATACATAGTCTTAGGTATTTATTGGGTGGGAGTGAAAGCGTGAGCTTTAATTTCAGCAGTATAGCTCAAAAAGTATATCATGAAAATTGTGTAGAAGCTAGAGAAACAGACTGGGTAAGCAAACAGTTATTTGGATAAATAGTTCATCAAGTCAATGATGGAGCTCAATCAATTTGGCTGGAAGTCTCTAGTGGTATACCACCAGGTTCAGTCTTTGACCATTTCAAAATGTATGTTCTAATTATAATTTTTTTCATTACCTAAAGCATGGAGGAATAATTATTACAGAAGTGAGACAAAGTCAATATGCAAAGAAAATTTTGACATTAAAATTCATTCATTAAAATTAATGAATCACAATAATAACAGAAAAGAAATATAACAGCAATATCAGATTCAGCATGATGTCAAAAATATGTGTGACCATCTTAGCTGGTTTGGCTCAGTGGATAGTGTGTCAGCCTGCTGACCAAAGGGTCCTAGTTTTGATTCTGGTTAAAGGCATGTGACTTTGTTGCAGGCTCCTCCCAAGCCAGGGTCCTGGTCAGGGCTCATGAAGGAGGCAACCAATCAATGTATTTTTTTTTCACATTGATATTTCTCTCTGTCTTTTCTTCTCTCTTTCACTCTCCCTAAAAAATCAGTGGAAAAATATACTCAGGTGAAGATTGACAAGAACACCAAAAAAGTATGACAAGCCTTACAATACTTATAAGATGTACAGATTTTATTTGGTTGAAAATTCCATACAAAGTAATAGAAAAATATGATTGCTAAACCTGCTAAATCATTCTTAGGTGATTTTGAATAGAAATGCGACACAGATCAAGGTACAGCAACCCTGTGATTAGCAAGTTTGGAGAGGAGTTCTTCAAATTAGAGTGCTTCTACAGGGAGCTTCTACATCATGCCATGCCCATTACATCATTGCCTAGAAGATTACCTCTTCTCTAACAGATTTTAAAAGCTCACGTGAGTTCCATATATTTGCCTATACTATTTCATTTGCCTATACGTTTCTCTCATTTTCCTCAATTAAATCCCCCTATATTTTAATCATTACTCCTTTTTTAAAAATGTCAAAATTAGAAATATTCAAGTTATCTACCCTACTTCCTCAAGGGTGCTTATACTCTTACTAGAGGCCCATTGCACAAAATTTGTGCATGGGTAGGGTTCCTAGGCCTGGCTGGTGATCAGAGCCAATCCTTCCCCTTGCTGCCAGATACTGGCTGCTGGCCCAGGCCTTCCTTAATTCTGCACCACCCCCTGGTGTTCAGCACATGCCATAGTGGGCAGTCGAACTCCCTGTTGGTCGAACTCCCAAGGGGACAATTTGCATATTAGCCTTTTATTATATAGGATTTAGTTCCCCCTTTTTTTAAGTCCTGGGTTACAATCTTTCATATAAACATTCATTGAATGCTAACTTTATGTCAGATACTATGTTATCTGCTATCACATATTTAACTTCTGTCCTAGAAGTTAGTACTTTGAGAAAAGTGATCTTGTCTTATTATCTCTATCAGATATTTAGTGACAGTGCTTGGGCAGGGTAACTAATTTATCTTGAATGAACATGAAATAAATTAGACAAAATATGAATTCAAAATCATAGTGGAATCACCACCAAGCTTTTCCCAGGTTTTAGGGCTTTTAACAATGTGGATTATATTCTTGGCAGGCATGCTTTTACTAGTATTTATTCACACATAGGCCAGGCACTGTGCTAGACCATGGAGACTCAAAATGTTTTATTTACAACTTTTTACTCTAGGATTCATTTTTAAATTGCCAGATCCTGACAAAATGCTGATTGTTGCCTGTGAGTTGTTCTTAGAGTAAGACAATCCATTTTAAATTCCGTACTTGCACTGCAGTTTCTCCTAAGGAGTCAAATATACCTAATAATAATCTGTGACTGGGCTTTTGGTGACTACTCTGATAAAGCCAATGGAGAATCCTCAGTCTTGCTGGAAATTTCTTATCTACTTATGTAGCTATGTCAAAGAGAATCAAAGATTGGATGAAGAGAGCATCTTATCAAGGACTTTTCAGGATCTAATTTTAGACATACCAATTATTCAGAAAGTCAGAACTCCCAAGAAAGACTTCCAAGATCACTTGGCCACCAGCTTTAAGTCTAATACCCACAAAATATTATGATGTGCTGAGTGTGTGCACCTTTTCTCATCCTGTTCTATAGAAGTGAATGTGTACAATTTTTTTTTCAAATTCTATAATGAAAATCCTGAATTTATTTATCTTTTGTTAACAATGAGGTATCCATTGGTAAAAATGGTAATTTTAATAGTATTTCATTCACATAGTTCAGACTTTTTTATTCAGGAACTGAGAATTATTAATTTTGAGCTTTAGATTAAATATTTTAACATGATGTTGTCAACAATAAGAGAATACCTTATTGAATATAAATACTGCACAGAAGAACCAGAATTAATAAAAATTCCCAGGTTTATTTTAACCTGGAAATTAAATGCTTCTTACTTCTTAAATTATTATAGATAAATGGGGATCAAGTGTATGCTAACATTTGATGGATTTGTCTTTTTTTTTTTTTTTTGCTTTGCAATCCGACATGTCTTTACCCACACTATCTTTGTAATATGCACTGTGCTGCTGATAGGAAGATGTCATATGGGATTTCTGCCAATTTAATATCTGAGAAGTTGAGTCAAAAAGCAGTTCAATGACTTGTCTAAGGTTGTGACCCAAATCAGCAGGAAGCAGGGACTATAACTTTAAAGTCAGTGCTAACCTTTCACAGGAAGCTATCATTTCTATTACTTTGCAGTGTTATGTTCACTATAAAAATATGACTAGAGAACATTTTCTCTCTTGTGCAGCCTTCATTCCTCTTGCTGATGGCAGCTGTAACTCTTGGTGCTTATCGCGTAACAAAATTTAGCTCACGGTATTTATAGAATTTTCCTTTGAAGGGTATCTCCCATCCCCCACAGCTTACTCATGTACTTTGACTAATAATATTTGAAATGAGGGGTGGGGGAGTAAAATTATGCTGGGAAGAATGAGGAAGATTGAGGGACTGTGTCATTCTTAATGTACAAAAAGGCAAGCTGAAATGAGGAAAAAGAAGAATCAACTTTGATTGTTAATAGATGCTCAAAGACTCTGAGATCATTGTTAAATGGAATTTTGGTTTGCACGTGCAACATCTTCTCTGAGATTCATTTAAATGAAATGTGTGAGTGAGTGTGGATGTATGTCTGTGTGTGTGCATACAAGATGTATGTGCGTATTGGTTTATGTGACCATCTCTGTGGTTTCTCTGAGTGTTTGGACTATCTTAATAAATCAAGCTACTCTGTCACTTTATTATACAAACCAAACCAGGAATGTAAACGTATTCAACTTTGGTATGTTTATTTTTTATGTTGAGGTGAAACAAAAAAATGCAATTAACCTAAAGCTAATTTGAAGGGCATAATTATGATTTTAGGCAACAAATGGGTTTTATAAAGTACATATCCCTCTTACATAAGAAGCAGACAATTAGAACATTTGGGAAACATACTTCATTTAACTGGAGTAAAGAATTTGTGAGTTGACACTTAGAACCAATCTTCCATCACTTGAAATGAATAATAAATTGTAGCAAGGTGAAAGTATACATTTTGGGAGAATAGTGAGAAAAACCAGTATTGGTAAATACACACAGGCCATTATGACTTCCATTTTTGTGGATGTATTGGTGGCGTTATTTATAATTTAGTTCTGTAAATTTTTGTGAAGAAACTCAACATGTCCGGTATTATTAATTAGTAAATCCTATACTTGAAAGGCAAGTGGTATTCTTAATTTTTTGTTTTTTCGATTGAGGTTACTCAAAATTATTTCTCCATGCTTGTTTTCTTGGTATAGGATTTTGGGTGTGTATGTCCCTGTGTGGTGTCACTACATTTATAATTTAAATATTGAATTGTTCTGCTATCCTTATTTACTTTCCACCATTTTACTGAAGGGAGTGCAATGCATTATATTTTCTGACTCCTTAAGTATAAACAAAAAGACTCCTGGTCTTTGAGTTTGTTAGTAATTGGTTGCAGATTGGTTTGTTGTAATGGCAACTCTAATAGTATAATTTTTCATAAATGAAAATCCTCGTAGCAACTATAAATAGTTTTCAGTATAATACAATCACAGGGTTCCATAATAAAGTGCTAATTGTAACTTGGCTTTAAATATTACATTTTGTATGCAAATTGGCCTGCAGGGAGTTATTAGTTGGTATACCATCGGTAAGAACACTAACATCAGTTTGCAATTTGTTTGAAGTGGCACACCATTATTAGTAATATATTAGGTGTAGTTTATAGAAGAAATATTGCTTCCTTGTAGATGAAAAAAATATTCTGTTATTGTACTTTGAAGAAATAAAAAGAGACTGGTCAGATTGAGAACCGAGCATTTCAGATATATAGAAGAGAATGAAATCTGTAGCCCATTATATAACTAAAATTTTCATTCACCCCCGATTATGTGTTTCATATCCTTATAGCAAAGGTTGTTTCTATTTTTGAAAAAAGTTCTGATACAGGTATTTTTTCCCTTCTTATATGTAATTAATTTGAAAACATGTAAAGAGTGAAATGGGTTTCTTATTGGTTTAGGTGGCAGCAGAACTGAAATTTGTTTAAACAGTAGTGGCTTCACTTAGAGTGCCTCATGGTAGTTCTCTGGATCAGTGATTTGAAGTGTGTACATGCATGAGCTCTGAGGCTGGAAATAAGACAACTGAATACTTAGTATTACTTGACTTAGAAATAGGTAATAATAGCGCAGTAATGTATGGAGACTAGTGTAGAGGGAACAGCAGTGATTCACATCTCTAACTATGTTCCACTAGTATTTTTCAGAATTTAAGTTAAGGATCATTTTATTCCTCAATGACTAATAATTAATTGAAGTAGTCCAGCACATTTCCTAAAATAAGCCTGAGGAAGCAGAGGGTAGGATTTTGTCTCTCAACCTTGTGGGTAAGAATGATCTGGGTCCAAACTTTTTGGCATTAGAACAGAATCCCAATACTTGGCTTGACTGAACTTACAACACCGTTACTTCCAAGATACCCACTTTTTTAAAATTAAATTTCTGATGGACACTTAGCAGTATTAATGTCCTAGGTCATTAGTAGGTGCAGTTATTAAGTACATCATGGAATAGTTTGCAAAAAAAAATACTAGGCAGCAAGGAATACATCCATTTAAAGCAGTTTCCAATGGCTTTTCAAATGTTATATAAAATGTCATATTTATTTACTTCTATTTGAGTCATTGATTCACATTGTCCACCATAACAGTGTTTTAATAACTGTTATTTCTGAAAATTTACTTTCAGATAACTATAAAGCAATAAAATAAAATATTGCTCTTCCTAAGAAAACTTATCTTTTACTGTACTAACATATATCTATGTTCTATAGATCCACATGACCAGACAAGCAAACTGGTCTTATATATGTCTTAAGCTCACTTAGGGGAAGCATGGGTGTGGGATGCTCTTAGCCAACAGGCAGGAGGCAAGGGAATTTAGGAGGGTAATTGATTTGAAGAATAAATCAGCAAGTTCACACTGAGGCTGGAAAACAAAGCCTCCCTCAGCATATTAATAGATAGGCAATCATTAATTTTACCCCAAATTACAAGCATGCTTATAATGTTTCAACAGCTGTTGATTAATTGTTGAACAGCAATAATGGGAAGATGAGAGAATCTTGTTGATGGGAAGTTCATGAGGGTCAGCAAATTTACGTGGAGCACAGCTGTCCCTTCTAACCTCCAGTGAAACTGCCAGACCATAGCTTTGCCTTGAACTTGCTGTTATGCATTATGGGATGCATTTTCAAAAATATTTTCTTCCTCTTTTTTTTAATACATTAGGTTGACATCATTACAGCTATTATATATATATATATTTTGTTTGAATACATCTTGCAATTTGAATATTTCAAGAAGGTTCAAAGAGTAGAGTATGGTGGTGAATCTATTCATGTTTCTTATGCAAGAAGTCTGAGGTCTTGCACCTTTCTCTCTTTTGCTGCCATTGAACACTGCATTTAAAGAGGGTGCATGGGTATGCTACCATAACGTTTGAATTCACATTTTTTAGGCCTTTACCCTCTTTGAGCCTAGCTCTAAAACATGAATTACAATTCTCACCTTGTCATGAGGTTGGACTCATTGAAGAAGAAAGTATATATGATCTTTGATTGTAGAGATTGGTTCATTAAAGATATGCAATAAATATTTCTTTGGCTTTTCTTTTCTCTTTCTTTCCAAATGAATATAAAATTAAAGAGATTGATTTCAATTGCTGAAAAGCAAAAGAAGTTACTCCCTTGTCTGCAGGTCATTAGGGCAATTTGAACTAAATGTAAAATATTATATGGCCAAGTCCAGAAGCATCTGTTTCATTGAAGATTTATAAGAATGTGTGTACATATGTATTTAGCTTTAGAAATTATTTTCATGCAATAAAATTAAGCTTGCTTCTAACATTTCTGGATTATTATAAAATAAATAAAAAATCATACCAGAAAATAATATTTAAACAAAATTATTATTGTAGTTAATTAACAGTGCTTGGTGGAATTACCTTTTAGGATTATTTCTAATGGATAACAGAACAACTGTAAAATAACATGTGGCAGGTGAGTAAATCTGAACTTAAAGTCACTGGGACAAAAGAGCATTCTTTATCACAATCACATCTACCTCTGTGTAGGTGAAGAGGAGCTGTCCATATCTCCTTAGCCACCATGATTTCCGGATAACATCATTACAGGTGATCCAGTCTCTCTCTACCTATCAGCAGAGATGTTTTGTAGGATAGTGTGAAAAACATCTGCACAAGGAGTCAGAAGTTACAAAGGAAAATATTCCTGTTTACTTGTAATGTCTAAACACCCATGTGTTTTTTAAAATTCTTAAAGTTCAGCCAAAACGGGAGTGGCTCAGTGGATAGAGAGTCGGCCTGCAGACTGAAGGGTCCCAGGTTTGATTCTGGTCCAGGGCATATATCTTGGTTGTGGGCACATCCCCAGTAGGGGGCGTGCAGGAGGAGAGTGATCAGTGTCTCTCTCTCATCTATGTTTCTGACTCTCTATTCCTCTCTCTTCCTCTCTGTAAAAAATCAATAAAATATATACAGTGGTACTTCGAGATACGAGTGCCCTAACATACGAGATTTTTGAGATAGGAGCCATCGAGGGAGCGATTTTTGCCTTGAAATATGAGCAACATTTGAGATAGGAGTAATCGCGCGGATTGGCCAGCTGAACACGACCCACCAGTTTACTGTGACTCGAGTGTCTCATAGTTTCCCACACCTCAAGGTTACAGAACGAATTAAACTCGTATCTCAAGGTACCACTGTATTTAAAAAATTCTTGGAGTTCAGTCAGTTGTTAGGGGATTACACCAGTAAATAAAGCAGTTATGTTTTAAATTAGAAAGATGCAAATAGAGGTTCTCAGTTTGTCCATAATGTGGTAGCCATGAAGGCAACCACTGTCCAAATCTCCTGTGTTAGAAGACACTATATGTCAACACCTACTGAGGCAGGCCAGCTGCTTTGAAGCAGTCTCTGTCTTTAAGCAAACATTGCCTAGATTAACGATCCAAAGAGAGATGGCTAAATGCCACATGTTTTCAATGAAAATATATCTTTAACTGCAGAAATACCTTCTCATTAGGGTCTAACCAGAACCTGGAGAAGCAGTTTGGATTCCTTTTACATAGTTTTTAAAATTTTTATTTTATTTTAGCATAAAGACTTCCCTAAAATACCAGGTATGCTTCTATATTAATTTGGTTATGGCATTCTTACGGCACGGAACACCTTTTACCTTGAATGAGAGCATCACATTAAAGCACTGTGCAGAATGTAAAGTATAACATTGAAATACCTGGCATTAATTTGTGATATTATTACTTATGTGCCTATTATATTTCTTGATTACTTAATGGCAGGGATTGTGACTTTTTTTGTCTTGAATTATTAGATACTCAGTAAAGACACTAAATAGATGCTTACCTCTCATAAATATATAATATGCATATGAGGGACCACCCCAGTGAGTGAGTGAGACCACTGAAAAGAAAACTCTTGGAACCTTTATTGGCCAGTACTTAGGGTTTTCCTCTTGCTCTTTCTCTTCTTTGCCCACTTTTCAAAGCAGTAGAAGACTCCTCCTGTCCCCAGTCCTGCTTACCTTGGATCCCATTCTTCTCCTTTACTACAGAATGAAGTTGGGCAATTGATACTTCCAGGCACTACCTTGATCAAATCTACTCAACTAAAGATTTCTACTTGCGGCTTTTGTTTTATCTGTCTCTAACCAATTCTTATATAGTTCTTTGAGGCAGTGAGAGTGTAGTATTTGTATCTGTTCCCTTATTGGGTATCTTGGATGTCTAAATTGGTTTCTTTGGTTACCTCTCTGTTCAATTAAATACTGACAATCAAACAAGAAGTTTGAAAGGTGCCAGTCTCCATTGGTAACAAAAACAGACATGGCCTCCACCTTCACATTACTAAGTGAGAAGCCAAATATAAATATGTGATTTCATAGACAAACATGAAAACATAAGTTACCATAAATTTCAGGAAAGAAGTTTTCAAAAAGAGAAAAATGATAGCATCTGGGTAAGCTAGCATATATATGAAGGTCAGGGAAGAACTCAACTTTATCTTAAAATAGTACCTGTTCCATTAACCTATTCATCTCAAAATATACACAGTGTGAAATATTATTAAAACAAATATAATATCATTTGACATTCCATTGTCCAAAAATGATCACATCTTTGGCACTCATTATTCTAAAAATAATAATGTTTAGCAGTATATAATTTTATGTAAGTTGTAACATGAAATTCCTAAGTATAATTATCTACTAACAATATGATAGGTTAACCCAAAACATATTTTATATATTTTAAATAACATAGTATTCCACCAATTTTAATATACTTGTTTAAACCAAATGCCTATATATCATCTTCAGTTTTTAGCATTATTAATAACACTCTGATGAGCTTTTTTGTGCAAATATCTTTAAGAATTTTTTAAATTTTTGAATTAAAAGTTGTTAATATTAAAATTTGATCTAAAAGTTATGGTTGATATTCAAGAAGATTGAGTAAATTTGTACTTCCACTTACATGGCTGTCTTTCTCCTCACATACCTAATAATACTAGTCAATATTTTTTAACTTATATATCTATTAGGAAAACAAATGCTACTCTATTTTACTTTTTTGACTTATTCAATGTTGAGACAAAATATTTAAAAATCTATTTATAGGCCATTTACATTTTTCTTTTTATAACAGAATAACTTTAAAAAAATGTTTCCTGGCCTTTTTGTCTACCCCTTTTTTCTTCCTACTTTTTTTAACAGCTCTTTGTATATAAGAAAATGGCATTTTTTTTTCTGGCTTACTTGTCAGTTATAATTGATTGTGTGACTTTTGTGGTACAGAATTTTCAAAAATTGTCTTCAACTCCATCAGTATTTTATTGATGGTTTGGTATATTTATCTTGTGTGTTAGTTTTAGTGTATGCTGGTATTTAAATTGAAATACTTTGTTTCTATACCCTTTATGCCAGTGACTTATTACTGAGTCATTACACAATTGAATGCCATGTCTTTAAATGGAACTGTTTTTTCTATCATGGTATCTTGTGATAATGGCTGGAAGAAAGAAAAATGTAAGAAGGAGAAGTTGGAAGTTTGCCATGATCATCACAAAGACTTTCTCTACTAACTTGAAGGCAGGGTGGGACAGAAATTTTAGATTTTTAGAAGAATGATTTTACTGCAAAGTTGATTGTGCTAACTGTTAGTGAAGATAGGGAGCATTATCTGCCTTTTGATGAACTGTTGATAAATTAACCAGAATTTCCTATTTTAAATACATTTATTTGGAGATGATATTTAGTTGGGCAGTGCTAGAGATATTCTGTGTATTAACAGAGGACTAGGGAATTCTTAGTTTGTTGACATATATTAAAAGTACTTTAACATTGATTTAGGTTGCAGAGCACCTGCTTTGATAAGCATGTTTAGTATTGCCATTACTCTCAACTTGACTCTTAGATTATTCTTTAGACATGTGGGCGAAACACTAGTCAGGCAGCATCATATATCTGTGTCACATTTGCATGCTAATTCAGAAAAGTCTTGATGACATGGCTTATAGTTGGTTGATAAATGTTTTTACCAATAAGAAGCATTTAATGATACAGATATTAGTTCTAGGTGCTTTACATAAATTATCTCATTTAATCACCATTTCTCAGATAAGAAAACTGAGACTGGAATAGTGGGATATCTTGGTTTAAAGTATCTAGCTAAGTGTCAGAACGAAGCTTCTAAACATATTTTTTTTCTGACACTTAAGTCTATGTGCTTCAGCACTGTTGAAAGAATTCTGAAATGGGGCCATCTTTGAAACCATGGCTATCTTTGGCAAACCTGGGAGCAGTGGTCAAAAGTGTGAATGTACCAAGTTTTCTCTATCCACTAGGGATTTATAGCAGCTGTGACATGAAATAAAAGCTACTCTTGGTATTAGACAATTCACCAGGAGTTTGATAATTTTCTGACTATTAAAAAATTTTGGCTGAAAAATAGGAAATATTTCTTTAAAACATAGCATTTGAGAAAATGTGACATACCCTGAAAAAACTGGGAAAATATCAGTCACTCATATTACCCAAAGTGAGATAAGAGTAGCTGATGTTGACATGCAGAGTTCGTGGAAGTTTATAATATCTATAAAGCTGAACTATTACATGGCAACTCAGGAAACTGCATCCAAATTTATGTTTTCTTGGTGAATTCCTTTTTTTTGTATGAAAATAATATCTCTCTCTCACCTCAAGGTAGGGAGGAAATATAGAACATCCAAGAGTGATTAAGCTATAGATAAAGAGAGGTGTCAACTTCCAGTGCTTTTTTGGTTAAACCCCTAGAATTATGTTGAATTGACTGTGTTGTTTTGAGGGTTTGGAAAATGTCACACCATTTACTGTTTAGTTTAACCATCCCAGTAGAAGTTGCATGTGTGATGATGTTATCATTTCTTTATCTTACCATAGAACAGTTTAAGAATTTATATCTATGGTCATCGTTGTAGAATATATTTGTTTGTTTAATGTCCAGTGCTGTCTGACCTATGCCCCCCCCAACTTGATATATATAAAAGTAAACTAGCCATTTGTAAAATCACTTACCTATCTTTTCTTTTCTTCATATTTCTTAACTTTACAATAATACATTGACATCTGTATATACTTCCAACCCAGAATCATTACATTATAAAAGATAGATAGCTTTGTTTCAGTAGAAATTATAAGAGATTTCTAGGTATTCTGGTATCTATTATTTTCTTAGAAGTGAAGCTGACAACTGAACATGAAGCCTACACTGAACTTTTTTTTTATGATAGAACTTAAAACTTATACAATGTTGATGGTCAGATTCATTTGCTACTAGAGGCCTGTGTGCACGAAATTTGTGCATGGGGAGGGGCTGTGTGCCCCTCAGCCCAGCTTGCATCCTCTCCAATCTGGGACCCCTCGAGGGATGTCTGACTGCTCATTTAGGCCAAATCCCAGTAGGATCAGGCCTAAATGGGCAGGCAGACATCCCTCTCACAATCCAGGACTGTTGGCTCCCAACTGCTCTCCTGCCTGCCTTCCTGATTGCCCCTAACTGCTTCTGCTTGCCAGCATGGTCACCCACTAACCACTCCCCTGCCAGCCTGATTGCCCCTAACTGCCCTCTACTCAGGCCTGGTCACCCCTTGCTTCCCTTCCCTACGGGCCTGATCACCCCTAACTGCCCTCCCTTGCAGACTGGTACCCTCCAACTGCTCTATCCTGTAGGCCTGAGTCCCCTCCAACCTCCCTTCCATACAGGCCTGGTCAACCCCAACTTCCCTCCTCTGCTGGCCTGGTCACCCCTAACTGCCCTCCCTTGCAGGCTTGATCGCCTCCAACAGCCTTCCCTTGCAGACCTGGTCCCTCCTAACTTCACTCCCCTGCTGTCCATCTTGTGATGGCCATCTTGTGTCCACATTGGGGCAGCAATCATGTGTGTTGGAAATGATATTCAATTTGCATATTACTCTTTTAATAGATAGGATAGAGGCCTGGTGCACTGGTGGGGGCTAGCTGGTTTGCCCTGAAGGGTGTCCCAGATCAGGGTGGGTGCTCCCTTGGGGCATGGAGAGGCCTGGGCAAGGAGCCTGTGGTGGTTTGCAGGTTGGACACATCCCCTGGCAATCCAAGCAAAAGCCCTGGCATCTGGGATTTATTTATCTTCTATAATTGAAACTTTGTAGTCTTGAGTGGAGGCCAGGGCTGCGGAAGCTTGGTTTCCTCCATTGTCAGGGAAACCCAAGCCTCCTGGTTATTCTGTGGCCACAGACATCTTGGTTGGGTTAATTTGCATACTTGCTCCTGATTCGCTGTGGACATGGCTTGTGGGTGTAGTGGTGATATGGTCAATTTGCATATCACTCTTTTATTTGATGGGATAACAAAATCTCCATGTAAACATTGGTTGTTTTGTCTCATTTTTAAGTATGTATCCATGTGTGTTTCCATAATAAAAGCACTAGAAAGGAAAGAAGCTACATAACAACAACAAAAAGCCATAAAGGCATGCATTTACTAGTAAAAAAGGTAAGCATATTAAAGTTTCTTTTAGTAATTATTTTGAAACCAATGCAATACTTCAGAAAACAACAAATGGGAAGATTTGCATTTGTCAGTTTTCATTAGAGATTTTCACCACAGTCTTTTCAGTTTAGATAAAGGCTGTGCTTGCATAGATCTAATCACTTGCTGAAGTGGGAGAAATAGATTCAGTTCTTAGAAAGGAATGAATGAAACTGTGTCTATAAACCACTGTGTTAACTGGCATCACAGTAGAGATAAACCACTGAAGAGCAAACATACATTTTGATGCACTTGTCTTACAGATAAGCTCTCAAGTCTAAATCACATTTGTTAAGGTCTGATAAGAAGCAATGATCCCTGCCCATCTCTATATATAAAAGGCTCATATGCTAAGTGTCTGCCCATCCAACCAGTCACTATGACATGCACTGACCACCAGGGATCAGATGCTCCATGCAAGAGCTGCCATAACATGCACTAGCCATTTACAGAGAAACAGCACCACAAAACTGGCACCCACAAAGCAACACTCAGCTTCCCCCAAGTGGGACACAGACCCCACAATCACCCAGGAGTGACAGCCCACCAAATCGCAGCCCACAGCCCATGGCATAAAATGCAGCCCACAGCTCAGCCCAGCCCAGAAATGGTGATTGTGGGCACTGGATAATGTCACATAGCAATGACTGGCTTCCTCTTCCAGGTGACTAGCCTCCTTGGAATTTCTTCAGCCCAGGAACATGACTTGCTTTATATCCAGGTGCAAACATTTTATACTTTAACCAAATGTTGTGAAGCATTTTTCCATGCCTCATCTTATTTGATCCTCACAGAAGTCCTGGAGTAGATAAATAGGAAATTCAGTGGAATCCTATTTTCATTAGAGAAAAAAACAGAGATTTAGAAACCTTAGAAACTTGACCCAAATGAAAAGAAGTAAGAAATGGTGGATCTTGAAAATGACTTCAAGTTTTGTCACTGCACAGAATAAGTCAAACACTGCTGCAGTTAAATATTTTATACTTTGTTCTCCCTGCATGATCTACAATAATAATCTGCTTTGTGTTGATATTTACTGCTGTGTTGCTGACAATTATCTGAAAGAGAAGTTGGGGTGCTTCAGTGGGCTGGAAAAAGTTTAGCTAAATCAGAAAGCAAATCTAATTAAGCAAGTTTATTATATATATTAAAGGCTAAGTTGACTCGTGTATGCATGATACATATAAAGCTCTTTCTGGTGCCAATCTCACACATGTGTTTCAATCTGTCATTGTTGATTGTGAATTTGGTTGACACTTGTATTATAAAGAAAGGGTGAATAGCAACATTAAAATATTTTTTCTAATTAATTTTCTTTTAATGTGCATGAATCTATCTATCTATCTATCTATCTATCTATCTATCTATCTATCTATCTATCTAAAAGGCTAATATGCTAAGTGTCCGACCAGTTGCTATGATGTGCACTGACCACCAAAGGGCAGACACTCAACACAGGGGCTGCTGAGCTGCAGTGACTTGGCAGCAGCAGTTCTTGGATAATGCACCTCAAAATCAGAGAGGAGGGAGACCTATTCCTCACAGGGCTGTGCAATTACATCTTCAGCCCTGGGTTGTGTTGTTGCTGGGGACTGTTGTCCCGAATCTGGTTTACTGCACACTTGTTTTTGAGTTTCACACACTGTACAACAGCAACTTTGCACTCTGGGACCCCTCGGGGAATGTCAAAGAGCTGGTTTCAGCCCAATCCCCACAGGCTAGGCTGAGAGACCTCACCTGCCAGAGGGACCCTGTTTACTCCACAGAGGCTGAGAAGGAACAGTAGAAGATTGGCTTCAGAGTGTGTCTGCCCAATCCTGCCCCACTGGCCACTTCTAATTAATTTCCTTTCAATGTTCATGAATCCATTCACCAGGCCACTAGTTTTCTAATAACAAAAAAAGACTGGAGCATCCACAATTGTCAATTAATTTCTTTAACTCTGACTTCTATTCTTAAATATATTTTAAACTCATGTTCATGAATGTATTTGATCTGGATTTGATTAGGAAGATGAATGGTAGTAAAAAAAATGCCTTGTTATATTTTCTTTTATCTAGAATTCCAATTTCTTTAAAGGACAAATAAAATCAATCTACCTTACTGTTCTGACTGTTAATAACTCTTTTTCTTTGTTAATAATAACAAGGAGACTCTCTACTATTATTCCAACTCTTTATAGTGGAAACTCTGAATTTAGAATTTTTCCCTAAACATCAAAACTAACATTAAAAAATAAAATTGTGATGATGCAGAACAATTTTATTTTTCTTATGACATTATTTGAAATGGAATACAAAGAAGTTAAAAAAGAGGTTATTTTTATTTATTCTGGTTATTCCTGAACTGATTTCTTTTCTGGTCATGACTTGCAAATTGGTAAGAGAGCTGAGGGAACTCTCATCAATTTTTAAAAAATATTTTATTCTTTTAGGAGCAATTTCAGGCTTAAAACAAAATTGAAATAAAGATTAATTCCCAATTTTTTAATCTTTTCCTTTGCTCATTGCTCAGTCCCTAAAGTTAGATAACCTAAAGATGAGAGGTTCCTATGAGAATAGGTTTGGGGAATTGTATCACAGACATTAACCGGACATGTGATTGGGGAGAGGTAAAGTGCTCCTATCCCATGAAGGCAGAGAGAGGGGAAAAATCCTATTTATTGATTCTTTGATCTGCCTGAGTTTGAAGTTTGAATGGAACAACAAGGACATTTATAAATCAATTCAGTGTGTTTTCTATAGGAAGCACAAAGCATTTCATGTCTAGCACACTAGACACATTCATCCAGAAATTTATCTGTCTTTTTTAAAATTCTTACCCAAATATTTCAAATGAAAACTTCCAAGACATTAGAATGTCATATGAATAATCGATGTCAATGCTGCTTTCCAAGAAATTCTCTTTTATTCAATGTTTGATCCCCATTTCAGTCTTTTCTCCCCATCTGGCAGTTGTCACTTAGGCAGATGGCCACCAGCTGGGAGGGCAGCCTGTATGTCTCCCCCCAGGATCTGTGGGGCTCAGCAGACTTCATGTGAAAGTGAACCACGTCACTCTATTAGGCGGTCGGCAAGCTCAGATACTGACTTGTCAACTTGTCACCACCTGAAAGCTTCTAGAGGGACCTCCTTTATGAATCTGGGATCTTATGTTGCATTTTTCTGATGTCATAGTATCCCATATTGGTTTTGTATGAGAGTGTATAACTAATATACCTACGTAATCCAACTTCCCTAATTAAGAGGGCACACATGAAAGCATCAAGAGTTACTTTAATGAAAAGATGTATGGAGAGAAAGAAAAAAAGATATTGAATTTTTAAAGAAATATATCCTGACTAGAGTCTAGGCATAATTTCATGTTTAAGGGATAGACTTATTCTATTCTAATAAATATGTCCATATTACTATGACCACTTTGTCCCAAAATTATTAAAGTAAGATTTTTTTAGTATTATTAGCCTTAATGATCTATGAGTGTGTTGTGTGTAATAAATGTATTATGCTCCTGGGCTTCTGAAAGAAATTTCTGTCTTTTTCAAAGATCATCTTGTTACTCTAAGTTCTTCTTGTCCAGATCACATGTGAAAATTACTCTTCATTAATTTCATCATTGCAGCTGCTCTTTGAGAAGCCGGTGGCTGTGTTCATTTTAGTCCCGGAACCTTCAGGTCAGCCAGAAGAGATGTGATTTTTCAGAAGTAACTTTGTTCTTTTTATAAATACCTACCATTTTTTCCTCTCCTTTTTATCATAGATACAAGTTTATGGGTATATGCGTAGAGAAGGGAGACAGAAGGTAGAATGAATTAAAAATGCAGGGTTGGTCAATGTAAGCATATTTGTTTGTTTGTGTATTATTATGCACATCTGTAACAGACAAAGACACACACACAACTGTTGTATTTTTAAAATCCAGATCAAACCATGTATATACATTTTTTCCCAATTATCCTTATGCAGTGAGCATAGTTATTATATCTCAAACTAGAGGCCAGGTGAACAAATTCGTGCATGGGTGGGGTCCCTCAGCCTGGCCGGCAATTGAGGCCTATTGGGGGGCTATCCAGCTGGAGGTAAAGAACCTGGGAGGTTGGCTGAGGTGAGTGCACTGACCATGAGGGGGCAGATCCTGCATTGAGCATCTGCCCCTTGATGGAGAGTGTGCATCATAGTGACTGGTCAACCTGTTGTTCTGCTTGTTCTAGTGGTTCAGTCATAATGGTTGCTTAGGCTTTTTTATATATAGATAAATACATTTTTAATGGCTGCATACTTTCAGGTTGATGGCTAGACCATACTTATTTAAATATTCTTTCTAATGTTAGACATCTAAGTTATTTCTGATTTTTTAAATTTATAATAACCTCAAAAACACATTTAACTTTTACATATTGAGTATATGTTTGAAATTTTAATATGTGAAAGTAGAATTTCTCAGCCCAAGGATGCATACAATTTAAAAACTTTAAAATTTTTATAAAACCAAACTTCTCAAGAAGAGGAAACTGACCAACAATCATAAGAGTGCTTGAGAATATTCTATACCTGATTGTTCTCTGTAATGCTGGTCTGTCTGCTCTTTGTTTATCTCTAGACCTTGGCCCTACCACAGCTTTGAAGCTCTATCTCAGTAAATCCTTGGGACATTTTCTGTTTTGTTTTGGCACTCCTGGATCACAGCAATTCAAGGTCAGCCCATCACATGCAAACGCTCTGGGAACCTTACTGCTTTCTGTTGTCTGCACACTTCGAGGCCAGAATTTGATAAGAATATTTTCACAGATGGTAGAATACTCATCATAAAACAAAGTCAGTTTTTCACTATTTTTGGTCATGGTTGGTGAGGCTGATTTAAGATGTATGCTGACCTTTCTCAACCACAATTTCCTTGCCAGCACAACCAGGATAAATATTTCATAGTGATATGTGTTCATCTCCTTCCTGACCATGGCACAATGTAATTTTAGATTTATTCAAGTTAGCATTTGAATAAGGTCTACCATGCAAATTGTATGTTGCATGACCAAGAAATGTCTAGTCTCGTTTTCTATCCTAACCCCCAGCACCCAAAATAATTCCTGGTGTTCAGTCACTACCAGTTGAATGAATGAATGAATCAATGAATCAATGAATCAATGACTTCCAGTTTTGTAAGAAACTAATAATGTGAAAGTGTTTGAAAGCATTTTAAATAATTGAGAAGACTATAAAGTACATATGACTGCTCTCATCCAAGGCACTGGTCTTCAAATAATTGATTTGCATGATAGCAATTGCCAATGCCTGATCCACTTTCTGAGATTCTGATTGTGGTACAGGTAAGCCCCCACAGGAGGTTTGTTTTAAGGTATTCTAGCCTGAAATTGATGTTCTTATTTCATTGCTGTGTGTTGTATTTGGTGTGGCAGTTTCCATGCACAACTCTGAAATTTCTGAGATAAAATTGGGACATGCTAGAGGAGAGCAATTAAACCAATTTATAAATGAAGAAAATGAGGCTTAAGATGGTAAGCATCTTGCTTGAGATCCTATAGAAATTAAGGTCATAACAAAAACATGTGTCCAATTCTTACAAAGCCTACAGTAGGCTAAATGCAGTGGGCTATTTAAGCATTTTTTTATTGCTTAGAACTACTTAACAAATATCAGAAAGCCTTAAAGTGTTAGCCACTCAATCATTGGGTTAAAGTGTAAAATATAGATTTTTGACAAGTGAGTTAATTTCTGAAGTCATTGAACACCGAGTCTTACAAATATTCCCCAAAAGCTTACTATTGCACAGGTATAAGTTTCTATCTTCTTCTTTCTTATATAAAAAAACAAAAGAAAAAACTAGAGGCCCAATGCACGAAATTCATGCAAGAGTAGGCCTTCCTTTCCCAGACTGCCAGCACTGGCTTCCTTCTGGCATCCGGGACTCAGGCTTCCCTTGCAGCCCCAGCTTTGTCCATATCTGGTCTAATTAGCATATTATGCTTTTATTATTATAGATGGCTTTTTTTTTGTCTAAATGTTCTACATTTTTTATGCTTATTTTATTTTTGAATGTTGTCTGTGTTTCAAAGGTCTTAATTATAAAATCCATTTATTTTTTCTTATTCAAAACTCATTTACTTATCATCAGCTATCTGTCACATCATGCTAAATTTGAATATGAATAAAAAATATCTCCTGTTTTTCATGACTTAAAGCTCTTTAGTCACTGAGTATGCCTCCTTGGTCAAAAAGAGGTCTGTATCCATTAAACAAGACAAGAAATACAGGAACATAAGTAGACATGGAGGAGTGGTAGAAGGAAAAGATATTGATAATGTTAGATTTAGAACTATTGAAGCTTTCATGGGACTACAGGTGAATATTTCTAGTAGCAATTGGATACATGGGGACTGATAGTAGAAGAGAGATCTTGATGGCAAATATAGATTGAGCAGTCATTTGTATTTGGCAGAGTGTAGAGGAGATTTCTGTATGAAGCCTATTGGTAACCTAAGAAAAGAAGAGAACCTAAGACAGAGCTCTAGGTAATTATTCACCTGTAAATACCAACCAGAAGAAATGAGACAAAGAAAACAAGAGGATGGAGGAGAGGTAGTCTGAAGGGAAAGAACTGATACTCAGTGGAGTGATGTCCCAGTAAACATGAGAGAAAAGGGTACCAAGAAAACAGATGTCAGGATGGAAGTCAGGATGGATAGAAGGTGAGCACAGACTCTTCTCTCAGAACATTTGACTGTGAAAACAATTAGTAAAATGAGTGATGCATAGATGTATAGGGTTGGGTGATATTTGAGCTCGAAAGCCCATAAATATATGGCTCATTCTGCAAACTGGTCATTTGTTATTTGGATATGTAATTGTTTCAGAAGCAAAGTCTCCAATTTGGGATTTTCCTTCCAGATCTTTTGATGATGTTCTTAGCTACAAAACTGGGAGAGTTTTCCAGATGTCCAAGAAGCGTATTTCCTAGCCTGCTTATATCCTTGGCACATCTGCTAAACACGCAATGTACTCTTGTTTTATTGTGAAGATAAATTGTTCAAGACATTATTTAATATATACACCAGTTTTAACCACAATGGAGATGATAGCTTAGCATGAAGGTAAACTATGGAACAATCTTATTTCCTAGCTCTTCTAGATGCAATTGACAAATAAATCATGCTTTTTTTTTTTTTTTACATTTTCTTATATACGGTAGGCAGTATGTCTCCTGCACCATGCTATCAATGAAAACTGCATTGCAAACATTGATAGACAGCATTCAGAGAACCTAAAAGAATTCTAGCCAGTCTTTCCAGTGATCTTAAGCTCATGACTTTCACATTAGTGCATGCTTACACAGAAACTGGAATAATCATCATATTCTATAAGTCTTTGTTATTTGTAGACATACTTTTGTAATTTTTTTATTTTTCTAGGAAACACAATTTTGAGTTTTATTTGATGTACAGAGCAGGATAATGTAGGCCAAAGGGCTCTGATGTCAAACATCTAAGAATTTTAAAAGTAAGGAAAAAAGGTGACTGACTACAGTATAATGACAAATGAAAGTGATACATAGATTACAATCTAAATTTTAATATTAATTTGTTCTAGTAAATCTAAAATTTACTTTGATGAGCTATTTAATATAGCCTAAGAAGCAGGCACTATTCTAAGCACTTTAAGCCTCACAACAACACAGTGAATGAGGGTCCCTTTATTTTCTACAATCTCTTCAACACTTGTTAAGCTTATCTTGTTGATAATGGCCACTCTAAAAGTTAGGTGTAAGGTGGTATCTTATTGTAGTGCTGATATGCATTTTCCTAATTGCCAGTGAGGATGAATATCTTTTCATAAGTCTATGGGCTGTTCATCTTGAGAAATGTATTTTCAGGTCCTTTGCCTATTTGTTTTTTTAATTGGATTGTTTGGTATTGAGTTTTATGAGTTTTTTAAAAAATATATTTTGGAAATTAAATCTTTGTTGAAGCTACTATTTACAAATATTATCTCCAATCTGGTTGGCTGCCTGTTTGTTTTATTGGCAGTTTTTTTTTTGTTTGTTTTTGTTTTTACTGTGCAGAAGCTTTTTAGTCTGATACAGTTTCACTCATTTATTTTTTGCCTTTACTTCTCTTGCCTTTGAGGTCAAGTTCAGAAAATGTTCTCTACAACCAGGTCCACAAGTTTGGTACCTATATTTTCTTCTATGTAACTTATTGTTTTGAATCTTGTATTTAGGTCTTTGATCCATTATGAATTAGTTTTTGTGCATGGACACAAACTGTAATCCAGTTTCATTCATTTGCATGTGGCTTTCCAGTTTTCCTATTGAAGAGATTATCTTTACTGTGTGTTTCTGACACCTTTGTCAAAAATTATCTGTCCATATACATGTAGTTTTATAGCTGGGCTCTCTATTCTGTCCCATGGAACTGTGTGTCTGTTTATCTGCCAATACTATGCTGTTTTGATTATCATAGCTCTATAGTATAATTTGAAATCCCATAGTGTGATACCTCCAGTGTTGTTCCTTTTTCTCAGGATTGCTTTGGCTCTGTGGGGTCTTTTGTATTCCATACAAATAGGATAATTTATCATTCTATTTCTTTAAAAAATGATATTGGGATTTTGATGAGGATTGTGTTAAATCTGTATATTGCTTTGGGTAATATGGCAATTTTACCTATGCTGATTCTTCTAATCCATGAACACAGGATATTTTCCCATTTTGTTGTGTCTTTTATAATCCCTCTTAATAATGTTTTATAATTTTCAGTATATAGATCTTTTACATTCTTTGTTAAATTTATTCCTAAGTATTTTATTCTTTTGGTTGCTATTGCAAAATATATCTTTTTTCTGGATATTTTGTTAGTATACAGAAAGGCAATAAATTTTTGCACATTGATTTTGTATCCTGCAACTTGATGTATTTGTTTATTATTTCTAATAATTTTTCAGTTGAATATTTAGTGTTTTCTATATACAGAATGATGTCATCTGCAAAAAGTGACAGTTTGACTTCTTCCTTCCCTATTTGAATGAATTTTTATTTATTTCTCTTGCCTTATTGCTCTGGCTAGAACTTCCAGCATTATCCTTTATAATAAAAGGCTAATATGTGAATAGATTGAATGGTGGAACAACCAAACAATCGAGCAACTGATTGCTCTGATGTGCACTGATTACCAGGGGTTGCATGTGCAACATGGCAGGCATTGGCCATAGAGGGATGATGGAGCAGGTGAGCGGGGGTCCTAGAACAAGGGGGGGCCAGTTGCTGTCTTCGGGGCAAGCCTTTGGTGGTTACTGAAAATTCTTGTTCCTTTGTGCTGTGGTCTGCTAGCCCCAATGGGTCCTGAGGAGCAATTGGGGCAGCAGCAGCTGCTGACACCCACTGTTGGCAATGGCTCTGCTCACATCCACTGCTGTTGCTGGCCCCAACTGCTCTGCACCATCAGGAGGTGGGAGTAGCTTGGCGCCTGCAGTGCATGGGAGTGGCGGCAGTGGTGGGAGCGGGGGGCTGCCAACAGATAGGGGCCACAGCAGGAGGGGCTGAAAGAGGGTGCAGAGGATTGGCGGAGAGCCACCCCTGTGCCCACTGCAGCCTCAAGGCCCACGGTTCCTTTCAAGGTGCACAATTTCGTGCACTAGGCCCCTGGTTACATAAGAGTGATGAGAGTGGACAGTGGACATCTTTGTCTTGTTTCTGATCTTAGGGGAAAGGTTCCAGTTTTCCACCATTGAATATGATATTAGGTGAGAGTTTATCATATATGGCCTTTATTCTGGTGAGGTACTTTCCTTCTATATCTGTTTTATTGAGTGTTTTAATTATAAGTGGATGTTGTATCTGATTAAATGTTTTTTCTGCATCTATTGATAAGGTCATAAGACTTTTAATCTTTCTTTTGTTAATTTGGTTATTATGTTGATTTATTTTGGAATGCTGAACCATCCCTGTGCCTCTGCAGTGAATCTTACTTGATTGTGATGCATTATTTTTTTGGATATACTGTTGTATTCAATTTGCTAGTATTTTGTTTAGGATTTTTGCTTCTGTATTCATCATTGCATAGTCTGTAGTTTTCTTCTTTTTGTGTTATCTTTGCCATGTTTTGGTGTCAGGGTTATATTGCCCTGTAAAATGTCATAGCTGGCATTGCATCTTCTTCAATTTTTTGGAAGAGTTTGAAAAGATAGGTTTTAAATCTTTGAATGTTTGGTAGAATTCATTGATGAAGTCATCTGGTCCTGGACTTTTGTTTTTGGGAGGTTTTTGATGGCTATTTCAATTTCTTCATTGCTGATCAGTCTATTTAGGTTTTCCAATTCTTGATTATTTAGTCTAGAAAAGTTACATATTTTGAGGAACTTATTAATTTCGTCTAGGTTTTTGAATTTGGAGGCATAAAGTCTTTCATAGTGTTCTAGCATGATCTTTTGTATATTTGTGATGTCTGTGGTGACATTTCCTCTTTCATGTCTGATTTTGATTACATGAGTCTTTTCCCTTTTATCCTTAGTGAGGCTAGCAAGGATTTGTCAATGTTATTAATCTTTACAATGAACTAGTTCTTTGTTTTATTGATTTTTTTTGTTAACCTTTTTTTCTCTATAATTTAATTCTCCTCTAATTTTTATTATGAATTCTACTGACTTTGGGTTGAATTTGTTCTTCATTTTCTAGTATTTTAAGATGCAATATTAGGTTGTTTACTTGAGATTTCTCTTATTTATTGAGATATGCTTGTAATGATATAAACCTCCCTCTTATTATTGCTTTTGCTGTATCCCAGAGGTTTTGATATGTTGTTATTATTTTCATTTGTCTCCATATATTTTTATCTCATTTTTTATTTTTTATTTCTTTGACCCAGTAATTTTTTAGTAATGTGTTATTTAATCTCCACATATTTGTGGGTTACTTTATACATTATTTTTTGCAGTTGAATTCTAATTTTAAGGCATTGTGGACAGAAACTATGGCTGGCATAATTTCAATCTTTTTGAATTTGTTGATGCTACTTCTGTGACCCAACATATGGTCTATCTTTGAGAATATTCAATGTGCACTGGAATGGAATCTGTAATATGATGTTCTGGGATGAAATGTTCTGTAAATGTCAGTTATGTCCATTTGGTCTACTATTTCATTTAAGGTGATATTTATTGATTTTCTGTTGTGTTGATCTGTCTAGAGCTGTCAATGAAGTATAAAGGTCTCCAACTATGATTGTGTTTTAATCTGTTTCTCCCTTTAGTTCTATGAGTAGTTGTTTCATGTATTTCAGTGCTCAGTGGTTTGGTACATATATATTAAGAAGTGTTATGTTTTCTTGATGTAGCATTCCCCTTATCATTATAAAGTGCCCATCTTTGTGTTTTGTTATCTTCAAATCTATTTTGTAATATATATAAGTATGGCTATACCTATATTTTTATGGATATGAGTTGGAAAATAATTTCCCATCCTTTTACTTTGAATCTACCTTTGTCTTTGCTGCTTAGATGTCCCTCCTATAGGCAGCATATGGTTGGGTTTTGTTTTTTGATCCACTCTGCTATTCTGTGCCTCTTTACTGGTGAATTCAGAACATTTACTTTTAGAGTAATTATTGATGTGTGAGGATTTTTCCTATAGCCATTTTATCTTTTGTTTTCTGATAACTCTGTGCCTCCATTGGTTCTTTTTCTTTATGTTTCTGTCTGTTACATTTTTTTGGTGGCAATTAGCAGGACCGATAGCATTAAGACCTCCCAACTCAGAAGGCAACCCACTGCTGGAGCAGCTGGAGGAGAAGTGACTATGGGCTGGGAAGAGGAAGAAGAGGAGGAAGAGATCAGGAGAGGGAGGAGAAGTAGGGTCCCAGTGAGCTCTTCCTTGCTGCATGAATAACTCTTCAATGAGGTCCAACACAGCCAGCATCAGCTGGGCTATTTTTGTGAAACTCAGATCAACCATACCAGAGGAAGAAACCCATGCTGATGAAACCCAGGACCAAGGGCTGAGACCAACGTAGTCCTAAGGGGGACTGTTCTGCCAGGGATCAGGCTTGCAGAAGGCAGGACAGAGGCTCAGGGCCAGAGATATGCTCAACCAGGCAGCTGTGAGCACTTCTCCAGCCTCCCTGCCAAGGCACCCACCCAAAGGATCTCTGAGCATCCAAGTAAAGTCATGAGTTGCAACCAAAATTAGGCTGAGTATGGAACTCAGAGTGCAACTGCAATGTGCCTGCCCATAGCCCTGACCCTGACTCTGACCCTGATCTGGATGTAAGGCTGAAGAAGGGCACAGTGCCAGGCCCTGCTATACCCACCCACCGTGGTCCAGCTCAGTCCTGACCAGAGTGGCAGCCAGAGCGCACTCTCTCAGGCCCTGCTGGAATTGCTGTAGGTACGAGGCGCCTTTCCAAAGCACATACTCACTGAATGTTTACAGACTGGCTGTCCTGGCAGAGCTTTAAACTGCACATTTTAAAAAATACTTTATTTCTTTGTTTAAAAATACTTTTTACAAAAATAGATTTTATACAAGTAATATATAAATGGATTTATATAATCACTCAATGTGATACAGTATAAATATGCTATGGTTTGTTTGTTATGAACAGATATTTAGCAGTTATGGCTGTTGCATGTAACTTCTAAGTACTGTAATCTTTGGGTGTTGGGGGTGGCAATGGCGGGGGTGCAGTGAATTTCCATCTCCGTAAACCTTTCATAGTACTGAGTTCTGCATCACTCAGTAAACATTACTCTTACTTAAAAAAAAAAAGAAAAAAGAAAAGAAAAAGAGGGAGATCCAGGCTACCTGACTAGTGGCACTGCAGCAGGTTGGTGGGTCTTCCTGGGGGGGATCAATCTGGGGGCCCTGCCATCAATCCCCCTGCAGAGGGAAGCCCAGACCATCTAAGCGATTGCATTCCATGCCTGTTACCTGCAGAGGGAGGCAACTGGTGGCAGGGGAAGAAGGGCAGCGCTGCACAGATGGCAAGCAGTAGCAGTGGTGGGAAGGGGACCAGCTGCCAGCAGCCAAGGGAAAGAAAGCTCCACTAGGCCCTGATCTCAGGCCAGGCCTAGTGACCTTACCTGAGGGGTCCTGGATTGTGAGAGGGTGCAGGCCAGGCTCAGGGGACCGCCCCCGCTAGAGTGCATGAATTTTTATGCACCAGGCCTCTAGTTTGTACATACTTGTAAATCTGTCTTGATAGATAAATCACTGTCTACCCTATGCATTGCCTCTCTTAGATTCTTGGATACTCAAAATGTGAAGGAAAGGATTATTGCATTGTTAATTAGAGAGAAAGTCTTCATAACTGTTGTTTATGGGCTGCATTGGATTAGAGCAATGTATAGATGCTACCAAGATATCAGGCCTGAGTCCCACATGACCATGATTTATGAACATTAAGTTCTCCACTCCATCTATAGTTGATAAACTTTGACACATTTTTACTTGACTTTTTGTGCTTTTATAAAGTTTAGAACTATCACCTTTTAAATAATTTTTTCACGGTTCTTTTTAACTGTATTTGTGAACTCAGAATTCTGTTTTTTTATTTACCTATTTTGCTTAAATTTTAATTATATTAGGTAGTTTATAGCTTTTATCAGTCAGTGTTTGATATGCAGATTTATTTATTAATGCCATCTGTTTCCATGAAAGCTATTTAAGTGCTAAGCAGTTGCCTGAGTGATGTTTGGGTCTGCATGAGGGGTAATATTGGAAATTAGAATCCCACAAAGACAAATGCTTTATGTGAGACAAAGATCAGATACAAATTGGCTTATTTATCATTTTATTGTGATCCTGCTACAAGTGTGTCATCTGTATCTATGAGTTCTGAGGATGTTCTATCTTTTAGAGATTGATTGTTAATAAGTGTTTTCTTCTGTTATTGAATTATCTTTCCAACCTAGCTAGAATATTACCCAATTAAGATTATAATCCAGGCAAATTCATTTAGGAATGCTAATTAATGCCTTTATTTCCTCCAAATTATTTTAATAATCTTAGGCTCCATGTACAAAATTATAACAAAATAAGATTTAAACAGACATTTCAATGCCTTCAATTTCCAAGAGTTCATGTGGTTTATGCACTAGTTTTTCTTTAACTTAATCAGAGCTGGTCAACTGAACAGAGCACATTGCAAAGAATGACACTTTCAATTCAATCTCATGTTGCCCGATTCTGCTATTCCCAGACTCTGCCTCTGGCTTTATTTGATCTGGAATATTCTTAGAAGAGTAAAATACAATCATTCTACCCAAACCCTTTCTAGTTCAATTTTATCCAAACTCAACTCTTCATGATACTTTTCTATATTTTGATAATTTTGAGTATTTCCTATTAAGTACCTTTTATAAAACTTAGAGTTAATTGTTTAAAAAAATCTGTCTTATCCATTTATCTTAAACTACTTGAATATAAACTCTAAGTCATCTCAGTACCTTCTTTATTCTTATTTTTCAAAATTATTTTTATTCAACTAAAATTAAAATGAGCAGCTCTTACTTATAAAATATAAAGTTTTATTAAAAATTAATAATCAGATGCTCAAATCAAACTTTTCTATTTTCACCCACTGCATCCCTTCCCCCCCCCTTTTTTTTAATTTAGCAATGTATTATGGACTTCATTTCAGGTCATTATATATTGAACTAACTGATAATATTTAATGTTCAAACTTTTTATCTGATTCCCTGATGATGAATATCAGATATGTTTTCAAATTTGTTGTAATTGTTACTGCTGTTATTTTTCCAAGATAAATGCTGTAATAAATATCCTTATATGTATATCTTTTATTTGTTTTAAATGTTTATTGTGTTTTTTACATAGAGGAAAAGAGTGATGGAGATTTAAAAACATCAATGAGAGAGAAACATTGATCAGCTGTTTCCTGCACACCCCCTACTGGGGATGTGCCTGCAACCAAGATACATGCCCTTGACCAGAATCGAACCTGGGACCCTTCAGTCCACAGGCTAACGTTCTATCCACTGAGCCAAACTAGTTAGGGCTGTATATCTTTTCTTATGCTTATCGATAGAGGATAGCTTCTACAAGGGCAACCAAGTTAAAGGCAATTAGTATTTCTAATTTAAAAATATTTTTCTAAAATATTTTCAAAGAAGATGTAGTACACTCATATACCAGAAATATCTGTGAAGACCAATTTTCTTTCATTTTTGTCAGAACTGAATGTTATTTCTTATCTAAATTTTTATCTTCTTTTACATAGAACAGAGTTGTACATAGTAAGTACTTAATTCTTTGTTGAGCTAAGTTGCTTTAGTATTTTGAAGCTATGTTTTCCTTTTAGTCTTCTATTTAACACTAATTTTCCTTTATTCATATACAGATTCATATATTTATGAAATTACATAAAAATTTAGGTCAAATTATATTAGTATTTATTCACACATCCTATCTAGTAAAAGAATAATATGCCAATTAACCACCACTCCACTACACCCACAAGCCACACCCATCAGCCAATCAGGAGCAAGTATGTAAATTAATCCAACAAAGATGGCTGTGGCTACTGAGTGAGCAGGATGCTTGGGTTTCCCTGGCAATGGAGGAAGCCATGCTTTCAACACACTCTGGTAAGCCGAGGCCTCCACTCAAGGCTACAAAATTTCAATTATAGAAGATAAATAAATCCCAGACACCAGGACCTCCACTTGGGTCGCTGGGTGGGTGGCTGGCCTACAAACCACCACAGGCCCCTCACCCAGGTTGCCCTGATCCAGAACATCCTTCGGGGCAAACCAGCCAGCATCCACACATGCACCAGGCCTCTATCCTAATGGAAGAATAATATGCAAATTGACCATCACTCCAACACACAAGATGATTGCCGCCATGAGGGCAAAGATTGCTGTCCCCATGTAAGCACAAGATGGCTGCCATAAGATGGCCAGCAGGGGAAGGTAGTTGGGAGGGACCAGGCTTGCAAAAAGGGCAGTTGGGGCGATCAAGCCTGCAGGGGAGGGCAGTTGTTGGGGGGGACCAGATCTACAGGAGAGGGCAGTTAGAGGCAATTTGGCTGGCAGGGGAGTAATTAGGTATCAATCAGGCTGGCAGGGGAGTTGTTAGGGGGTGATCAGGCTGGCAGACAGAAGCAGTTAAGGGCAATCAGGAAGGCAGGCAGGCGAGCAGTTGGGAGCCAACAGTCCTGGATTGTGAGAGGGATATCTGACTGCCAATCGGGCCTAAATGGACAGTTGGTCATCGCTCAAGGTGTCCCAAATTGGAGAGGGTGCAGGCCTCTTATTTTGTGCACCAGGCTTCTAAGTTTGATTATAAACACCTTTAATATTTTTCTGTTTCTCACCTTTAACTCATTAATACTCTAATTCCTCCTGCTTTCACTATCATAATTTTTAATAACAATGCTTAGGACATATTTTTGCCATTATTATCCCACTGTTACTGAAAAAATTCAATGTCAGAAGAGTAAAGTCTGCCTTTATGATAATTCTAAGTTCTTTATGATGGATACTTTCTGTTTTTTCCCCATTTCGATGCCTGTGTAGCTCTGCATTTCCTCAACATTGCATAGTCTGCTATTCCTTTTAAAGCTCTTTGCTGAAAAAAAAAAAAAAAGAAAAAAAACCAACACTTTTTCAGCATTATATTTTAATGATTGAATCTTTCATGGTTTCTGTATATGTCAGCAATACTCATTAAGTACTTAAACTTGAATACTAAAGTTTAGTATTAAATACTAGTATAGTATTAAATACTAGTACTTTAAAAATCAATACTAAAATAATTTGTGTCTCATATTTATATATGTTTTCAAACATGTAGTCTTTTTAAACTATTTAATCCTTATAATAACCCTGTGATACTGGTGTAACTTTAATTTTACACACATAAAGCCTGAGTTTTTTGAAGAGGTTTTAAATAATTTAATTTAGGGCTTACAGCTAGTAAGTATGAGAACTGAGATTTACATCATAATTTTTTGATTCTAAGTCAAATGATTTCTCACACTGGTTCTCAGAATCTTAAATTGAAATAAGATTTTTGAATATTTCAATGTAAACAAGACTTAATTAAATAAGCACTTTATATACTATTGATTATGTTCTGTGTTTAATGCAGTTTCAGTTAATATAATGGAAAACATATTCCATTATATTAATTGATTAATATAATGGAAATAATTAATTCTAAATAAATGCAACTTTTCCTGGAAAGAAAATTAAAAACCTTTTAAATCATGCAGTTCATAAACTAGTAAAGGAACTCCTTAATTGTTAAAATGTTAGAAATTATTCCTCTAAAATCAAAATTTAATTTTGAAATAAATATCACTTTAAGATCAACCCTAGGGGATACTATGCTATGTGGAGTAAGCCATCTACAGAATGACAAATACTTGTCATTGTAACACTTACATAAGGAATCTAAGATAGTCAAACAGTAGAAGCTGGGCTAGGAACTGGGAAGAGAGAAGAAGGGGAAGGTATTAGTCAAAGGGTGCAAAGTTTTATTTCTGTAACATGAATAAGTTCTAGAGACCTATTATATAGCATATTTCCTGTATTTGACAACACTATATTATATACTTTCAATTTGCTATTAGGGTAGGTCTCAAGTGTAATAATAATAGTAATAATATCAATGATAATAAGAGGGCAGGAGGACATTTTTGGAGATGATGAGTATGTTTATGACATAGATCGTGGTGGTGGTTTTAGGGGTATGTACTTGGCTCCAATTTCATTAATTTGTATACATTAAATATACAGTTTTTTGTGGTCAATCAATAAAGTGATCTTAAAAAATAACCATAGAATATGTTGCTGACTTAACTAAAAAGTGAGTGTATGTCCTTGTGTTCCATTTCTATTTCCTACTAGTTTTCTTGGTATCATTTGTAAACAATGAACTATATTTTTAGAGAGGTGTGCATCTAGGTTCATGTTTGTAGTGAGATGGTACTCTATATAGATGGATTCTTGTGTTTCCTAAATTTCTTAACACTAACTGTAGTTTTAAGATACATTTTTTCAATACATTTTTGATTTCTTATATCAGGTGGGATTGTGGAATCTAGAGGTTTCTCTGTTAAAGCTCTGTGTGCTCTTTCCTTGAGCCTATTTAGTGAGATATGTGAAAAAATGACATTCCTTAAGGACAAAGGGGAAAATATATAATTTTATTATTTATCTTCATTATATCTGCCCCAGTAATACTTCTCCATGTATAATTACACAAGTCCTTAGACTGACACTTCATTTTTTTTTTCTATTTGAACAAGAATGACAACAGCAAATCTCGAGTTTTGTTTTAATGTGTTGCTTTGACTCTATTTTCTTCTAGTTTGTAGTTTGGCTTTGGCTTTGAATAAGCATTTCCTTCATTTATTGCTGTTGATACTAACACTAATTTATTAAAGGGTAGGACACCATATGTTCATTTCAGAAATATCAGTTCCATTTTGTGTATTTTAAATTTAAGTATTTTTCCAAGCTATTTATTTTTTTACTTTTAACTTACAGTAATTTGTGTCCTTTCCATCTTTCATTTTGTTTTATTATCATTTTCAAAAAATGTCATCACCTTTCTTATGTGTTTTTTTTTTGTTGTTAAAGGGAAATATTTTATTCTATTTGTTGCAAAGAAAAAGTGAAATATATGGGCAGCAGAAATTTTGTATTTAAGCATAGCTGAAGAAATTTGGCATCAATTCTTTACTACAAGGTAAAGAATTGCTACTTCAGTCTAATAAAAGGTGACTGAAAATGTAATGTAATGGGCATAATCATAAGTTGAGGTATACCTGCAGAGGCACTGAAAAGAAGATATACAAAATATGCCCTAATATAGAAACTAAATCAAATTATGAAATATCCATTTTTAAAATTTGGTCTATATGATATAAAATATCTAAACAAGTCAACTTAAAAATTAGGGACTTCAAGTTGCAGAACTGAGATCCCACTTAAACTTGGCTCTCTCAAGAACACTTACTTAAGATAATAGCTCCAGAGAAAAGGGAGGAATCCAAGATGGCTGCATAGGTAAACACCTACACTGCTGCCTCGCACAACAATTTCAAAACTACAACTAAAAGACAGAACAGATATCATCCAGAACCACAGGAAAGCTGGCTGAGTGGAAGTTCTACAACTAAAGGGAAAGAGAGGGGCTCATGGAGACCCAGAGGAGCTGCAAAAAGCTGAGGTACGGAGATGCCCACAAGGAGAGAGCGGGTGCCAGAGTACCTGGCTTGCTTTCTCTGGCAGGAGAGAAACGGAGACTCTCAAAGGCATTGAACCCCTTATCCTACAACACTAAACCTCAGATCCAGCCGAAACTCATATGGGGGGAGTTTGGACTGTGAAAAGGGAGAAGTGCACGGAAACTTAGGGGAGTCGCAAAAGATCAAAGGCCTGGTGGCACAGGACAGACTGCTGATTGTGCCGCTGGCTTTCGCGAGTGGGCGGGAGACAGACCCTCCCAACTGTGCCACTTCTAACTTTACTAAACCCCTGTTTTGGACGAAACCCTGTAGACCTAGACTCATGTGGTCCTGGTGTGCAGGGGAGCCAGAAAGGCAGCGGTTAGAGGCACTGCAGAGGCTCGCACAAGGACCACTCCAGCCATTACCCAGTCACGTGAGACGCAGGGGCCGTGGAGGGCGATGCCGACTGGAAGGCAAGGCGGTCCCTTAAGCCCTGAGACTCCACCCCTCCCAAGCTCAACAGAGGCTTCTGCGGCTTTCCACGTCTGGTATCATAAAGCTGAATTCAACACAGAAGTTTCCCCGGCATAGTGAAAATGCCGAGACAAGGGAAGGGATTACAAACAAAAGAAATGGAGGGAAAAAAAACGACTAGATATAGAGTTCAAAACCACGCTTATAAGGTTTTTCAAAAATGTGCTAGAAAAGTTGGATAAATCTAGTGAGACCCAAGAGGAGATGAAAAAGTACCAACTACAGACACTGACTGAAATAAAAAATATTATACAGAGTCCTAACAGCAGACTAGAGGATGGCAAGAATCAAGTAAAAAAATTGAAATATAAAGAAGCAGAAAACATTCAACTGGAAAAGCAAGAAGAGAAAGGAATCTAAAAATGTGAAGATAATGTAAGGAGCCCCTGGGACAGCTTCAAGCGTACCAACATCAGAATTGTGGGGGTGCCAGAAGAAGAGAGAGAGCAAGATACTGAAAACCTATTTAAAGAAATAATGACTGAAAACTTCCTGCATCTGGTAAAAGAAATAGACTTACAAGTCCAGGAAGCACACAGAACCCCAAATAAAAGGAATCCAAAGAGGACCACACCAAGACACATCATAATTAAAAGACCAAGAGCAAAAGACAAAGAGATAATATTAAAAGCAGCAAGAGAAAAACAGTTCATTACCTACAAGGGAGCACCCTTACGACTGTCAGCTGATTTCTCAACAGAAACGATGCAGGCCAGACGGGAGTGGCAAGAAATATTCAACGTGATGAACAGTAAGAACGTACAACCAAGAATAATCTATCCAGCAAAGCTATCATTCAGAATTGAAGGGCAGATAAAGTGCTTCACAGAGAAGAAAAAGCTAAAGGAGTTCATCAACTCCAAACCAGTATTATATGAAATGCTGAAAGGTATTCTTTTAGAAGAGGAAGAAGAAAAAGGTAAAAGACAAAAAATTATGAACAACAAATACATATCTATCAACAAGTGAATCTAAAAATTAAGTGAATTAAAAATTTGATCAACAGAATAAACTGGTGAATATAATAGAATCAGGAGCACAGAAAGGGAGTTGACTGATAATTCTCAGGAGGACAAAAATCATAAAGTATCAAACAGACTGAAATTACAGCAGAAAGATTAAAGTTAGGTGAGGTAGATAAGTGATCAATCAAAGGACTTGTATGCATGCATATAATCATAACCAATGATCACAGACACTGGGGGGTCGGGGTATGCCTGGGAGGGAGGGGGGCAATGGGGAGATATGTATTAAAAATTAATAAAAAAATAAAAAAAGATAATAGCTGCATCATTTTCACAATAACTCTTGAAGTTCAATGCTGAGAGTTCATATCAATCAATGCCCATTCATTAGTGTAAATGTTTATCTTTTACAGTATTATCTGACTTTTACTGACTTACATTTCAGACCTAGGAGGGGGACAAATCAATAATAATCAAAATAATGTTAATTATGGAATAAGAAAGTCAACATTTATGGCTAACTTCTAATAATTCTGTATTCCACTGAGAGTATTGGTGGAAATAGTTATTTGCATATTCCTAAATCTTTAATTTCAATGGAAATACATAATTTTTAAGCAAAAAAGGGAATATGATTTTATTTTATTATTATTTTTCATTTTTTATTTTTTGTTGTTGTTCTAACCATCATTTATTCCAGGAAAATCTTTTTTTATTTTTTTTTATTATGTTATATATATATATACATATCTTCCCATTGCCTCCCCCCCTTCCAAGCATACCCCAACCCCCCAGTGTCTATGTTCATTGGTTATGCTTATATGCATGCATACAAGTCCTTCGGTTGATCTCGTATCTACCAGACCGTTCCTTAATCTTCCTGCTGTAATTTGACATTCTGTTTGATGCTTTACTGCTTCTGTATCTATCCTTTTGTTCATCAGTTTATAATGTTCTTTATTATCCACAAATGAGTGATATCATTTGGTGTTTCTCCTTCATTGACAAGCTTATTTCACTTAGCATAAGGCTCTCCAGTTCCATTCAGGTTGCTGCAAATGGTAAGAATTCCTTCTTTTTAATGGCAGCATAGAAGAATTTATATACCTCTATGTTCATAGCAGCATAATTTACAGTAGCTACAATTTGGAAACAGCCTAGGTGCCCGTCAGCAGATGAGTGGATCAGAAAACTATGGTACATCTACACAATGGGATATGATTTTAAATTAATAAGTACAGATGCAGTTCTAAACCAATAAGTGTAGACGTTGAAAAAGAGAAACTACAACAGTTTCAGGCCATATCACTCAATAATTAGAAACTAACTTAAAAGCCATTCTGATTTAGTCATTATAATTTACAGTTAATGGATTTTTTAAGCCAAAACAGGGTAAATGTTCCTTTTACACATAATATTGTATATTTCTAGCTCTTGAAAGATCTGCAATAGATTGCCTTTTGTAATTCATTTTTACTTTTTCAAATGAAGTCACTTGATCCATATTAGATAGTGACTTTCACAATTGAAATCATATCCCAAGATTTTACTTTTTGAAAGCACATTAATGAACACTTTTGATCTCACTCCTAGTCATTGTCTGGATCTTGCACAACAGTTATTTTTCATTTTCATTCTTTCTAGAAAATAAAACATTTCCTACATGAAAATCTTTACTTTGAGCATTTGAAACAGAGCATTGATTAGCAAGGCCAGGATAAACTCATAGAGCCAAAAAGCAACAATAGAACTTAGAAAGGAAAGTCTGCTAAGCCTAATCAGCCACGTATAGTAACTGAAAATGCTTGAACACTTATTGAACTGAAGGGGTTCTATAAAATGGTATTGCACTAATCAGTCATAATCCAGCTGTATTGAGTTGTTACCATCAGTCACAACAGATAAATATCAGATTGTGTCAATTGTGTGTTATGACATGACACTAGCAAAAGAATTCCAAGGTTTATATAGAGAGATTAGGTTACAATAGAGACTCCATTTCTTATTTTTAGATGGAATATTTCTGTTAATTTGCTAAAAAAATTAAAAGGCTGTGTATAACTTATTTTAGGTATATGGCGAACTAATATTTGTTAATATATATGTATTACATGCACACACTCACACATTCCTTTTTCCATTTAAAAAGTTAATAAAAGGAAAATAAAAGTAGTGAGGAGAGTATGTGAGCACGCGCGCGTACACCCCCCCCCACACACACACACAGTAATCAATTTGTTACCAAAGGCAAGTAATTATTTTTTCTTTCTCTGGTGGGTAATCTATTGCTTATTGCTTAGACCTTACTAATTAAAGACTTGAACTGAGTGTACAAAAGCCAATGGATACCTCTGGATAAAGAAGAGAGATGCTATTTCGTGAACAAGTGGCTATTCAATCTTACTGAGACAACTCACAATTCACTTTTTCCACCCAGTTCATCCCAAACAATATTATAGGATATGCCAGTTCTTTATGCAAATCAATGCAGAGTTTGCAAAAATGGAAACCTTTAGAGTCTGAACTAATCGAAGAGATGGAAAATGTTTATAATTCACCCTGTATAATATAGAATGTGTTAAGTGTTATACAACCATACATACATATAATCTGAAGAAGCAGGGGGATACAAATGCTTTTTTTTCGGAGACTAGGTTACAAAAGTTACCACTCAAACAATGGCATGTGACCGAGATCCTTCTGGTTGAGATAGGTGCAAGAGCAGTTCAGGTGAGGGGCAGTATAGGGTAGAGGTTGGAAAGCAGAGGGCTTTGAGAACAAGCAAAGGAAACCAGTATATTCAGGAGAGGATCTGAGACAAGGTAGTAAGTAATACGGTTGAAAAGCAGAGGTGGGTCCTTAGAAACTCAGCCTCAGGATTTAGATTCTATTCTAAATGTAGCTGACTATCTTCAAAGATTTTTAGCAAGAGGATAACAATTAAGAGTCAAAGATGTAAAATGTAATCTCATTTCATTACAAAGGCATGAAGAGGAGTGAATGGGATCAGAGCCTTGATGCCATCAATGGTTAGTTGTTTGTATAACAAGCAAATACTGAGCACTAACTTGTGCTTGGGTCAAATTGTTGGGGATTATATAAGTTTCCTAGGGCTGCCATAATAAAGTATATACTGGTGGCTTAAACTAATAGAAATTTATTTCCTCTAGCTCTAAAGTTTCAGTAGGGCTTAGTGCCCTATAAAGCCTCTGGGGCGAGATCCTTCCTTGCCACTTCCAGCTCTGATTGTCCCAGGCATTCCTTGGCTTGAGGCAACCAAACTCCAGTCTCCATCTCTATTTTTCACATGGTTGTCTACTTTCCATGTTTCTGTCTCACCTTCTCCTCTTATAAGAGCCTCAGTTATATTGAATTAGAGCCCACTCTAATGGTCTCATTATAACTTGATCACATCTGCAATGACCTATTTGCAAGTTCATAGTCTCAGGTATAAGAGATCAAAACTTTAACATATCACTTTGGGGGATATAATTTAACCCATAACAAGAATGGATTGTGGAGCCTAATGGGACATGCGATACGAAGGCAGAATTAATCTATGATGTACAGGTATAGGAGAGAGGAGGCATAAAATAATTATAGTCTGGGAGGGAAAGAAAATATAAAATCTGAAGAGTCAGGCATTTGGTATGAGTAGAAAGGGAAAACTAGGTGATCTCAATAATGTGGTTTAAATATCAATGAAATTTTGGTTGTACTTGTGAGTTGATCTAAACCAGTTCCATCATTCAACAATGGTCAGGGGATCCATAGCAATTTACCTGTAGGCAGAAGCTACACATGTTCTTTTTTTTTTAAATAAATTTTATTGAATTTTTTACAGAGAGGAAGGGAGAGGGATAGAGAATCAGAAACACCGATGAGAGAGAAACATTGAGCAGCTGCCTCCTGCACACCTCTCACTGGGAATGTGCCTGCAACCAATATGCATGCCCTTGACCGGAATCAAACCTGGGACCCTTCAGTCCACAGGCTGATGCTCTATCCACTGAGCCAAACCAGTTTTGGCATTACTACACATATTCTTGACTACAGCCTGACTGCTGACTGTCTCTACCACAAACTCATTATATATTTATATATTACTAGAGGTCTGGTGCAGGAAATTCGTGCACGAGGGGGTGTGTCCCTCATCCCAGCCTGCACCCTCTCCAATCTGGGACCCCTGATTGATTCCGGTCAAGGGCATGTATCTTGGTTGCAGGCCCATCCCCAGTGGGAGGTGTGCAGGAGGCAGCTGATCAATGTTTCTCTCTCATCAATGTTTCAGACCCCTCGAGGGATGTCTGACTGCCCATGTAGGCCTGAACAGGATTGGGCCTAAATGGGCAGTCAGACACCTTTCTTACAATCCAGAACTGCTGGTTCCCAACTGCTTGCCTGCCTGCCTTTCTGATTGCCCCTAACTGCTTCTGCCTGCTAGCCTGATCATTCCCTAACGACTCCCTTGCCAGCCTGATTGCCCCTAACTACCCTCCCTTGCCAATCTGAGTGCCCTTAACTGCCCTCTCCTGCGGGCCTAGTCACCCCTAACTGCCCTTCCCTGCAGGCCTGATATCCCCCCGCCAATTGCTCTTTCCTGGAGGCCTGGAGCCCCCAACTGCCTTTCCCTGCAGGCCTGATCACCCCCAACTTTCCTCCTCTCCTGGCCTGGTCACCCCTAATTGCCCTCCCCTGCAGATTTGATCACCCCCAACTACCCTCCCCTGATCTCCATACTGTGGCAGCCATCTTATGTCCTCCTCGGGGCAGCCATCTTGTGTGTTGGAGTGATGGTCAATTTGAATATTATTCTTTTATTAGATATGATAGAGGCCTGGTGCACAGGTGGGAGCCAGCTAGTTTGCCCTGAAGTTGTCCCAGATCAGCATGGGGATTCCCTTGGGACATGGGGCAGCCTGGGTGAAGGGCCTGTGGTGGTTTGTAGGCTGGCCACACCCCCCAGCAGCCCAAGCAGAGGCCCTGGTAGCTGGGATTTATTTATCTTCTATAATTGAAACTTGGTAGCCTTGAGCAGAGGCCTGGGTCAGCCAAGGAGTGAAGCTTGGCTTTCTCCATCATGGGGCAAACCAAGTCTCCTACTCTCTCTAGCTCTGTGGCTGCTGCCATTTTTGTTGGGATTTATTTACCTTCTATAATTGAAAATTTGTAGTCTTGAGTGGAGGCATGGGCCAGCCAGGGTATGCAGGAAGCTTGGCTTTCTCCATCGCCGGGGAAACCCAAGCTTCCTGCTTGCTCCGTGGCCATAGCCATCTTGGTTGGGTCAATTTGCATACTCACTCCTGATTGGCTGGTGGGCATGGCTTGTGGGTTAGCAAAGGTATGGCCAATTTACATATTACTATTTTATTAGATAGCATTATAGCATAGATAGTTACAATTAAAGCAACTACCAGACACAAATCCTCCCAAGGGGAAAACATTATTAGCAAGTAGGAAAAAAACCCCAATAAAATTCATGGAGATATTTGTGATTGCAGAGGCATCACTATTCTATCTTCTGCTTTCTGGGAAGCACTTTGTTTAAAAGGCTAATTCAGAGATGAATGTAATGGGAATTGAACAGATGATTGGCAAAACTTCTAGTCAGGCCAGGAAATAGAATCCTCCTTTGTAGTTGGGATAGAGTGTGGCCAGGAAGGGGGATATGTTGAGTGGAACTGGGCACAGTAGATAGGAGAGAGGTTAGGGGTTTGAAATAAAGCTAGATATAGGGATAGGCATGAGATTGCATAAAGTAATGTTGACGGATTCCTGCATCCCTATATCTTATACCTCATCATGGAGGACAGTGGTTCTATGAAATGTTTCATGAATGCTATACATTTCACCAATAAAAAAGTATTTCTTGCATAATTATACAAATAAACCTGTGTAATTTACTTAATGGTATTTAAATTATTTGCTGTTGCTGCTATATAGACTGTGAATTACTGATTAAGATTTAAAATGTTACCAAAACAAACCAAATATATCCCAGACACCACGAATACCACACTGTTTATTCAGAATTATTTTAAAGTAATTACCATATAAAAATATACATCTTTTTGAAAATACTCTTTCAATCAGTAGTTCTTCAATTAAAATAGAGTTGGAGACTATGGAAGAAGAGATAAGTCTCTGAGGCATTGAGTATAAGAGGAGTGGGCTGGAGACAGATGCTTAAAGAAATTTACTTTAAATGAATAAGTCATAGGAAGAGAAGCTAGGCAAGGAGCCCAAGAAAGATCTATTAGGGCAGTAAATTAAAAAAAAAGCTTAAATTAAAGGAGGAGTAAGTTTCAAGAAATAGTGCACAGGAATACCAGGGTTGAAGAAACCAAGAACCATTCCCTACTAGTCCACTTCTCAAACTTGGGCAACATAAGCAGAAGAATGAGTTATGTTAGGTTTTCAGCAGCCAGTCAATGGAGAACTTAATACCCTAACCTCTTATTCTCCTTATGGCTTATGTATAAAATAAGGATTTTTTTTAAATGCCAAGAAGAAAATTCTCTCTCCTCTCTCTCTCTCTCTCTCTCTCTCTCTCTCTCTCTCTCTCTCTCTCTCTTTTACACACACACACACACACACACACACACACACACATCTAATAACTAATAAACATTTTCAAAAGCAATTTATTTTAGAAATATATTTTAGGATAAACTCATTTTTTTAAGGCAAAATTATCAGTACGAACCCTTTTGTTAAAAGAAAATAGAGTTTATAATATAATGGAGATCTAAAGGCATGCCATCTTTATTTCACTTTTGTTTTCCAGAATGTTCCTCTGAACTAATGAGAAATAAGTCCAGTTACTAACTTGTTCACTTTATGATGGCAACAGGTAGGCCTCAAAAAAGATTTGAAATTATGGTGTTCTGCATTTTGTTCTCATACCACACTCTATAAGAAGAAAATAATAGAAAGCTTTATGGTGAGCCTAACATACAACCATCTATGTTTTGATGATAGTGCTAGTTGAGTTTTCTTCAAGTTGTATAACCATTCATCTTAGACTGAGATATTCTATGACCACCACCTGAGCTGGATGCCTTTCTAAAGTAAGTAGACCCATTTACACTGCACTGGAAGCTGCCTCTATGTAATGCATGGCCAATTGGTGGTAGGTCAATGGCATCATTTTTATGAATGCATCAATAATATAATGTAATTGAAAAACACTAAAACAAATGACTATCTATAGTGAGCTTCATTCATTGAGTTCTGGAAATTAATGATGCTTTATTGAATGATCATTGCATGAAACTCTGTGACATATGCCTGGTGGTGTTACAAAATTTCATAGTCCACAAACCATAGTGATTCAATTTTCTCAGAGGTATATTTATCCGTTTATGTCTGGCATTGATTCCTTTCCTCTGTGTTCTCATATGGAGGTTCTATTATTGTTTACATAAACCAGAAAATGATCAAGGGGGAAAATATAATACAAAGTGGGTGATTAAAGCTATCTTCCAGAAAGCACATTTATAATTATATTTACTCTTTGAAAATATAGGTGCAGGTTTTTAAAAACAGAATTTCCATCTGTATCTTTAATCAGTGGATTCACAAGACATATAACAGATATTGGCAAGCATGTACCCTTTATCAGACACTGTGCTGGGCATTGGGTTGGATACAAAGGTGAATTTTAAAAAGTCTTGCCTTCAAGGACTTTATAGTCTAGTTGAGCAGATAAGTCATGCAGCCTCCCATATCACATAGCTCCTTGTAAATGTCAATGTACAAATGTTAAAATTAATCAAAGCTTTACAATTCAGTTGAGGGTACCCAAGAACCATAATAAGAACAGATAAAATGCTATGAGTGTTCAGAGAAAAGAGTGAAACTCTTGAAAGTTTGCCATAATTAAGAAATGTAGATTTATCTCTTCCCCCTCCCCGGAGTTTTGTCCAAGATTTCCATTTCTTCTGATACTACATATTCTTAAAAAGCTAAACACTGAATAACTTTGTTTATTTGACAACTGGAAAATACAAACATAGAGTAAACATCATTGTTTACCAGTGAGGCTGAGGAAGGGGTAGACTACAAAGGGAGCAGAAGGAACTTTTAAGGGCTGGTGGGTTGTTTCATATCATAATTGTAGTGAAAGTTACACTACTGTGTGCTTGTTAAAATTCTTACAACTGTATACCTAAAAAAGATTCGTTTTGTTGGATGTGCTTTTTACTTCAATAAACTTGGGTCCCTTCAAATCCTTGTTTTTCTTTGAAGGAAAATACATAGACAATTTTTTCTTCCCTTTTCCCACTACCTTCTTTAGTTTTGCATTTAGCAGCTTCTGATTAAATTAGAAAATTATTTTAAGATTATGGACCAAAGGTTCATAGTTACCCAAACATAGGTTATGTGTAGGGAATTCTAATTTGTACCCTGAAATGAAGATAGCTAAAATAAGAAGCATCTGCCAAATACCTTTAACTTGGGTATTTAAGTATCACGGAGTGAAAGTAGAAGCTACAAAATGACATGTGATAGCATCTGTGAACTGAAATAAGCTAATCCTATCATTCAACAGTGGACAAGGCCCCCAGCAATTGACTTGTTGGTAAAGACTATCCATATTGTACTGCCTGGCATTTGAGAAGGATTAAAAAAATAAATAAAAAATTAGCTGACTTTTTCTTTTCCTTTGTCCTCATCTGAGGATATGTTTATTGATCTTAGAGAGAGAAGTGAGAGAGAAAAAAATATTGATGTGAGAGAGAAACATTGATCAGTTGCCTCCTGTATGTACCCGAAACAGGAATCTTGAACCCCCAACCTGGGTATGTGCCCTGACTTGGATTGTTTAAAATATATTTTTATTGATTTCAGAGAGGAAGGGAGAGGGAGAGAGAGAGATAGAAACATAAATGATGAGATAGAATCATTAATTGGCTGCCTCCTGCATGCCCCAAACTTGGGGATTGAGCCCGCAACTCGGGCATGTGCTCTGACTGGGAATCAAATGGCAACCTCCTGGGTCATAGGTCAATGCTCAACCACTGAGTCATACCGGCAGGACCTGACTGAGATTTTTATTATTTTTTTAAAAAATATGTTTCTTTTATTGATGTGAGAGAGAGAGAGAGAGTAAGGGAGAAGGATAGGGATAGAGACATCAGTTGGCTGCCTCCTGCATGCCCCTCTGGGAATAGAGCCTGAAACTTGGGCAAGGAATTGAATCAGTGACTTCTTGGTTCCTGGGTTGATGCTCAACCACTGAGAAACACTGGCCTGGCCTGCCTGGGAATTGAACTTGCAACTTTTTGAGGTACTGTGCAGCACTCCAGCAAACTGAGCCACCTAGCCAGGGTTAGCTGGCCTTTTTTTTCAGCCATAAAGTATAAGGGAATTTTCATTCCAGGTAACTCAGAGCTGAAGGATTATAAGCATATCTTTTCAAGACTGGTGGTATTGAAAATTCTAACTTATAGTGGGAATTTGCTGTTTAGAAAAAAAGCTCAATGCTTTGTTTCTCTGCTGGAAATTGGTAAAGAGAGAGAGAAAGACAGTACTCAGTTCTTTTGAGATGATCTGAATGTACACCTGGAGATAGAAGGATTTTCAAAACTGAATTATAGTGCTCAGTTCCATATTATACATTTTGTATTTTAAAGAAGACAGGAAATATTTTCCTTCTTCCCAAGATGTCTGTTCTCACTCCTAAGAGGCATCACAGAGCTGTTGAATGAACCTTGGATTAGAATTCCAAAGATACATATTCCCAAGAACTCTGCCATGAAACTAGCTATGTGACAGTGGGAAGGAAGTAGAGAGGGCATCATAGCCTCAGCTTGTTTTTATTTGGTTGATGTGTAAGATGAGCAGGAAGTTGGACTATATGTGTCCTCTGAGGGTGTCTCCTTAAATTGAAATGGAATTTTCAGAGCTATGCTGGTGAATTTTTCATGATCACAATTTTTTTTCCCTTAAATCCCATGCTTTTGACTGTTCATACTTTTTCTACTAGAATGGCCTTTGTTTAATCATAATACATTCTTGGGCACTGTATTTAGTGTCATTTTCTACCTTCCATGGCTCTTCCAACCCTGGCAACTTGTTGTTGCAATTAGTAGAAATCAAATGTTGCAATGTGTTGCAATTAGCAGAAATCAAATACCTATCAAGCATGAGACTTCCCAAGCTTGCATTCAGTTCTGCTCAAATAGTATGCTTCAGTGCCTTGACAGGCTAGATTTTAGAATTAACTGAGATTTCAGAATTTAGAACACATGGCTTTAGAAGATAAAAACACTTTCCAATTTAACATTAAATTGTATATATTTTTATATATTTTTAATGAGGATGTCATTTAGCTGTGAAAGCCTTAGGCAAGAGCAATTGGTTTATTTATTGAGGCTGAGGGAGTACTAAAGAATAGGAAGAAGAAGGAGGAGGAGGAGGAGGAAGAGGAAAAGGAAGAAGAAGAAGAGGAGGAGGAGGAGGAGGATGAGGAGAAGGAGGAGAAGAGAACAACTCAGAGCTAGTATTCTGCACTCAATACTGGGGAGAAGAATGAGGACCAGCCAGGCACAAATGAGCCCACTAGAGAGGAATGGGGACCAGCTAGGCACAAATGAGTTCTCAAGAGAGGAATGGAGGCCAGCCAGGCTGTAGTTCGGGAGAGGGACAAGTTGCCTGCTCCGGGGTCTTGGGTGCCAATGGCAGAAGCTGCAGCCTGGAAGAGGGACAAGCTGCCCACGCCATGGTCCTGGGAACCAGCAGCTGGGGTTGAAAACTGGGAGAAGGACAAGCTGCCCATCTCACAGTCCTGGGAACCAGCACTGGGGTTGTAGCCCAGGAGATGGACAAGTCACCCACCCCGTGGACGCAGGCATCTGAGGCCGGCCCAGACAAAGCTGACCTGGGTCCTGGTTGCCCATGGCTGGCCAAAGAAAGGGAAGCCCAGGTCCTTGGTGCCTGCAACTGACCGAAGGAGAGAATCCTGGGTCCCAGATGTGCGGTGAGGCAGAGGCGGCTAGGAGAGATCAGGCAAGTAGGGGAGCAGTTAAGGGCAATCAGGCTGGTAAGGGAGCAATTAGGGGTGATCAGGCAGGTAGGCAGAGGTGGTTAGGGGCAATCGGCAGGCAGGCAGGCAGGTGAATGATTAGGAGCCAGTGGTTCTGGATTGCGAGAGGCAGTTGGACTCCCCTGAGGGGTCCTAGAATTGGAGCGGTTGCAGGCCGAATGGAGGGACTCCCTTCCTATGCACAAATTTCATACACCAGGCCTCTAGCTAATTCATAAAAATAATTGTAATTGTGGAAACATCAAATTTAAGCAAACATGATATTATTTATCTCTATTCAATTTCAGGTCAGACTGAATTTTCTATGTGAGAGTATTTGATTACCTCCATCAACAGTGGGTGTGGTACAAAAAGAATGCTTTGTGCTGTCTGATTATTTTTGGAAAAACATGAGAATGAAAATGACTTCTAAAATATTTTCCTGCTCTACTGAGGTTCATCTAAATTATTCCAGATATTCCTGCTTCCTTCACAACTTTACTGGTCCTCAGGGAGGAATTCTACACTGTTGCTCATTACAGAGACAATTTCTTCTTTGTTAGGAAGTTCCTGATAAATTTAATATCACCTGCTTCTGTTTAATACTACTTCTTGTTCAGTCTTGAGTGGGAGTACATAACTGAAGGGAAAGTTCACCATCGTTTTAATAGAATACCACACACAGTAAAGCAATGTTGGGAAAATGAATACTTTTGTGGCAACTTGTATTGCTGCAAATGTTTGTGCTTAGAGACACAAATATTAAAAAAAATACTAGTAGAAAACAATTTTAGAATTAACGACTGAATTATCATTGAACACTTTAGGAAAAGAATATAACTTCTAGGAATTTGTTTAAGGGGTATGGGCTTAGAATATGCACCCGTAGGGGTATTGGTAAGACACATGGGAAATATACAATAGTTGGAATATGATACAGGAAACCAGCTGAGTAATATTTTGGGAGAAATAGTATGTTGGGAGGAAAAGCTTATGCTTCAGATAGTTGGTTGGTGCATCGTCTTGTACACTTGAAAGGTGGCTGGTTCAATCCCTGGTTGGGGTGCATGAAGGAGGCAACTGATGGATGTTTCTCTCTCTGTCTTTTCCTACCTTTCTCTAAAGTCAGTTGTTTTTTTGTGTTTTTTTTTTTAAGTTAAAAAAAGATCCATGGTAGGATGGGAAAGACCAGGAGTTTGGCAGGAGTGCTGCATGTGGACTTGCTGAACAAAATTCTTTCATGTCAAGTTGTATTAAGTTTCTGTCATCTTAAAGGAATTTGGATATGGCTGTGATGAATGTCACATTCTCTTTACTAAACCCATACAATGGAAACCACACATTGTAAAGGACTCTGGAGTAATTATTTTTTGAATCATTAATTTCTCCATAATTAGAACCTCCCCTTCCACATGTCGTAAGCCAATTATATATTACACAGTGGGTAATGGCTAAGCAACAGTGGAAAAACTGGCAGAACTACAAGGCTTTTCTTATCTTTTCTTTTTACTATAGCCAACTATTCATTTGTAAGGTAGGTTTAAAACTATGGTGCAATCCTCTTGGGATAACTCATGTTTTTATGAATAATACTTCCCACAATTTTTATTTTCATTTTACCTTTATTTATTTTAATAAGTGTTTACTTAATGTCTAAGATATGTTAGGCTGTTCTTTAGCCAGAAATAATTCTTAAATGCCCTTGACCTATATTTGCAAACTATCAATTGTTTGAAACATTTCTTTAAAAGTCATAATTTGAACCATCTTGTATATTTATGACATAAAACATTTATTCATATGTCAATCCATTGTTAAATTAGTCACTTGGTAGTCACTGAGTATATTTTCCATGCCAGGAACTGGTAGTTTCCAACAAGGAGCAGAACAGAGAAGATTCTGGCACTCATGATGGTTGTAACGTTCACATAAATGATTAAGGCTTAAACCAGAGACAAGGTAAGAAGGGTTGGTTTGATATATGTATATGAAGAGGAAAGAAAAGGAGGATGCAGGTGAATTATAGTGACAATTTTGATTTTCTTTAGTGCATACACTTGTAATTCAGCGACTCGTCTCATGATCCTGTGCCCAGGCAAAATTGACTATACTCTGTAGAACAGCTTGGACAGTTATAGTAGAATATTTGTTTTAAAAATGTACAAGATTAGGTCTCTTGACTAGCAATAGGTTTATGTTTTTTAGTCTTCTTATGGAAAGATAATAAGTCATCTGATGATCCATTCTGTGCGTCTCTTTCCAAGTTAGTGTTGTCTCCCATCATTTTGAAACATTTAACATCAGACATCTAATATGTTATTGTAATCTGTCTTTGGTATAGCAACTTTCAATGTCTTCTGGCCAAGAATTAGAAGAATATCAGAGCTCTGATGGTAAAACTTTCCAGAGTTTATCATGCAAACATCTTAATGAACTGTAGGTCATACCTAATGAGTGACAAGATCATGGGGTTGATCACCAGATATGTTTTCAAATCTCTCCCCTTATTAATGGCACATTCTTACTGTATTGACAATGAGAATAATTATATCTAATATTCAAAGTTCTTATGAGAGATAAATGAGAATAATCATGTGAAACAACTAATCCAGGCTGTTCACCTTTTATCATTGAGCTATAATGATTTACAAACACATAACAAAAACGTTATTTACTTCATTAAGGGAGGAACTGCTTATCTTCATGCAGAATGAGCCAAAACATGTCTGTCATTTTTTGGGGGTTAGGAGTAGGGGAAGGATAAGGTTAAATGTTTGCACTTAAATTTACTGAAAAGTGTAGGGAAAAATCAATTTGTTAAAAATGCAATTTCATTGAGAATAGGTGAGACCATAATTTACTGACTTCCTCAGGCAAATAATTTACTGCTGTGCAACTCTAACATTCAAAATGAATAGAATTATTAATTTGTAACATCCTCATAATAAAGACTATTGCTTATAATTTATTTTTGAGGGTGTAAGATTAACCTCTAACCTAGGAGAGTTTATACTAGTTAACTGATGCAGAGCATGTATTTATGTTTGACTCAGTGCATAAAGATACATAAATCACTTTCATTTTGTCCTAAGGCAAGATGAAAAGGGCCACACAGAGAGGATTAAGATGAAGGATGAAAAAAAATCCTTCAACATCCTGGCTGCTCCTTCTCTCGCCAGTTAGATCCATTTCTCTTTAAACATTTGGAAGAGGATAGAAGTTGTCATCACTCACCTATTGTAGGGAAGTAGCTTCGAATTAGCATCTAGGTGGGTTTGGAGAAACAAAGAAGTCTTCCTTCAGAAATAAACCTATAGTATTGCTTCTTCCTGGCTTTACCTTGATTTCTTAAAACTTTATTAGAAAAATGAACACTTTATTGGACCAGCAATGCCAATGTCCAATGCACATCCAACATCTGGTTTTCAGCTAACCACACTGTAAATCAGATGGAAGATAAAGCTCACTTAAGAGTCCAATAAAACGTTTATTTATTTTTTAATGGGCAGAGAAGAATGCCAAGGAAATCTCTGCCTTCTGCCATGATGCTTAATGGATCAAAATTCCAAATTAGATGTTTTTCTTTGCATCCCTTGAAACAACTAAATAGATATGTACATTTCATTTATAAGCAATGGATTATTAGCCTTCTGCAGTCTTCATTTCACAAAAAAGGCACCAGAACTTTGTAATTAAAGTACAATTAAAGAACTCTTTTTTTTAATTGTTAAGATATGTGGGCTGCTTGTAAGATACAGTTGTGCATGACCAAGAAAATACCAGAATAACACTAGCACAGTGAGAAATTAACAATGCAGAAGATAATCATGCTTGGTTACAGATAATGCATTCAGTGCTTAAAATAGCAGTTTGCCATCCATGTGTCATATCACACCAGATGGTTGAAAGAGCACAGGACGTGTTTTGTTATATTAGAAGTGTACATATAAAAATCTGTTAATAACAATGCACCAAAAATGGGGAAAAATCTATAATTTATGATTATTGGATGTTTGTCACATTGTCTTAATTTATATCAAGCCTGAAGCTATTTTTATGTATTTAGTAAGTAAAAATATTCTGCTCCATGAAATAGCAAAATTATGATATTAAGCTTTTCCAGAATATTTGATAGAAATCCTCTTTTGAGTCCAGGGCCCAGATTGAACAGGTTAACTGAGCCTTCTGGGACAAATTTCAGCTTTGGTTAAATTATTATTTCATTTTTAATTCAGAAGTTCAGTAATTGTCACTATAGGGAGAGAGTACATGACTGTAGCTAGAGGTAGAAATCATTGTTTATTTCTTATATTAAGACTATGCCTACTCAAAAGTTTAGATGTCCTGCCCACTGTGGGCTTATAAAAATATAAATTAAAGCTTTTAAACCTTCAATATGTTAAAATAACATCTAAGTGAAAATATATGATTCTGAAAACATAGCATTCCTATTTTGGCTCTCTTCATCAAGCTATGAATAACAGATCCATTTGTGGAGTGACACTTGAAACCAAAGTTCTTTA
>JAAGEH010000012.1:75161216-75180447 GCA_011751065.1 Lasiurus cinereus | reverse complement strand
ATACATACATATATATATATCAATAATCTCACTGGTTTATAAATATATAAAATATATATACATATATAAAATATATATAGTTGATACTTAAAAAAGATGGGGGTTGAAAATTGCATATAACTTAAATTGGCCCTCAATATATGCAAAATCCCAACCATGGATCAAAATATATTTGGCCCTTGAACAATGAGTGTTTTTAATATGTGGGTACACTTATACATAGATTTCTTTCATGGTTCAAACCCACAATGTTCAAGGGTCAACCCTATATAATTCTTGTTGGTTCTTTTTCTCTGGTGGACCCTGTTATGGACTGGATGTCTCTCTCCAAAGTTCCTATGTTGAAGCCTACATTCCCAAGATAGTAATATTTGCAGGTAAGGCCTTTGGGAGATTTGGAGATAATTAGGTCATAATGGTGGAATCCTCATGAATGGGATTAGTATCCTTATAAGAAGAGGTGATTTCTCTCTGCTATGTGAGAACACAGCAAAAAGGTGGCAGCCCATGCAAGCTAGGAAGCGGGCCCTTAACAAGGATGAATCTGCCAACACCTTGTTCTTGGACTTCAGCCTCCAGAACTGTGAGAAACAAATGCTTGTTGTTTAAACTATCCAGTCAATGGTACTTGGTTATAGTAGCCAAAACTAAGATAGTCCCTAATGGATACAGTCCCAAATACCAATAGTGACAAGGTTGAGAAACACATGTCTTGGGACAAAAGTGTACCTTCACACTGCAAGAAGATTGCACAGAGCTTTGGTAAGCTTTTGCACTCCTGTAGCAGCCACATACCATAAGGATTCCCAGAATCTTCTGTGAACTGCACAGGGACTGTCTTTTTTTCCTATTTGTTGCAACTATTTTCTAAGCTCTTCTTATAGATCTAGGAACCTCCTAGGACCTGGTTATCCATTTCGAGGCCCTTAACTCATTACCCCATGAGGACACAGATATTGCTCCTTCCCACTGTTGTAAGAATGAAATGATAATTCAGCAAGCAGAAAGAGCTTAAGGCAATGCCACCCCATACCCTGTTCTCCTTTTATCTGTAGGAATTCCATGCCACTGGTTTAAATGGCCCTTGGAAATAGACTAATGTGGCTTCTACATTTTGCCTATGAGTCATTCCAGAGTTAAGGGGTTATAGCTCTTCATCCTTAATGTCTGGCCTTTAGCATCCTCCAGTGAATTTTGTAAAGAACATTCCATACTACACACAAAGAGGCACCCATACATATAAGAGACACAGAATTTACTACAAAATTTGAAAATAGAGGAACTTTACCTTTAAGTCACGAACTATAAATTGATGGCTTAGGATGCAACCTTAAGAAAGCTAAGAAACTAGTGGGATGATTTTTATACCTTTGAGCTTTTCCTTGAGTAGTGATTAAAGAGGGACCCACCCTGCTCAGATGAGAGTGAATGAATGCTACTTTGTTTACTGATTCTCCCAAGTGTCCTCCATTGTCCAGGAGGAATCTGAGAGCGGGAGGATGGGAATAAGAGGATCAAACATTTGTAGCGTTTTTTTTCATGGCGACCCACGTTCCCCTCCGTGTTTCTGCCAGAGGCACAATCCTGACAGCTGCCTGTCCCGGTGCACAGGGGCCTATGTGGATCAAAGCTCTGCCGTCAAAGGGTCTTCTTGAGGGTTAAAGGCAATTGGCCTTTTCTAGCTCGGTGGCCCACTTGGAAACAAAAATGTAGTTTTCCCTCCGGCTATCCCAGCTGCCAAAGTGAGGAGAAAGCATTGAACCTGACAGCGTGGGGTGTGGCCTAGGGCCTGGGACCAGGCTCTTGCTGGAAGCTGCCTTGGCCAAGGGTGCTCCACAGACAGGGCCTGGCCAGGGCGCTTGTCCAGCCACTGGCTGGCCTTCCACAAGGCATTGCATCCTCCATGAAAAGCTTTTTTTTTTTTCCATGCTTTTTCCCTTCCCTGGGTGTCATCCAATTATCACTCCCACATACTTTTTGCAGCTGTACTTCATGGATAACAAACATTTTTGCTTTATTGTACTGCGAGGGCTACAACCATGAAAACCACCCGATAATTTATCAAGAGTTTTGAATACAAAATATGCAGCGAGGACCAGAGTGACTCTGGAGGTGACAGGCCGCCGCACTGGGGCCTGTGTTCTTTAGGTGTGAACAGCGTGAGCTCAGCCACAGCTTCTGGGTATTTTGTGAGAGAGCGAAAATAAAGTTTTAAGTCAGTTTTGTTGTTTTAATGCTGTGTCAAATAGATTTTATGCAAGCAACAGGTAGGTGAAAATTATTCACTGCACTCAGAGCCTGACAAATACAGAGGGCAAAGAGCCAGGGCAGGAGCAGGAAGTAGATGCATCATGCATGTCTAAGGTGACTAACCCTCCAGTGTACTCAGGGCTGAGGGATTTCCCGGGACCTTGTGCTAAAAATGGGACAGTATCTACTTAACCAGAACAGCTGGTCACCCTATGGCCATTTCTCTCAGTTGAGGTAGGGGAGGCTTATATCCTGGTTTGGATTAGATCAAAGACACTTTCAAAACAAGGTAGCTTTAGGATAAGGAGATTTGCAGAGTGCCTCATGGGATCCTTGGAACATCACTAATAATTTTTTAAAAATCTCAGTCACTCAAAACAGCTTGCTGCTAAGTCCAGAATGTCTGCAACAGATAGCTGAATATTTTCATAGGACTTTGAAAAATTCACAGATGAAAAACTGTGCCCTTTGAGTTCTGGGAGACAGGGAACAATAATTTGCAAGAGCTGTAAGCATGCGTTAATTGGCAGTGGTGTTTGCTTTAGGTTCCCATTCTTTGAGTCCTGTAGAAAAAAACACAACAGGCAAGCATAGAGCGACAAGTGCAGTCGGAGGAGGGAAGCGGTCAGAACATATTGTTTTGCTTTGAAAAGATAAATCATCAACATTCATGGGAAAGGAGCAGAGGGTCAGCGGGAGGGTAATCTAGTTAAAGGTGGAATAATATTAGCCTGACTGCCCAGCTATGCATCCTTTTTGGAAATAGAACATGACACAGCTGTTCCAAGGCCCAACCAGGAGATTAATAAGGAAGAAATCACAATAACATGTGTGCATTGCTATATAGTTTGTGAAGTCCTTTCACCTACTTGATTCTCATTGGTCCTCACTAAATATCCTGAGAAGTGGCTAGTGCAAAAATAGTAACTTGCTCAGAGAAGTGGGGATACCAGCTGGGCAAGGGTAGATGGCCTGTATAAGATCACACAGTCAAGTAAATAAGAGAACCAGAACTGAGTCCCTGATCCTCTAGGCTCTACTACACCAAGGAGTTGGCCAGACTTTTTAAAGGTTATATAGTGAATACAAAGCCATGGAAAATCCATAGGATTTGGACCTTGACATATAGCTTTATCTTTCCAAGTTAAGGTGTAAGAATAAGAAAAGGAGCAGTTTCCCATGGAGAAAGAGCCATAACTTAAAATTGAAGGCAAGCTCTGCCAATAACTCAGTTGTTGAGCTGGAACAATAATTCAATCCCTGTAAACCTCAATTTTTTTGTTTGAAAATATGCATAACAATAACTTCTGGAAAAGCTGTTGTGAAGATTAAATAAGATAAAATGGATGAAATGCCAAATTCAGCATGCAAAATATGGTTAACTATTCCTATTCCTACTATGATTACTAATGATAATATGAGAAATTCGTGTGGACAAGTTAGCTGAAAATAACTGCCATGGTAACAAGAGAAGCCCTGGATAACCTCCTGTAGATTCTGGATTTCTTGGCAGTTGTCCCATTAACACACACCATTCCTGTCCAGCCTAAGCAATTGCCTCTAAGAAGAAAGAATACAATTTTCTTGTGTGGCCTCTAATTTACCCTATAAGGGAACATCAGAGACTTTGAAGGTAAAAAGTCAACACAGCAGGACAAATAGGTGAAAGTGACAAGTGATAGTGACACTAATACTCTTGAAAGTCATTGTGACATTCAGATGAGCGCTGTAATGAAAATGGTTGTGTCAGACCAGACACAGAATTAGAAGTTAGCCACAGGATAAAATTAAATTCAAAGTCACTCATCAGCTATGAAAAATGTTACCTGTCTATTTTACTCTGTGTTGAACTTGAATGTAGGTGGCAATAACCTCATGTTGGTCCCTTCATTAAGCATCTATTTTAGATGAATTAACACTAAAGATCTTTTTGTATGCTCTTAATTTTATTCAGCCCTGACACTAAATCTAAGAAACAATCAAGATTACTTTTAAGAAAATAGTCATCATATATATTTATTTACTTTAGCTATCTTGTTCCCTTCAAAGGAAAAACCTAAAGACAGAAGGTAACTCAGAAGGTTAACTGGTTGGTCTAATTCACTGAAGAAAGATGAGTGACTCTGCCCTTATGAATATTTCTCTGAATTTCTAAAGGGCTCTATAATTTTTAAGGTGTTTTTTTTTTAAAAAAGCAAATCTTAGGAAAGTACACTGTATAGTATTTTTTATTATGAAATCTATTTCTAAAATGCATACTTTGCTACCCAGTGAAAATAAAAATTCAATGTTAATTAACTTGATTGGAAGGTAGAAATTTTTTCACAATGTATATCAAGTCATCACATGGTATACTTTAAATATCTTACCATTTTACTTGTCAATGAGACAGACCTCAATAAAGCTGGAACAAAAATAAATTAGAAAAACAATACCCAGACACAGAAATCAGTAACATTTGAAAGGTAAATGGTATAAACTCAGATTTTCATCCTTTCATTGAATTTCTCCTTTATTCCTTTGTAAAATGCTTTACCCTCCAGGCCAGACAGTTTTTGTTCTTTTTTTGCAAACTCAGAGGTATATGCTTCATATCCTCTTCTCTAACTGTAGCTTTGCCCTAACAATCTTTGTTTTCATTGTTTTCTACTTTAAAAATAAAATTGAACTTTCTACTCCATCTCTTTAAAATTTTAGTGACCTCATACTTTATTTGATACATTTGCTAACTGACTTTCAGGCTGTCACCTCTGATATGTTATGGACTCTCTGTCTATTGTAGTTGTTAAAAGTCAGGTGCTGGAGTCAAAGAGCTCTCATAGGAATCCAGGTTCCTAGTAGTTGATGACCTTTCTCAAGTGACCCAGTTGATCTTATCTGCATTATGGTAGGTCGATTACATCAAGGACCCATTTTTTACTCCGCCTTCTATCCACACCTGTGGAAAGGTAACTTTGCCAAGTCTTTCCACAGCAACTCTGGACCTGACCGTGGGACTTTCTATGACCAATGGGATGCTAGCAGAAACTTGCAGAAGTACCTTTATGTTCCTATGTGCAATCTTCCCTCTGCAGCAGCCACAAAGAGGACATGCCTAAGGGAGTGTGCTAAAGGGTGGACATATGAACCCATTGGAATTGCTCTAGATTTAGCTGAGGCAGTCCTAGAATACCTGTCAACTTGCCCACCACTAAATACAGGGGACTAGATTACCTGCATTTGACTACATACACCTGAGCAGGTACAGCTGAGGTGTGTGAGGCCCAGGCCAAGTCAGCATAATCTTGCACAATCCTATTTTCACCTTCCAACTCCTTAAGATTAGAACACAAATTATAAACACAAAATGATCCTCATTGGTCATACTTAGATCTTCTTTCTCCAGCGGTAGATGGATCTCTGGTAGGTGTGCTTTTGTCAATTTTAAGAATCAGGCCAGAGTTCAAATACGGAAATATATTTAAAAAGCCATTGCTGCACATGAGGTCAACAATTATAAAGCCCACATATTTTCTTTCCAGGAACAGAAATATAATAATCACAGCACAGTATTTTTTTGATAAAGAAATGTTTAAATAAGTATGTGATTTAATGCAATTGCTTTTTTGGTGTGTCCTAAAACACTTTTTAATTATATAGATGTAAGAAAGGTATGAAGGATCAAGAAATGGTGGAAGGAGGCAAGCAAAGTGATATCTTAAGTGAACACCTTAACACAGTGAAAAGTAATAGCTGTTGGCAAAGCAGAACCTAAAGAAAGAAGCAAACTTTCTGGTGCTTCTCAATAGCAGGATATTCTTTTATGGTATCTGTGGCGACATTAGTTAAAACACACATAGAAATTTATTTTCATAGTAGCTCCAGTGTAGAAAGAGAGTGAAATGATTTCCTGAATATCTTATTAACCAAGCCAAGGAAATACATAAAACAGTTTAAGATTTTTAAAATATAAAACTGACAAATGGCAATAAAATTATTTAGATTATCTCTGCTCTTTATGATGTCACATACTCAGGTCTTACAAAAATAAATATATTTTTCTAGTTGGTGGCATTTTAAAACTGACTTCTTACTTTCCTAATCAATAACTAAAATAGATTTTCTGGTTTAGATTCATGGATTTACTCAGTCAGTCAGTCAGTCAGCCAGACAGTTTTCATTAGCTTCCTTCATTGTTAGGCACTTTTCAGGAATACAAAGTTCTGTATAACATTATAGATTTCCCTTGGTATCTATTGTGTAGTAATTGAGTTCATACACCTAAAAATAAGCAGACCAAAGTATTACAGGTGCTGTGATAGAAGTATGTCCAGATGCAGTGGGTGTCCAAAGAAGGGAGATGCTGATTGTGGGAGGGTCAGGACTTTCTCTGCACAGTGGTGACAGATGAACAGATATTGTAATTGGATATAGTTGGGCAAAGGCCCTCTTGGCAGAAGGAGCTGTGTGAGCAAAGTACAGAAGATATGAGGAAAGAAGCCTGACATAACAGCTGGAACTGGAAACTCAACAACATGTCACAAGAATATGGTTGAATGTAGAACTGCCTAGAAAAATCAGGGCTGCCAGAACACAGAGTGTTTTGTATGCCTCACATCTGTCCTGTAGGCGATGGGAACCATTCTAGGTCAATGTCAGCATGATCAGATTGGTATTTGGAAAGCTTACTTTTGTAGCAGGTAGAGAATAGGTTTGAGGAGTATGAGTCAAAAAACAGGTGAGAGACCAATTACTCAAGAGAAAGATGGTGATGAGTTGACCTAAGTTAGTAGGTAAATAAATTCACTTTTGTTACTCAGACACATAATTTAAAAAATCTAAACTATATAAGTTATTCTAGGTTCTACTATGTTTATAAAGAATATGACCAACTCTATGCCATCAATAAGGTTACAATCTATCAGGAGGATGCTATTAGCACCACAAATAGGACATCAGGGGATGATGTGCAAGTAACAAGAGAGGTAAATATGAACAATTAAAGGCATTGAAAGGAGAAAGAGAACACATTTGGTTGGGTCAACCATAAAATGATTTGTGAGCAACGTAGGATTTCAGATTGGCCTGAAAGAAGAGTGAGTTGTTTGTTTGTTTTTTAGGAAAAATTGTGGAAGATGATACACCACCTGAGGTAAGAGCATGAATAAAAGGTGTTGGACCATATGCACTAGCCATTTTTGATGAACAATAAGCAAGTGGAGGAGATGTGTGAAATAAAGCTGGAAAGAGAGGTGGTAGCATATGTGGAGGCCCTGAAATGCAAGGTTGAACAAGTTATATTTAACTAGATGTCTGGTGCACAAAATTTGTGCATGGGTAAGGTCCTTAGGCCTGGCTGGCAATCAGGGCCCATCTGTGTGACAACTGGTGGGGCGATTAGAGGCCCCTGCTGGCACTTGCCTTGGCTGGCCTAGAACTGCTCACTCCCCAGCCTCGCCCCCACCACCACCTGTTACCTCGGCAATTGAGAGAGCCCCCCATGCTGGCACCCACCTTGGGTGGCCTGGGACCTGCAGACTAGGGGAAGCTCCTGCATTGAGCATCTGTGCCCTGGTGGTCAGTGTGCATGATATTGACTGGTTGTTTTGCCGGTCATTCTGTCATTCAGTTGATTTGCATATTAGACTTTTATTATATAGAATTAGGTCTATGATAGGGAAGTACTGAAGGTCTCAATAAAAAAGGAACATAGTACTGGCTACCCTTGAGAAAGCCTTAACTGACATCATTGGATAGGATAAATTAAAGGTCAGGAGAACATAAGAAGGTTATTTGAATTAGCGTGAAGGAATGGAGGCTAGAGTCAGAGAGAGAAATAGAAAATGAAAGACTCAGAGGTTAAAATCTATGCTTTATGTCAGAGTGATAGTTGGGTGTGGAGGATTGGAAGCAGAGGCTGAGGCAGAGAGGAATGGTATGGAGGTTCAGAGAATGAATGACTGAGAAAACAAATTGGGTCCACTATTGGACTTTAGGAAATAAGGAAGAGGTTATCAACTTAAATTTGATTAAATTTGGGCTGTCAGGACATCCAGTTAAAATTCAGGGGTTTTCAAGAGGGGGTAATTTTACACACACACATACACACACATACATGGAATATTTTACAATGTATGAGAACATTTTAGTTCTCACAACTGGGGGCAGTGAGTGCTCCTGGCATCTAGTGGGTGTACCTCCTATAATGCATAAGCAACTCGCCATAACAAAGAATTATCTGGTCCAAAATGTCATCAGAGTTGAAGCTGGGAAAGTCTGAATAAGATAGTTTTAGGGAAAAATATAAAAATGATACTCAAGAAACTTTAGAATTTAGAAATCATTTATTTTAAGCAGAATAAAATTATAAAGCATTTGCAGCATAGGTCCAGGAGTTATCCTCTAGAACAGCAATTTTCAACTGGTGTGTTGCAAGAACTTTTAAAACATGCAATGCCTATTTAGTCAGGGACACTGACCTCTTTTTCCTTAGAGTGAAAAAAAAAGACAATAGCTAACACAACAACAGCTGCCCAGTGTGAATTAATCAAAGTTATACCTCTTTTTTTGTCAGGACAGCAAAAAATATAATTTTTTGGGGGGTGTGCCGCAGAATTTTAGTAATGAATTTATATACGCTATGAGATGAAAAAGGTTGAAATCACTCCTCTAGAAAGAGTAATTGAAGTCTTAGAGAAGAGTTTCACTTTACAAGGAATTAAGCCCTTAGAAACTCCATTTCAAGAGATAGGAAGCAAAAAAAAAAAAAAAAAAAAGAAAGAAAGAAAGTTAGAAACCCACATAGCAGACAGAGACAGAGATGGATACTTGAAAGAGAGTGGATAGTGGTGGTTTCCATGGAGCTGCAATCTCAGGAGAGCCAGCAGGATGAAGTAGAAAGAACACACACGGACCAGGTAGAACTCATTCCACTGTAACCACCTGGAAAAGGTACAAGGAAGCTATTTCAGCTTCCCCAACTAAAAACAGCATAGCAATAATCACATTATAGGGTTGAGAAGAATACAGTTTATTTTTATAAGGTTTCTAGCAGATCACTTACCACATAGTAGAAGTAGATACTCAATAAATTATAATTTCAAAGAAGGAAAAAGCAAAGGCAGCTGATGAGTAGATTGCAAAAATGTTGGAGAAAATAGGTGATTCAAACATCACTAGGGGATTGGAACCATTTATACTCAACAGAAAGCTTAAGTAGTAACTAAAATAAGAGATCTTAGGATGAATGGAGTCTAATTAGCTTTTGTGGGTATCTTGGAAGTACAGGTTTCTGGGCCATAGAACCTTCAAAATTTTGTATGTTTAGGTACTTTCACACAATAATTCTGATGCTCAACCAGAGACAATAGGATAAAGCATTTTGTCAGATGCTGAAGCAGACACATCAAATACTAATACAAGATCTGTATCCAGAGTTGCAACAAGAGAAATGCAGATGCAAACAAAATGTTACAATTCAAAATGTCCTTTATAAATGTACTAGTGGCCCAGTGCATGGAATTCGTGCATGGTGGGAGGTCCCTCAGTCCGACCTGCACCCTCTCCAATCTGGGATCCCTTGAAGAATGTGCTATTGCCAGTTTACAGGGATGGGGCCTAAACCGGCAGTTGGGCATTCCTCTCGAGATCTGAGACTGCTGGCTCTTAATTGCTCATCTGCCTGCCTGCCTGATTGCCCCTAACCATTCTGCCTGCTGGCCTGCTCGTCCCCAACTGCCCCCAGTGCCAGTGTGCTTGCCCCCAACTGCCCCCGCCCCTGCTGGCCTGTTCGCTCTCACCTTTCCTCCCCACTGGCCTGCTCACTACCAACTGCCTCCCTGCTGGCCTGCTCACTCCAAACTGCCCCCTCCCCATTGCCCTGATCACCCCCAACTGGCCTCCCTGCTGGTCTGCTATTTCCCAACTGCTCCCCCCCACACACATGCCTGATCACCTCCAATGTCCCCTCTTCCCAACAACTGGCCTGATTACCCACAACTGCTGTCCTATTCTGGCCTGATCACCCACAATTGCCCACCCCTCTTGGCCTCTAACTGCCTCTTCCTTGGCCCCACCACCGTGACTTTGTCCAGAAGAATATCCTGAAGGTTTCCTGGAAGGTCTCCCAGTCTAATTAGCATATTACCCTTTATTAGTATAGATAGAGGCCTGATGCAATGGGTGTGGGCTGGCTGGTTTGCCCTGAAGGGTGTCCAGGATCAGTGTGGGGATTTCCTTGGGGCATGGGGCGATCTGGGAGAAGGACCTGCAGAGGTTTGAAGGTTGGCCGTGCCCCCATGCGTAAGGGGCTAATGGCTGATTGCAAGCTGGCCAGGCCCAGCAGAGGGAACTCTTACTCCACGGGTATGTGGCCAGCCGGGGTGAGGACCTGAGGGCTGTTTTCAGTCTGGCCATACATCCTTCAAGGTGGGGTTCTCTGAAGGGGTGCCTAGCCAGCTGGGTAAGGGGCAGAAGGCTGTTTTCAGGCTGGCTATGCCCCCTGGCAACCCAGGTTCCCAGCCCCTCTTTTTTTTTTTTCATCAGTTCCTCCTTGAGCGGAGATCAGGGTGGGCTGGAAGCCTGGGTCGCCCTTGGCAACCCAGGACCCCAGCCACTCCTCTGTTGCCTGGGGCAACCCAAGCCTCCTGCTTGCTCCTACTCCATGGCCACTGACATCTTTGTTAGGTTAATTTGCATATTTGCTCCTGATTGGCAGGTGGATATAGTGGAAGGATGGTCAATTTGCATGTTTCTCTTTTATTAGTGTAGATAGTACAAAAATAGGAGAGTCTTGAAAAAGGACTAACTCCTAGAAATTCTCTCAGAGCTGTTGAGGTAAAATCCTGAAGGATGAATAAATGTTCAACAGTATAAGAGGGTACATACAGAACACACTCAGCAGAAGGAACAGTATTTGTGAAGATGTAAAAAGAGCCATGGTGAGGATCAATTTCAATGAGGCAGCAGAAAGGATATGAAGTTATTAGTAAAAAGGAAGTAGAAACATGTTAAAAATTAAAAACAGAATGTACAGAGAAGCTGAAGTACTGAAAGGTGATGGCAGGAGAGGTAGTACAGAAAAACAGGATTAATAAGCATTTTTATGTTAAACACTTATGGAATTTAATATTTTAACTAATTATTGCAAAATATAATCTATATACTTGGTTAAAAAATTAAAACTTTAAGGAAGAAGAGATAAAACCAAATCAGTCATCTTCCCCAGTTTGCCTCACTTGAGGCAACTTTTAAGTTTCCAGTGTTTCATTAAGAAAATTTCCATGAATATATAAGCATTTCTTTCAAACCATCTTTGTGTCCATCCATCCATCCATCTATCCCATTTGTCTTTTTTTCTCTGGAGCACCCCAATATTCTCTATCTCTATAATCTATTATCTATCTAATCTTAAAAATTAATTATGGGTTTATATTATATTCATGGCTTTGTACTTCTACCTTATTCTCAACTATATGCATATGCTTCATATGAATGTAAAACGGTGTGTGTATTCTAATGGTCATTTAGGAGGACTGAACATTTTACCTGCATTGAACTTCCTTGTCCATACACTTTGTGCATGTGTGAGAACATATCCATGATGTAACATTCTAATGGTAGAATTGCTGGTATAACAGGTATGAGCATATTACATTTTGGTAGCAATTGCTAAATTGTTCTCCAAAAGGTTTATTCCAATTTATAAAACTGGCATCAGTATATGAAAAGGTTTGTTTTTCTACATTCTTGCCACCATTTATCATTGTCAGGTAAAAAATAGAAACTCATTGTTCTTGAAACTTATATTTCTTTAACTATGTGTGGAAATTAGAATTCAAAATCCAACCAGTGTGGCTTCATATTTGGATCTATGAGCCAGGAGATCATGGTTCAATTCCCAGTCAGGGAGCATGCCCAGATTGTGGGCTCAATCCCCAGTAGGGGGCATGCAGGAGGCAACCAATCAATGATTCTCTCTCATCCTTGATATTTCTCTCTCTCTCTCACTCTTCTCTCTCTCCTTCTTCCTTCCTCTCTGAAATTAACAAAAAATGTTTTTAAAAATCATCAGTTTATTTTGTTAGAGTTAATGTAAACATGTTCATTTTTTTTTTAATTGTTGACAGCATTAAAGGTGTTACCATTTCCTCTCCCTTTGCCCCCTCACCTAGCCCTGCCATTCCCCAGGCCTTTACTGCACTATTGTCTGGGTCCATGGGCTATGCATATATGTATATATGTTCTTTGGTGAATTTCTCTCAGTGTCTCCCAATTCCCTCCCTCTGAGATCTGTCAGTTTGTTCCATGCATGTATGCCTCTGGAACTATTTTTTGATTAGTTTATTTTTTATTCTTTAAGACATCTTCAGTGCTTTGATGACCCAGTGATCTCCAGTGCTAATGTGAACTTAGAGGGAATACAACAGGCAATTGGCTCACAGTTCTTGGGTCCTTGATTTCTAGAGCTGCTGCCTCTGCAGGCTCCATCAGTCGTTTGATTAACTTCACAGTAACATGCCTTTGCATTTAATGTGATTGTAGTTCTGGAACCCACTTAGAGCTTAGAGTAAGAATGTTTTGTTTAAAATTAAGCATACAATTAAGTATACATTTTTATTAAAATATCTATAAAATTTTAATAATATTGATTTTTAAAATAAAGACACCTTTTGGTATAGCATCACAATATTATATAATATGGAAATGAATCCAATAACAAAATTGAATGTTGTTAAAATATACTTATTTATAAAAGAAATTATACAGCCTCATTGACAGCCATTAACAATGGATTAAATGCATGGAAAAATATTTCATGTCTATATTGATTAAACAGGTTAAGCATTTCCCCGACTGGCTTGGCTCAGTAGATAGAGCATCAGCCAGTGAACAGAAGGGTCCCAGGTTCCATTCCAGTCAAGAGCAAGTACTTTGGTTGCAGGCACATCCCCAGTGCGGGGTTTGCAGGAGACAGCTGATCAATGTTTCTCTCTTATCGATGTTTCTAAATCTCTATCCCTTTCTGTAAAATAATCAATAAAATATTTAAATAATGAATAGGTAGTATTTTAAAATAAAAAAAATTCCTAAATTGAATTATCCTATACAATAAAGAGGGAATATGCAAATTGACTATCACTCCATCACAAAGATGGAAGCGCCCATAGCCATAAGATGGTGGTGCCCAATCCTCTCAGCCCCACTGGAGTCTCCCAGTCTGGGGAGGCCACTGCTGAGAGCAGGCAGCATGAGCGGCTTGGCAGAATGCTTGACTCATTGCTGTGGTGATGAGGCAAGTATTCCACCCTGGTCATGGAGGGCCTCTGGTCAGGCCAAGCCTGGAACGGCCAGCCTGAATGCTTGCTTCATCATCTACTGCCTTGGAGACTCTGACAGCAGGGAGGAGGAAGTACCACCCCCACAGAATCAGCCAGAATCAGCCATTGGTCAGACAGCTATCAGTGACCTGACAGCCAGGAGTCTTATTTACCTGCATCTCAGACCATGACAACATAGTCTGACAAAGTATAAAAGAAAAAAGAAAGGCCTGCAGAGAGAGGAAAAAGGAAATGAAGGAAGGAGAGTCATTATCAGGGGATATCATATATAATAAAATGGTAATATGCAAATTAACTATCACTCTGTCACAAAGATGGTGGCATCCAGTCCTCTCAGCCCCACCAAAGTCTCCAGTCCCTAGGAGAGTGGGGAGGGTGGCTGCTGAAAGTGGGCAGTGTGAGTGGCTGCACTGCTGGAGTCCTCCAATCTCAGAGGGCAGCTGCTGAATGAAGGCAGCATGAGCGGCTGCCCCACCAGAGTCCTCCAGACCAAGGTGGGGTGGCTGCTGAGAGTGGGCAGTGTGAATAGCCTGGTGGAATGCTTACTTCATCATTGCCACCACAGAGACTCTGATAGCAGGGAGGAGGAAGTCCCACCCACAGAGAATCAACCAGAATCAGCTGTTGGTCAGATAGCTTTCAATGGCCTAACAGCCTGGACTCTTATTCACCTTCATCTCAGACTGTGACAGCAAGGAGGTAGGACTATGTCTAAAGAGCAACTATTGATACATGTAGCTCCATAGCCAAAAGAAGCCAGTGTTATCAATAGAAAATGTCTGAAGACCATTGTGCATCTAATCTTGAAAAAAGGTGGTCCTGTGACAGAATGTATCTGAAAAACTACTATTGGCAAAATGTATATCTGAAGCCGAAAAAAGCCGGCGTCAACAGAAAATGTCAATGTAAAAAAAACAAACATATGTGCACATCCACATACAGGAGTGGTGCTGCAGAAGTAGAAGATGATTAAATTGTCAACAACTGATTATAAAAAAAATGGGTATTTGTATGAAGGAAAATTAAATTGGTACCTATCTCACAACATAGCCACGATCAATTCTGGCTGTATGAAAAGAATAAATACAATAAAATCATAATACTCTCAGAATGTTATATAGTGGATTATCTTCATGGTCTCAAGGCAGGAGATTAATTTTTTAACCACCTTAATCATTAAAAACAGGTTGATGAAAAGTGACTCCATTAAAGATCTTTGGTTCACCAAAAGAAACAATACAAGAATGGAAAGATGAACTGTTTAGTGAGTGATAATTATATATCAATATCCATTTCTAAATATATATCAATATTTATATTGCAACCAAGTTTAGTTTATTAAGTTTGCAGATCATACATACAAATAAAAGAGAAAATGATAACAACAACAAAAATGGGTACATAAATGAGAACTTTATAAAAGAGGAAATCTACATTGGCCATTAATCATGTAAAGATTACTAAATTTTATTTGTAGTCAGGAAAGTGCATATTGAAACTATAATAAAATATCTGTTCCCAAAAATAGCTAAAATGAAAAAACAAAAAATATGAATATTGATAATATCAAAATTAACAGGAAGTCTTTTGAATTATAGTAGTCCCTCCTTATCTACAGGAGATATATTCCAAGACATCCCCTCTTGGATACCTGAAAGCATGGAGAGTAGCAAATCCTGTTTTTTCATAGCATATGATAAGCTTTAGCTTATCAATTATGCACAGTAAGAAGTCAATAGCTAATAATAAAATAAAACTATTATAACAATACTAGAGGCCTGGTACACAAATTCATCATGGGTGGGTACCATAGGCCTGCCCTGATGGGGACCATCAGGCCAGATCATCAGGGGGAAGGGCCTATAGGCAGTCTTCCAGCCTGCCCCTGATGGGGGGCTGATTTGAGGTGGGGCCAGGCAGGCAGAGGGGGCCCAAGGCAGTGGGTATATGTCCCACCTGGTCCCCTAAGATCAGTAACTGTACAGGCTCTCCCAGAGCACCAGCACGGTGCATTCTTTTATGCACTCTCTAAGTCTTCTCTATGAGCTTCAGGGCCACAGGAGGTGCAGTGCTTTCTAGGATTTGTAGAGAGCTTCCTCCACAAAGTGGCCTCCTGTAGACTGAGCTCTGGGTTTCTGAAAACTATGACTTCTGGCATACCTTGCATGAGGGCACCAGGCATTTGCCCAGTTTGGCCTTATCCATCAACACAGAATGGAGAACTGAGGGAGCCAGATACAGTGGAAGGAGGGAATGAGCTTGTGCACTGGACCAGCTTGTACTGTTCCTCCCAATCATTGTAAACAGGAAGAGACAGAGTGGGGTGAGAATAGGGTGCTCCAGGCCAGCGAGGGGCATGGCACAGGAGAAAGCTTTCGTGGCTGTGGCAGCAGTGTGAGCATGGGTAGATGGTCACAAGGTGGCAGGCACAGGTTAGTGAGGGGCAGCAGTGGTGTGCAGGGGTTGAAGTGCATCCCCTTCATATGCCCAGACAGCCCTCTCTGCACCTGCTTCACAGGAGCATCTGTCAGGCAGCCTGTGGGATTAGTCTGGAGTTGGGGGCATGACTGCCCCTATTGCAGGCTATTCCCGGCAGGCTTTTCTTCAGTTCTTGCCTTCTTTGCTATGCATTCCTCCCACTTCCCAGCCAGGCCTCCCTCATGGCAGCCACATTTGTAATTTGTAGCTCTTGAAGTCTGGAGGAGCACAGCCAGGAATCTAGCCACTCCCCTCTGGGGCTCTAGGTCTCAGGGCAACTCTCGGGCACTTGGTAATGGGAGAAAGAGGTCAAGGGGGGCAATCTGAGGCGGGGTCAGCCACAGGAAGGGGCCATGGGAGTTGGGGGGGGGGCGATTGGGCCCTGATTGGGCTGGTTAGCCACCACAGTGCATGTCATAGCAACCAGTCGTGTTCTGGTCGTCCTGTTCAGTTGTTTGGTTGTTGGGCTTTTTATATATATATATATATATATATATATATATAGATAGATAGATATTCTAAAAAATGTGATGTGAATGGCTTTTGGCCATTCTTAAGTGACAAATTGCTCGAACACAAGCACTGTGATACTACAAGATTTGATATGATAACTGAAAGTGAATAATGGGCTGGGTCAGGAATGTAAGCAGCATGGATATTTTGACAAAGGGATGCTTCATTCCCAGAGTAGGACAGCAAGGGATAGTGGGAGATTCCATCATGCTACTCAGAATTGCATGCAATTTAAAACTTATGAATTACATTTTTCTGTAATTGTCTATTTAATATTTTTGGACCTTGGTTGACACAGGTAATTGAAACCTTGAAAAGTGAAATCATGGATAAGGGAGGACTACTGTATTTATTTGACAGGTGAATGTATATTGGTTTGTTTCCTCTTGCTGATGTAACAAACTACTACAAATTTGGTTGCTTAAAACAACACAATTTATTCTGTTACTGTTTTGGAAGCTAAAAGTTTAAAGTCAATTTTACTAGCCTAAAGTCAAGATGTCAGCAGTACTGGTCCCCTTCAAAGATTCTATTTATAATTTAGCTTAATACTTTTATTTCAATTAATAAAAATAGTACTTAGATTCCAAAGGAGTAGCTGAAGAAACCAGGTGGATTATTGAAAGCCCATTTGTCAAAATTTAGGATGCCATTTTGTTCTAGTTACATAAAAAAAGAATGAGAGGTTTTGTGATTTGTAGGTTCCAAAATATACCAGTTCTCTATCCTTATTTTCCTTTTCAGGGAGAATCTGCACAATAACTTAAGATGAAGTTTTGTGGAGTGTCCAAGTAAAGTAAGTTTTTTATTTGTTTTAACAAGAAAGTGTTAATTGTGTAAATGCTCTTACTAAGCATATTTAAATAGTTGAAATAGGGCATAATCTCGGTGCGATTTCAGCAATAACTTCATTGTAGATTACAGTAAAAGGTCACTCAGAGAAGGATATCAAGGAAGCCATAATTCATAAAATCACCAGGAAGCCAGCACCAGTCATTTCAACCCATGTAATTGGCGGGGTGCATCCTAGGAATGTGTGAGACTCCATAAATGAAGAGATGTCATTAAAAAGACAGGGATTAGCTTTTCAGAGCATGGCCTGGATGAGTTAAGGAAGCTGGGTTCCTGGTTGTTGGCCAGGCAACACAATCATAAATCACCACATGAGGGTTCCAAATGTTTTTTGGCTGGAGAAGATGATGCTGCCTGACCCCCTGACATTGCCACTTAATTACGCTGTGAGTAAGCTCACTGATTCTCCTTAGGCAGTCAACCTCAAAGCGACAGGCATGGAGCTTATAAAATGGTTACCCCAAACCTCTGCCACTCATTCATTCTGAGATTAGATACTTGCTGACAGTGGGCATTCTGGCTACTCTTCATTCTTGGATCAAGAAGGCATATGACTGCCAAGGTGGCAGAGTAAATGGACATGTGACACACCTACGGAAGGGATATGACTCAACTACCATGGCTGTAGCAGAGTAAACTCAAACAAATAGCCAGATGGTAAAATAAAAAACACATTGTTTTTGTTGGGGCTCATTTTGAGTTTTAATGCTCTTGTGATCAAATTATCTGAAGATAAGTTGGGAAACTTTGGCTCTGATATTCTGAAATTTTCATTCAGGTGGGAATGGTGTTCTATATTATCAGTAATGTATTTAGTTTGGCTCTGAAGTTCCCTTAAGTCAAAGCCAAGGAATTTACAATGAGAGAACCACTTCATAAGAGAAAGGATTCAGAAAATCACCTATTTTGAAATTTACCTGAGACCTAATGACAAATTATAATAAGATTTCAGCAAGCCAATTATTAGCAGAGGCACTAAAAATGCTTTCAGAATTTCATTTCTTTGCCAAGATTAGTATATTGTTGACAAGGGAATATATTGTTGAACTTATTTAATAACCAATCAGTATTGGAAGCCTCATTTCTTTATAGTCCTGCCATAGATATTAGGAAAACTCAAAGCTTTAAGGGATAGCCAAAAATAACTCTAAATAAAATTTAATAGCCATCTATCTAATTAGGCTGTAGAAATATCGACAAACTAAAATTCTACAAATTGGAGAATTGTCGTCATGCACAGATTAAAAATGAATTGGCAAGTATAACTCAGTTGTTAAAAGAGGATAATATTCCAGTACTTAATGTAAATCAAATGTGTAGGATGCATGTAGGCAGAGCCAAGCTTTAATGCCAGGGTATTGCTGATAACTGATGGTTGGCTGTTTCATGAAATCACCCATCTTTGGCACTAGGAACACTTCCCTTGTTCTTTGCCTTGAATTCCTATAATGGGATTATTTACATTTTGAGGTGTTTTTCTTTTCTTCTTCAACTAAAGACTCAAAACCTATCTGTGATTATCTCTAGAAAGCTTCTAGTATTAAACTTAAAGTTTATTATGAATGTATGGAGATTTTCAATCATTGTATGTTTGTAAATATCATATTCCATAAATACTAGTAAGTAGGTTTGGAGAGAGAAGATGATTCTGCCTCCAATTAGATATGTGGGTAGTCTTATCCCCTTCCCTCCTCCCTTCCTTCCTTCTCTCCCTCCCTCCCTTCTTTTCTCCCTCCCTCCCTCCCTCCCTCTGTTCTTTCTTTCCTTTCTTTCCTTTCTTTCTTTCTTTCTTTCTTTCTTTCTTTCTTTCTTTCTTTCTT
>JAAGEH010000012.1:74974616-75161206 GCA_011751065.1 Lasiurus cinereus | reverse complement strand
TTCTCTCTCTCTTAATGAATCCTGAACCACTTACCATTTCTGGTTTGGCAATTGACATTGGCCTATAGATTTCTACCTGTCTTTACATTTATCCTATGTAGCAAGTTTAATCTGATGAATAAGGAATAGATGAACTTTTATATACAGGGACATGAGGGGATCTAAAAAGCCAGCAGTCTCTGCTCCTAAAATGAGGCCAGTCTTCCATAATAACCTTGACCTCTTATTTAGGATATTCTATGTCCAATCATTACATATGTCCATTGGAGAATTGAAGAATACATTCCTATGTAAAACCCGATTTTCCTATTTTACGTCCTCATTTGTGAAACATTTGGGTTGATTTTTTCTCTTTGTGAGTTGGCCAATCAAAAGAATAACTGCCCAACCAGAATTTAATCAAGAGGAGGTTTACTGCTTCCTTCATGAAGTACAGAGTAGGACATATCAGACATGGGTGATCCCACAAGCTCACTCTGTATTGTTTCTCTTATGGCTCTCTGTAGCAGTCCTCAGTTCAGCATCCTAAGGAGCATATAGTCCTGGGAAGGTCTGTCCTACTGGAGAGCAGATGTGCAAATTGAATTCCTTTCCTTGGCCACTCTTAGTTATTTCTTGTTTAGAGGCAGAGACAGTTTGTAGTTTCTGCAGAAATGGCACATGCAATCCACACAACTCATATACAGCAAAGCCCAGACTATATCCCTGAAGTGCTTGCCTTCAGAGTCCAGGGTCCTCTACTGCCCAACTCAGTTTTCTATTATTCCTCTGAGGCCTTAAGGGGCTTTTTGGTTTTCAATACAATTTTTCATTGTGGAAGTTTTGGTTCAGAGGAAATCCCAGGCAAAACGTCAATACATAAATACATAAAAGAAGCACCTTTTTGGTTACATTTTGAATACCTTAAGGATGGCCCTCTATTGGTCCCTCCATTACCATCTCATGGAAATTTCTGTATTGGGGAGTTCTGAGATTGAGTGTGTATGATGTGGGATGCACCTCTAGTGTATCATTGACATCATGGAAGGAGACCTGCTATTCCAAAAGTGTTCTATGTAACCCCACTGATTACACTGTAGATCTGTGTCATTCTTCTCAGTACAATTCCAAAACCATCATTATTCTCCAAGTGTTAGTACTATTGCAAAATATCTCTTCTCAAGCTTTTGTCATAAACTAGAGGCCTGGTACACAAAACTAGGGTCCCTAGGCCTAGCCGGCAATCAGGGCCGATCTGTGAGGCAATCAGCGGGGTGATCAGGGAGCCTCTGCTGGCATCTGGCTTGGCTGGCCTGGGGCCTGTGGTCTGGGGGGAGCTCCTACACTGAGCGTCTTCTCCCTGGTGGTCAGTGCACATCATAGTGACCAGTCATTCTGCAGGTCATTCTACTGTTCAGTCTATTTGCATATTAGGCTTTTTATTATATAGGATGTGTTGACTATAATTCATCTTTCAGTAGTATTTAGCAGAAAGGGGATGACTCATAGGAGTTCAAGGGTGTAAGAAGTGGGATAGATAACTAGAAAAGGGGAAGGTGTGAAGTCGTAAGTCTATCTGATGTCAGAGAAAAGAGAGCAATCAAGAAAACACCCAAAATCTTTCCTCTCCTTCAAAATTTCCCAAGGCAATTCTGTTTCCATGCTTGGCTGGATAAGGGGTAGGTTGCCATTCTTTTGCTTCTTATAATCACAATTCCAGGACCAATCCCAAGACTAGAGAAAAAGCAGAGAACACCAACTCCCAAAGGCACAAGCACAGTCATAAAATAATTATAAATATATTTGAGTTTCCTTTAATAATAGGATGATTATTCTATTTTCATAAAGTTAAAATTTTGTGACATCCTAAAACAAACATTTTTTTTCTTCTCCATACCTCACCAAATGAAAAAGAAAGCTTTGAAAGAACAAATTTATATTCCATTAACTTTTCTTTCTCCCACTGTTATTCACCCTGTTTAAAAGACTGTTCTATAACAACTTTAAGAAATCCTAGATAATTTTATATAACAGATTGATTTAGGATATCTTGGTTAGTAATTTTTGGCATTAAAATTTTAATTAAAGACTGCAAAACTCTCAGTCAGGATCCTACCACATCAATCTTGCCATACACATGTGAGTTGTATTGAGTGGAAATAAGTAATATTAACTCTATTTTTTATTTTTTTTTACTTTTTGGTATATAGTAACATAACATCAGTCTATTAACCAAATGATATATAACTTATTTAAATGTTTGATTCTTCATTTTTAAAAAGTAATTTGAAGCTAATCTGAATATTTAAAATTCATTCCAGATTTTCTTCAAACCTTCAGGATTTAATAGTGTAATTTGTATGTTACACCAGCCCACCCAAGGTGTTAGCAGAGATGGAACCTCTGATAGTATAGTTTTTCAAGATTTCTTATATTACCCCTTTCTATTAGGCTGTATAAATATTTCAATGCATGTCCAAATAAAACACCACTTTAGTAAAAACCATTGGTTTAAACAAATGTGATATTATTTCTTATTAAATGATATTTAATGTGAGAAATGCCTGACAAATGCAGTTAATACTTCAACTATCTTTTATATAAGAGCCAAGTAAAACACTTCAAAATTTTAATAAAGGCTTTAAGTATCATCTATTTTATTATGATCATATTAGTACTAGAGGCCAGTGCATGGATTCGTGCACTGGTGGGGTCCCGTAATGTGGCCTGTGGGGATCAGGCCGAATCTAGCAGTTCAATGCTACCTCCCACTTCTGCCTGCTGCTCCTGCTCATCCAGGCCTCACTATGCCTACCACCACTGCTGCTCAGTAGGCTCGCTGCCACTCCAATGTGGTCTTCGGTCTTCAGGCTGTGGTGGCCATCCATGAGCCCTGTGTTTGGCGCCCCTCAGTCAGCTGAGTGGCACTCCAACTGTGGGAGTGCACTGACCACCAGGGGCCAGCTTCTGCATTGTCTGCTCCATGGTGGTCAGTGCGCATCATAATAACTAATCAGCTGGTCATTCTGTCAGTTAAACTTATATATATAGTATGTTTCAGTGATATAACTATGTGGAAAAACTTCTGTAAGCCAACTGTATTTTGTCACTGAATTATATAGCTGGAAAAGCCATAGAGTGAGAATGAAATATTTAAAAAAGATGTGAAATAACTATTACTGTTCTCATTGAACTGAAAGCATTGGATGCAGCTTTTATAAAGATTTGTTTTTTATATGGTATTTATCACTTACTATAAAGGCAGAATGGTTGATAAAATCTTCTAATCTACATTGCCAGAATGCAGACCTTGATCTGAGGAAAAATGCTGGTGATATTTTTGTTAGACTGGGAAATAAGATGAGTGGAGGATTAACCATATACAGTGCTTAGAATGGCACTCATCTGTGTCCTCTAATTTGTAAGAAGCAGGAACTCTACCTTTTCATCAACTCCTTTTCAGATATTTCATTGTCAAACTGTAAGATGACCCTGTCTTCTGTTGATGCGAGTTGCCCTGTGTGAATTAAACATTTAACCAAGTCTTAGTTAATTTTATCCTAATGTAAATTCAATTAACCATCTTCTCTTTCTCTTTGCTCACAGAATGAGAAATGGATAAGAGAAAAGTTCATTCCGGGCCTCTACTGAGGGGTCCCGTGTAGCCAAATGGTAGCATAAGGTCTCCAGATAATGTAAAAATGAAGATACCAGAGACAGCCTGACTCTAAGAATTGAATGAAAAATTTAAAAGAATTTTTCTGATTTTATATTCTCTTCTAGAAGCATCACTGAAACTGTGACTGCATATTTCCTAAATATCTGAGCGTACCATGGCACCTAAAAACAAAAGCATTTTGGAATCTCATATGCCAAATTTTATACTTTAAAATCTGATATTTGAAGAGTTGCTTTTTTCCCAAAATTTCTCAACACAACAAAAGCAAAAACTAAATAGCACACATAAAAGGTAAAAAAAAAAAAGAAAAATAACTTGCAAAACATCAAAGAAAATTGTTTTTGTTAACACAGAAGCGGGAAAAAATAAAGAGCAGGAAAACAGAATCTTACTAAATTTTTACCCTGCCTAATTTAGTTCTTATAAACATTTTTTTTTTTCTCATGGAAATAGCAGAATGCACTAAGGGTTTCTCAACTCTCCCTTTTGTTGCAGAGATTTATGGCTGTAAGGATTTCACCTCTCTTCTGACTCAGTGTCTGGGAGGTGGCATCCCCCAGTGGAAAAGAAATCCCTTGACAAGCCCAGGCGGTCTAGGCTCCTGGAGGTCTTCCAAGAATACAGTCAAGCGAATGCAGGAAGGAAGCTGGTAAGCCTTGGAAGTGTTCCTTATGTGTTTCTGTCCTTCACACACTCAGAATTATTCTGATAAAGCCACACTCTCTCATGAACTCAGTTTGCTAAGCTTCTGAAACTAAGGGAGAGATAATTGACCAGAGATGAAAGGGCCTGGATGTTGGCTGGGAATATTGGGGGTGGGAACCGACTGGAGCAGCGAGCTGCTGGATTATGTAAGTAGAAACAGACAGCCTTCAGCACAGTGATTATGGGGCTGCTCTTGCAGGTGAGTAAACTATGTGGGAGTAAATTTCAGGTCGCTTTCAGATTGCAGAAACAACACTTTCAGGTTCCTGCTGTTTCCTTTCAGTCCTTTGTACTGCCAGACTCTAAAGGTAAAAAATGGCATGAAAGTGTCCATTTTACTGTGTTCTGGGGTTACATCCTATACAGGATAAGAGTCCAGGCAGTGTTTGTTGAGGTGCCGTGGAGTAACTGCTCTTAAATTAGGAAGGCTTCTTCAGTCCTAGCCGGTTTGGCTCAGTGGATAGCTGTGAATTTTTTATTATTTTAATCAATACTTTAACCCTAAACAAACATTTATATTTGATGAATCTCTACTTAAAATGAGTTCCTAAAACTGTTCTCTAAATTATCTAAAGTGATCATAGCTCTCTAACCCTAACACAATGGGTTCTCTGTCTACAGAGAGAATTGGACACAGTGATTTGGATATTACCTTGGATTTTCTGTAGAAAGTCCTGAATCCCTTTAGCAGAGAATTAGTAGATGCCTCCAGTGTTAATACATGCACTGCTCTCAGAACACTGTCAGTTGCTTGGTAAACGCCCAGTTCATGTTGGCCATTATTTTTTCCTTACCTTTTGAAGTTTTATTGTTAAGACAGAGCTGGAAATCTGTAGATTCTTTTAAGCTACAAAAAATGAAGGGGGCAGGTGACATGACTATCAGTCTTGTTTCTCTACCTCCCTTCTAGGATGCTGACAGTTTTCCCTCTTAAACCTGTGAATGTACATGTTCTAGAAGAAAAGAGAGAAATACTTATCCTCACTTTGGAGAGCACATTCCGACACCAGTTTCTAGCTGAGAGCAGCGGATAGCATTGGCCCATGGAGAGTCTGTGTGTTCCTTGTGCTGGGAAGTCATGATGCAGCTACCCCTAGCTGTCCCCAGAAGCACAGGGCACCTCTTCATCCTTAGGACTGACTCTCAGGGAAAATCAGGAGGGAGATTTCCCCCTTAGGCCAGTGCCAGACCAGTAAACTTAAAAAAACAACAACCCAATACAGGACACACAATGAAGTGGCAATACAAAACATCTGTGGGGGAATATTTTCATATAAATCCTGACTTATTTTCAATCCACTCCTGTGACATGTCTGATGTACATAATTTGTTGAAGACTTTTTAATGGCAACAGATGTGATCTCTGGCTAAAGCAGCAGTCTGTCAAATATTACTGATCAATGAAATACAGATCCATTTTCTCTATATTTCCTCTTGTGACACTTCTCGTCCATTCTTTCTTCCAGGGCAAAGGCGAGCAGATTTCAAGCATCCATCCAAAACAGAATCACTCAAGATTTCACTATCATCTCCACAAACTGCATAAAATAACTGTCATTAGGCAATTTCTGGCTTATTGTATAGTTTAGAATCCTCCTTGACTTTTGTTAGAAATACACACAACATACATTGATATGGTACTCTGTCTGCATTGCCTCTGCACGTTTGCATGAATGAGCTTGTCCATTTCACTTGCTCTGATTATTTTGAAATACTAATAATCTCTTTATAAAAAACACAAAAATAAATAAAATGAAGAGTCTGAAAAATTATTTCATTTTAAGATATTACATACTTGTGACCTTGAAAAGGAGAGAATCATAGTAGGTATTTTTGTTTGTTTGTTTGTTTTACTATTCCTGCATGGAATTACACTTAAGTTATTTATTTCCAAGTTTCTTAAAAGTACCACACTTCTTTAGGATGTTTTAAATTATATTTTAATTGATTTCATAGAGTAAGTGTGAGGGAGAGAAAGATAGAAACTTCTATGATGAGAGAGAATCATTGACCAGCTATCTCCTGCATGCCCCCTACTGAGGATCCAGCCGGGCATGTACCATGACTGAAAATTGAACTGTGACCTCCTGAAATTTCAACGACTGAGATACACTGGCAGGGCTCTTTAGAATTTTTTATGGCACTATGTGTACACAAGGGATGAATAAACACTGAGAAGCATTGTTTTTTAGTGCTAAGGAGAATACTCCATGGAAGAAGCAGAATAAGTCCCTTTTCTGGCCCAACTCCCTTTGTCAAGGTTTATATCCAGACAGGTGCAAGTTGATATGCTGGTGCTGCTCCCGGATTCTGCTCTAGAACCATCACTTAAAGGACATTTCAGTTTCAATAGCTGTGCCAATGAATATTGTTAATGGTTAGCTTGGGCATTTTGCCCTGGACAAAGAAGTTTCTCTCTGCCCACATGTCTCCCTTAGTTCTCTGCTCCACTTTCCCTGTCCTATTTTTTCTTTCATGGTCATATTCCTGTGACAAACATTGACATGGAGACCTTCTCTGCTCCCAAGTGCTTTGAATCATTTTCCAAAGTAGAGAGGAAAGGCTCCTTAATTTATTTAAATCCTGATCTTCCTAAATGTTGTTAGGTTTATGTCTCAACCTATTTATATGAATAAATAGATTGGTATATGTCATAACACTAACTGGCTATAATTTCCAAGTATTTTTCTGTCTTACTTCATCAAGGCTGCTATCACAGAATAATCCTAGACTGTGTGGCTTATAAACAACAGAAATTTATGTGTCTGGTGAAAAATCTTCCTGGTTGTGTCCTCCCCTGGCAGAAGGGGCAAGAGAGCTCTCTAGGGTCCCATTCTTGAGGGCTTCACCCTTTTGACCCAAGCACCTCCTGAAAGACCCCACCTCCAAACACCATCAAATGGAGAATGAGGTTTCAATATGAATTTTCTGACTATAGCAATTCTATTTGCATAGTATAGTGATTAAATCTAGTGTACTTATCCTGCTGTCTTCAACACTTACTGCCTGTGTAACTCTAGGCAAGTAACTTAACTTCTTTGTGATACTTTTTCCAGGGCTGTGGAATGGGATACTTGTAGTACCTATTTTATGAGATTTAAATGAGATTCACAGAAAACATTTTGCACTGTGCCTGATGCATGGCAAACACTCAGCGTACAACAACCAGGCTACCTGGTAATTATTTTCATTTTACCTTAATTATCAACCTTGTAAATCTTCTATTGAGCAGGACCAGAGTTCAAACATAATGATAAATATATTGCAATTTCTTTATTTTGAGAAAATAGAAATAATATGGCCATCATGGGTAGGAGGTAAAGCTATATGCCAGCCTAGTTGTAAAAAGTAGTGCAGTTAGTTTAGTTGGAATCTCCTATCTGTGTACTGCCTCAATTTGCTTTCATTCTTGAATCATAGAAAAGAGAAGGGTCAGCAGCCATGTGGGACTAGATTTGTCTACATCCAATTTGCTATTGTAGGAAGGACGCTGAGTTTATGGACATGGCTTTACTCTGTGGTCTTGATAAAAGCATCTTTCCCTCAGTTTTGCATATCTAAAAAAATTGATACCTTAATCAGCCAATTTCCCATGGTTCTTTTGTAAATCAAATGCATTGTTCTAGTTGAGTGATCTGCCGAGACTGTACATGTGGAACTTCAGATTGTTCTTTGTCTCTGTGTCTGGTTAGCCCCGGGGAATTCTTGTGGGATTTCAGAAGGTGAAAAAAAAAAATTGTCCCTCTTCAAATCCAGTGAGGCATTTTCCTAAATTTCTGAGTGCTAAGAAAAGTGGAGATACATTCAGAAACATTTGAAACATAAGCCCTCCTTAGGGAAAGTTGCTGTCCCAATTAAGAAATTTATTCATGGATGTATTTATGTAAACTACATGCAGAAGACAAAAACTTTGATGTCTTTCTCAGAATTTCAGAAAATTCTTACACATTTTAAGTGATGAATACAATGTATCTTCTCAGTCCTAATTTCTCTTCTTAATGGCAATTTGCTCTGAGCACTTAGCAAGCCTTTCCTGCCTGCTTCCCATATCAAATGTCAGGAATATGAGCTCCTGCATTGGCCAAGCACACCCAGAGTGTCTGAGTAGGAGACAGTCCCCAGTTCCTTGCTATAATACCCCTCAGAGCTGTGAGCTCCTTTAGGGGAGGGCCTATGTCCCTCATATGTCCAGTGCTGTCCTTGGCTCTTTATAGGCAGTCAGTAAATGTGTGTTTGCTGAACTGAGTCACTCAATCCACCCAAGACATGATGCCACCAGCCAAGCAGGTGTCAGTGAGGCCACCACAGAGATGAGCAGTGACAGCAAAGTTCAATGCCACGCAAAGGTCATTCTACTATCTGAAGGTTGCATTCACCTCAGAGTTGATGCTCTGGAACTACCCTGCTACCCACTTTTCAACTGAGGCTCATTCCCAGTCATTAAATGCCTCAGAAGAATAATTAGAAACAAGATTAGAAAAGTCTAACAATTGAAAATCTACGAACATTCCTCTTGGCTTCCTGTTCAGTTTTCCCTTGCTCTCTTGATCTCTTTTGGATTCTAGGAATAGAGAAGAAAAAGATATTTTCAGGGCAGACTTAACTAGCATTCCACAAATGGATAATGGAATGAGTGTTCATGTTGACACCTGTAAAAATCTCACTTGAATGTTTCCACATTTATATTTCATAAGGTAAAGCTTTTTAGCCTTAGGGAGACCGTCAAAAATGATCTATCCTGAGGCATTGATATGACTACTTTCACAACACAAAAACTTTCTTAGTCTGAGAAAGCTAAAACCAGCAGTGAAAGACCACGTGGCTACTTATTTCAATTATGGACATTGTGGATTAAATAATTCCATGGTGGTAGGTGTTGCAAAATCGCTCTTGCCAGGGAGCTTTCCTTTTGGATGTTTTGCTCTTGGAAATATCAAACATCTGCCCAGGGCAAATAGCTAAATAGCTGCAATTTTCTAGCTCATGCCTATTTTTGGCTTTCAATGCCGGAGGCATTTGAACACCCATGTTGGAGGCTAGATTCTCTCAGAGACTTGGGAAACTAGGAGAGCCAAGCTGTTTTAGATCAATTGCTCCCTGTGCTTAAAGGACTAGTAAAAACAGGTTATAATGTTTACATGACTTTTTATGGGTCAGAGTTTATTACAGTTCTATTCTATGACCTACAGCGGCGGAACATTTTACAAGATTTTGCTGCGTTTGACAGTGTGTTTTAGTGCATCTGGTAAGGGGAAGTTGTTTTTTTTTTCTTTCTTTCTTTCATTCTCTCTTTGGCTCTCTGTTTTATTTTTTCCCTTTCAAAAGGAGTAAGCTCATAAGGCTCCTTAATTTCAAGTATTCTTCCTCTTACTTTGGAAGACTGTCAGTTGAGTTATACCCAAGGTTCTATGGATGGTTCAGAGAAACCCTAAAATTACAAAAGGTTTTCGGTCTTCCTTGGAGATTTCTATACATAATATTCATAAACAGAATGAATCTTTACCAATAAACACCTAAAATTGCATATACATTGGTGATTTTTGCTCCTGCCTGCATTGGTCAGCAGAGTTATGTGGGCCAGAGCCCAGACTTTGGAGGTGGGCCCACAAACCTATGTTTGCATCACCATTGCACATTTTTGTCGTTTCTTTCTCAGGCAAATTTTATAAAATTTATGAGCTTGGGGTTAATGATACAAACTCATAAGATCATTCAAAAGGTTAAACATGCTCTGGCCAGCCTGGATCTGTTGGTTGAGTGTTGTCCCATGCATTGAGAGGTCATCAGTTCAATTCTTGGTCAGGGCACATGGCCAAGGTTGCAAACTTGATCCCCATTAAGGCGCACTTTTCCCCTTCCATCCTCCACCCTGGCTCTACTTGGGAAAAAGCAGACAATACACAAATAACCACATGCCACCCAAGCTTAGTACCTCTGAAGAAAATGAAAATGGGAAGTGAGGCAGGGAGTGGTGATGGGTTGTATGCAATTTCAGATAAGCTGGTCAAGAAAAGTTCTATGGCCTTTGAACAAAATCTTAAGTTTAGTGGTTGATTAAGCCTCAAAGCTATTTTGGGCAGAATATTTCTGGCAGAGGGACAAGAAATGCAAAGGCCCTGGGCAGGAGAAGGAGTGATATGTTGGGAAGCAGCTCAGAGGTCAGTGTGCTGGATCCCAATGCTCTAGGGAGAGAGATGATAGCCAGACCCAAATCAAGTAGGGCCTTATAGTCTATTGTAAAGACCTGACATTTAGTTTGAGAGAAATAGGGGTCCCTTTGGAGGGACTGTGCAAAGGCCAGATATAATCTGGTTTACATATTGAAAGAATCCTTTTGACTTCCGTTTGAAGCATACACCAAAAGGCCAAAAGAGAAGCTGCGAAAAAACACAAACAAAACAGAACCTTACACATATAGCTGGGACCAAACCAAATACCAACAGTCTAGTTCTCTGGACATTTATATTTTATTTTTTGAATGAGTTTTATCTTGTTTTTATTTTAAATGGCTTAGTTTCTAATCTTGAGATAAGATTAATTTTATTGCTATTGTCTTTTCCCATTATCAGCTTTGTTTTAAATATTCAAAATGATAGAACCACCCTTAAATGCTACTCTTAGCCTCATATTTGAGAAGACTTTTATATTAGTGTATTTATTTCATCTGCATTGTGATTTTAAAAATTAAAAGTGCCTTCAAGTTTGGTGATGATAGAGTGTCTGGGAAACCGTATGGTAAATCACACAAAGGGGTACACTTCCCCCACTGAGGGTTGTAAGTTGGACAGGTTATTTGGCTCCTGAAGAAACCCAGTCTTAATCATATGTCAAATCTGATCATCTTTGGTCTACCAAGAATTTTAAAGTCCCTGAAGGTATTTCATGGTCTATTTATGGATCAACTGCACCTGTAGAGTGTTTTCAAAACAGAGGTCAGAGCAAGCATTGTCACAAGCCTAAACACATAGTTCTACTGATACTTGGCCATTCAGCAATGGTGAAGAGCATTGTAGTATTGTTAGCAAATAATGAAATGTCCAGTACATTTTTGTGGAAAGAAAGAGGGCACCTTGATTATAAGGGCAATTTGGAGTCATTTTACATATGTCTATTCACCCATCCTTATAGCCTAAGAAAATAAAATAACTGTTTTCCTTATGAACCATGTGGAACAACAGTTATCAGAGCTGTCCTTGCTTGTAGGCAAAATGGAGACCCACCTATGGCCAGCTGGGACAGGAAGGGGGTCTCGGATGCAATCTGCTCTGCCAATCATGCTTGAAATTCCACCCCAAGAAATGAATGTTTTACACATTTGACCCTTATAAAAATGCAAGCAATGCTGGGAGGGATTATAAATTATTAATATAAGGTTATGTGTTTATCCAGTCTCTCCTTTAGATATTGTATTGGGAAGAATGAAAAGAGTGCATACCTAGTGCTGGGGGTGTCAGAGAAATGGAGAATGGCATTAGGAATCGGAGCTGTGTCACAATAGGTTCTGAACAGAGGCTTCACTTTCAGGCCAACAAAAGTTTAAAGTTTAAAACCTCACTTGCCATATATACTTGTGCTCAGAAAGCTAGCAGTAGCAGCTCAAAGTGTGATCACTCCCCGATCTTTGTTCTATAGTTCCAACTTATGCAGGGTTAATTAAAATCATTTATATGACTGACTTCAGAGAGGTGGTCAGGGAGCTGGGTTTATACTTCCAAGCTCCTCTAATTCAGCTGTTTGAAATAGCAGGCCACCACATCTGTTAAAAAATATATGTGTACATATTCTCCTGAATTTTTATGAGTTGGACTCATCACATCTCTGCTTTGGCTTTTAAAAAAATAGTAAAAGCTAGAATATATAGCTGGTTTCCATCCCCAAGAGTGGGTACACATATCATATTATGTGATCCTTGGAAAACGTCCCTTCCTCTGCAAAATCTAGCCACACTTGGATGTTTTCTTATGCTCAAATTGACTGCTTTTGCCAACTGTTGGACTCACTCTCACAGTACAGGTGGCCAAATCAAAATCAGGAATGAACACATGGCATAGTTTTTTTTTTCTTACCTTATCACATGTAGGACGAATATTAAAAAATGACATTGTGTATTTGTTTTCCATACAGGCCACACGCATATGCCAAGCAATATAATATTTGTTTGAGTATGTAGGATATACTTAAAACTTTCATTGGGATTTTATGTGGAATATTAGTTTTTCTTGGAACTTTGGGCCAACAACGCGTTTTTTGGAGAAATTCTCAGACCCACATAATTCAGAGTTGGCTGTCACATCTGCAGTTGTCCAGATAAAAACAAATGATCTGGGATTCCCAATGCAAATATAATGGAACAATGGCATAGATATAAAGAAGGCTACTTTGCAAATAAATCACTTTCTCTGTATTTGTATTCTCCTTATGTTAGAGCTTCATGCTTGCAAACTCCTCAATAAATTAATAAACAAAATGGACTGTATAAGGGACAATTGACCAGGTTAGTGTGTGGCTTGGAAAGGGCATGATCTAATAAGTACTAAAGAATAAAGGAAACACAATCACTGTCTTGATAGCTTTGAAAGTGCACTAGAATGTTCATTTCTCTAGACATATAGAACTAGAGACAGAATTTGACCAGTATTCAAGCACGTAAGGATGGCATTTACAACTCTTTGAATTACATAAGTAATACAGAGTTCTCCTGTAAAAGTTGTTAGGTTCTTACCATTAAAAATATTCCAAAAGAAGGTGAATGATTATTTCTCAGGTTTTTGGGAAGCACAGTCTCTACTCTGAGAGAAGGATTGGTAATGAATGTTAGAATCCACTTCAATTCTGTTATGGCATGATTTATTTGAACCCATATATATTAGTACCTCATTTCCTTCCCATATGGCTAAGTGTTTCTATTTAATATATTTTCATCTTTCACATAATGCTCTTAATCACACTGGTTATGATATTTTGCTATTATTTGATATATGCCCATTAAATAATGATTTCAATTTTCCTATTTGGCTTGTGGAATTAATCTCATAATTTTAAGGTCATGCTTTATAAAACACTCAATATTCTGGTGAGAGAAGTACAAGTGAAATCTCAGGCAGAATAGAGTGCCTGGAGTCTTATGTGAATGTATCAGTAGGTTTTCTATTTATTATGGTTGTACTGGATCAATTAAGGTGCTACAAGTGTTTTTCTTTCATTTGGCTATTTCTAACAATAAGACAAACATTGAAGAATCAGTTTATTCCTTGATGAAAAATAATTTTTTTAAATTATAATTCCTTGTTAGAGCTAAAGCATTATGTATTGTATATGATATGCAAAATGTAAACAATCTTTACTAATTCACTGAATATATATATTTCATTTCTAAGAAAAATGGCACATATAAATTAAAAAGGTACTATTTCAAGAACTTTAGGTCTTATGGGAGAAAGTTGAAATTCATGCAGAAATGACTATGGGACAAGATGGAAAATGTTAAGTGACAGAAGGAGTTCCATTACATTGCTATTTCAGTTCAGAAAAGAGCATTACTTGAGGTTGGAAGGTTAATGGAAAAGGTAGCATTTGAGCAGAGCCTTAGGGTATGGAGAATTTGGGTATCTACAGATGACAAAGATGTATATTTAAGCCCCTATAGCAGCAGAGCAAATGGGTGGATGCTGAATAGCAGAATAGGAGAAACATTGAATACATGAACAAACATCAAACATCATAGCAAATGATCTACCAAGTTAGATTATGCCATAGTAGTGAACTTGGGCTGTGATTGTTAACACATGGATCACTAGGGGATACTTCTGAACAGATACATGGACAGCAATTTTATATTTTAAAGGTGAACTGGAAGTGATGAGTAGGACTGATTAGAATAGGAAAGGAATGGAGTTAGTGATACAAGCTAGGGAAATACTTCCATACTTGAGATAAGAGATAACATGAGCTGGAGGACTGAAACAAAGTGGTATGGAATCAAGAAGCAGATGAGCAAATGACATACTATGCTATCAGAATTAAAGTAGACTGGATGTTGAACTTGGGCTCAAAAGATATTACAAGGACGTAATAGCAAAAAAGCAAGAGAAAAGCAAGCTTAGAGAAGAAGATTTCACTCTCAGTTCTGAGCTTGCTGAATGAGCAGTCTGGGTGAGACAGCCAAGCTAAAGTGTCAGTAAGCATTGGATATATAGGACCAACTTTTAGAAAGTGGACTGTGCATCAGTAGAAATAAATTTGGGAGTTACCCACAACAGTCTCTGTTTATAAAAAGGATGAGATAAATAAAGGAGTGAACACAATGTATATCTTACAACTTATTTAAACTTTATAAAAATATAAACACATGCTAGTTTTAAAAGTGTATTTCCTTAAAAGAATGAAATGGACCTATTGTGGGTGTGGGTGTGTTTTTTTTTTCATTATTCCTATAAGAGCAAATCAATTCTTAGAGAAAAACATATTCTATGTTAACCTTCGCCTTTATTTCGTGTTTATTTTAGCAATGAAATGGACATTAAGGGAGGTCTTTAAAACTACTTATGTTATTTAGTATCATTCTGATAAATTGTAATACTGTATTGCACAGCCAAGACCTGATGATTTTTTTTAATAAACCATGACACACAATGATATTTTATCAGGATTCAAGATGTCCATTTTTTTTATCTGCAGTTAAACCATCATTCATTCTCTTTTTAGTCTTGTCCCAGGAACAATTAGCATGAAAGGAAATGCTGATTTGTGTGCTCAGCCCTGTACAACTGAAATGGACCAAAAATTAATTGGACATTCTAACAATGATAATGACCATTGCTACATTTAATTTTTATTAGATCTGTAGTGATTATTCTCTTTTATCACTCTGTTCTCATTGATATAATGTACTGGAATGCAAGAAGATAAGCATTTCTTTAATCTATGTGGAGTATGTCCCCAAAACAATTATTTTGCAATTGTGAGTTCTTGATCTCAAATACTGTGTACCAGGGAAGAAAAGTGGACTGCTCTATCCCTTTTTGGACAACTAAATATTTTCAACACTTTTCCTGCACAGTATCACCTCAAAGGGCTACTCTAATTAGTCAAAGAATCTTTCCTGCCGGGTGTGACATTTTCGCAGACATGATGTCACCTTCCAAAATTTCTTGGCTCACTAAAGGAAATATGAAACATGTTGACGTTATGCTGAAGATTAATTGGGTTCTAATTTTTAATTTTGGAAATCTTCTTGGTCCTTTTGAGTGACAGCTGAGATCAAACTTGTGAATATATTGGAATAAATCACCTAAGGGGATACTGTCCTCAGGGAATTTACAATCTTTAATAGAGATGTCATATAAGTGCAAGATGGCTAGTCGACTACATATGGCAGACAGTCTGAGCTTCATGTCAGGTTTCACAGAAGAAGAGATTAAGCTAAATTTAGATAAAACAAAACTATTTTATTCCAGTGTCATAAATTCTATGCTATCATTACTAAAGTTTTTGGACTATCTGACTATCTCAAGTTTCTAAAAGGCTTTGAAAAGGTATCAGGCTTTGTGATTTGTCACATTTTAAAATGTTAAGGATTATTTTTTACCTAATTCCAAGATAGGATGGTAGGATTCTCCTATTTTTAAATATCACTAACTATAGTTTAATCCGTTATATATTTATGCATATATTTTGAAATTAAACTGCAGAATTTTAATTTAAGTAGATTTTTCACATCTAACTTACTTTTATAAAATATATATGAATTAATTTCTTAAGTTTGAAGTTGAAAGCTAATAAACCTTTATATTATGTTAGTGCTTCATACTTAGCAGCATAAATATAGTGTTGTTTGTTTCCTCCATAATAAACAGAGAGGAAAGGAGAGGGATAGAGAGTTAGAACCATCGATGAGAGAGAAACATCGGTCAGCTGCCTCCTGCACTCCCCCAACCAAGGTACATGCCCTTGACCAGAATCAAATTTGGGACCCTTCAGTCTGCAGACCGACATTCTATCCACTGAGCCAAACCGGTTTCAGCTCAGAAAGACTTTCTGAAAGAGGATTATGGAAAGAAAGAAGTCCAACAGGATTTCTGTTTTCTGGCTTAAACAACTGGACACACGCTGAAGGCACTTCTCATTGACAGGTTTTGTGGTTTGGTTATTAATTTAGATGATCTGTATTCATCTTGATCAAATAATCTCTTTGGTCTGTATTACTGTGCAAACCTCAGGTAACCATTAATCAGTTAATACCACCTTTTCTTCTCACCATTCAACATATGTTGCCTCTGTGAGAGTCTAGACATATCTTTAAATAATGCTGGTTAGGGAATGTATAGACATCTTGTCCCAGTGTCCCCAGCTTCGGTTGAATATTTGTACATGTTTGGTACAAAGTTTACTTTATTTTCATAGTGAAGAAAGATGGTATATGACTTGAAAGTATTAGGAACAGTGGGTTCTTTGGAAAGTCCAGGTGCTTGTGTGTGTGGAGGGCAGTGTTAAGGGACAACCATGCTGATACCTGAGTGTCTGCCTGTTGACAAAACCAAATTTAGAATGTCTTAAGGAAAAGTTAGGATTTGGCGATGAAGAAATCTGACCCCAGAGTATAAACTGTGGAATAAGTATGGTGATGGAAGCAATCATAGACTGAAATGCTATTCTTAGGGCATAGACGAAGCATCCTTTGCTGCCCTCTCAGTACAGGCTTTGAATTGAGAGCAAAGCTGGCCTTCAATTCCAACTCTGACATTTATCAACCTTGTGGCCTTAGGAAAATTGTTCATTCTGAGCCTCAATTAAATTTTTTTTTTTGCAAAAGGTAAAGAGTAATAATTGTTTTGTGAGATTGCTATGGAATTTAGGTGTACTCATTTTGGAGTGCTTACCGCATTTGTTTTTCTAAAAGTATTTTTTTATTTAAAAATTGAATAAGATTATTTGTTTATGTATGCTTTTATTCACTGACCTGTTTGAGGATCTCATAGCAACTATTGTGGACTAAGCTTGTTGCTGGGCATGCAAAATAAATGAAAACATCATGTAACATTTTCTAAACTTAGTAGGTGCTATGTGCTATTGGAACTTATATAAAAATAATTTTAAAAAAGACTTGGGGAGATAAAAAAAAGGACTAGAAATTCATTTCAGACTTATTCATAGCAGAGAAAATTAGAGAAAGATGTTGTAAAGGACAGAAGGATATAAACAAAATAAAAGTAAGAAATTGCTTCATCTACTTAAGAGATGATGAGTAGTTTAGTATGGGTGAATGAAGGGTGTATGTAGGTTGGAAGATGTGATGATAGATAAAATTTAAAAATGAGTAAGATGTTTGGGCTTGATATGATAAGGAGACATAAATAGGCATCATTATGGTTTTCAACTAATTTTCAAACACTTTGCATACACATGTGAACCTTCAGACACACAATCTTGGCATTTGCCATTTTAAATGCCTGGGATATATTTTAGTCTGCCCTTTACTCTGGTACATGGCACCTTTTAAATAATTTTAAAGAGGTAGACTTGAAATACAATAAACAGTATGTATTTAAAGTATGCAATATGGAAAATTTTGACCAACATGAACCTATGGGAGCATCATCATAATCTAGACAGAGAACCTGGCCATTTTCCCAAGTTTGTCCAAGTCCTTTTGTAATGATACACTCCTATCTGTTTGCATCCTCTCCCTGGTTAGCCACTGATCTACTTGTCACTATAGTTTCTATTTTCTAAAATTTTAGATCAATAGACAAATACATTATTGTGGACTTCTTTCACTCAGCATAAATATATTAAGATTGATCCAGGTGGCTGCTTTTACGAATCAGCAATTCTCTATTAGTGTTAATTTTCCATGGTATGAGTGTGTTACAATTAGTAGAGTTCCCTCTGACATTTGACTTGTTCCCAGTTTGGAGGAAAAGCATAACTTCTACTCATTTCCATTAACTAGATCTCAGTCACATGGTCACTCCATGTTGCAAAAAGAAAGGGACCATGTTTGAGCTGAGTTTCCCAAAAATAATGTGAAGAGAATTTGGTGGGCAATTACCATGCTGTTAACACTAAGAAGCTGAGTTTAGCTTGACCCATTTAATGACCTAATTATGTTAAGTTTCTCATGACATAAGGTGTGTAACTTGTGTGGCCAGTACAACATCAGAAAATAGGCTTTAGGCCCTAACCTTTTTGGCTCAGTGGATAGAACCCCTGTGGACTCAGGGGTCCCAGGTTTGATTCTGGTCAAGGGCATGTATCTTGGTTGCAGGCACATACCCAGTGGGAAGTGTGCGGGAGGCAGCTGATCGATGTTTCTCTTTCATCGATGTTTCTAACTCTCTATCCTATCCGTCTCCTTTCCTCTCTGTAAAAAAATCAATAAAATAGAAAAAGAAAATAGGCTTTGGAAGAGCATTTGAAACCATTCTGTACAACAGATAGAGGAAGTTCTTTTCTACATTAGGAATCTACAAATGTTCCTACCTTAAGGCACTTCCTGCCAGAAATGTGGCAAATTCACAATTTGAAATTCCTTCTATACTATCTTCTCTCAGGCCTTGCTCCATGTTCATGATGTATTAAGTAAATTATGATTTAATTGACAATGTAAATCTCTTAATTATTGTCCACCAGCAAGATTGTGAAGGAAAATGTTCTCACACACAAGGAGTGTAAGTGTAACCTAGAATGGCAGGTCCCTGGACTCTGTGTTACTTTATATACTAGTACATTATTTAAATATGAGAGTCATATCAACTTCAAAGTAGACATGTTCTTGAAAGCCTTTTTAAAAACTAAAACTTCAAGATAATTATTAAAACCTAAAACTTTCTTTAAGAAATGTAATGTCAAAATCACATAACCCTATATAGTAAAATAGTGTATTTATTAAAAATTAGCATAGCTGATGTTATAGTAAAATCATCACCATAAGGAATATTATATTAAGATGTATACATATTTTTAATTTTTACAAGTTAAATATCAGTTCTTGGTTCACCCCACCTTCCCACCCTCCAATAATAATAGCTAGCATTCAGAGGGGTGGCATCACATCAGTACCATTTAATTCCAGAGAGAAAAAAGCAGAAAGGTGTTTGAATAGTAGGCTCAAAAATAGAGTTGTATTAATGCAAAATTGAAACAACAAGAATACCTTTAAAATACATATCTAAATAGCTCTAAATCCTTCTTAAGAAATTGAGATATTATTTTTTGCCTTGTTCATTTTGTACAATTCAATAAAGTACTTCAAGTAAATTGATAATATTAAAAATCATTTCTAGGATTCCTTTTAGTGGAATAAGAGCAATGATGAGTCTTTTCCATTAAGTTCCAGGGGTGAGGTGAATATATTAACTTGCTACTGCCACCACAGGGATCAGCATGAGGCAGTACCGATGAGAATGGAGTTATTTACCCACCCCATCCTAATTGGCCTCCTTGGGCCATTGCCAGCAGAACTGGCTTTCTGATTCTAATAAATAGTGAAGATCCTCTGTATTTCCTGCCAGTATCTTAATGGTAGCCCAGCCTGGTACTGGTCAGAACAAGCAAGTAGCGTGATTTAATCATGGTTGAGCATCCTATTCTGAAATTGACTCTGTAATTACAACTTATCCCTAACCACTCAGTGCAGTGAATATCAACATGTGAAAAACTATATCAAAATATTCATATAAAAGTGACTTTAACAAGTTACATAAGGCTTCATATTAATTATATTTTATCTAGTGAATGGCAGATAAATATTTTCACCCAGATAATATAAACAGTGTCCTCAAATATAGATTTTGGTTTTTGCTACAAGTTGTAAAAGCTCCCTCTGTGTTCTTTCTCCAAGTATCCCATACATTTTATATATAGGAAAGCACCTCTGAAAATTTGGTCTGTAGCCCTAAGTACCTACAATGCTATGGCATTAAGGAAAACTTGGTGAGTTGGAGAGATGCTCTTGAAAATTAAATATCCAATCACTATTTTATCAATCTTCATTCTTTGGCTTATATATTTGATAGTCTGCTTATAAGTTCTCATGATATAGTAGAGCCCCTAGCTGCACAAATCTTTAGCTTCCTCTACTTTAAATGACTTCTCTCTCCTTTCTCCATTAACAAACTATTTCCATACTAAAATATAGATTTTGTCATCATCTGGTACTGTTGGAAATCTTGAACATTCTACCCATGGTTCTTGTCTTTCTGCTTGCTTATTTACCTTCTTCTATAAATTTATTCTTCAAGATTCCCAATCTGTGCACACACCCCTCTTCTCCCAGTCATCATTCCCTGCTGATTCCTTTAGAATTCCAATATTCCTATGATGCCTTAGCAAATAATTTTGATTGCATAGTCATTAGAACATTTACTTTTCTCATCCAATATATAGTATCTAACATTTAAAGTCAATGTTAAAATTAATGCAAATAGTCTCTTTGCTGCTTTACTTCTTGTTGAAGAACTCAATTACTAAAGACTGTTGAGCTTATTGTAAGTGGCCTTATTTGAGGAGAAAATTATAGCTGCAATGGGATACCTCCACACATCTACTGAAATGGCTAATATTTGAAAAAGACACAGCACAACTATTTGGCAGTCTCTTAACAAGTTGAACATTCACTTACATTATGATCCAGCAATATTACTCCTAAGTATTTACTTAAGAAATATTAAAATATATGAAAATAAGACTTGCAGACAAAAGTTCACAGCAACTTTACTCATAAATGTCAAAAATTAGAAATAATCCAACAAGACAATAAGAATACAAACTATGCTATGACAAAATAATGAAGTTCAACCTGCACTAGAGAGTAAAAATGACATGCAAGCATGGATGATGAACTGAAGAAGCCAGATATAAAAGAATATACATACCATATAATTTCATCTATATAATGTTCTAAGATATGGTAAACAAAATTATGGTAAAACTTACTAGAATAGTGTTTCCTCTGGGGGCAGAGGAAAGCTTAAGAGGATAATTTTGTCAAAACTCATGTCTGTGCAATTCATGATACGTTTTTTAATAAAATACTTTATTTTTAAAATGCCCCTACCTTTTTCAATGTTTATTCCATTTTCAGAGACTTTCTGTTTGTTCAAATGTGGGAACCTCTTTCCACGTCCCGCGTGGTTCAGGGTTCCCGGGTCAGGGTTCGGGTTCTGAAGGAGGCCGCACGCAAACGAAATGAGGCGATATTGGGGGGCCAGGCGGGAGCCTTCCTCTAGTGGAAAGAACTGCCCCTTGCTCTGGCCTTTTTCTCCCTTTTATTAAGGCTTTGGGACACACCCCTAGCCTTTAGGCAGGAAATAACAAAAACAGAAATTAACAAGAAACAAACATAAAGGTTGCTTCAACCAATAATGTTTCAACTAAACAGTGAGTAATTAGCTCTGACCTTTCAGAGCAATTAAGGTTGACCAGCCTTCTGGCTTCCTGTTTACATCCATTTAGTGAGAACAATATTTGGTTTCCAACATTCAAATCTCTCTGCTACTTCAATTTTGCCCATCTATACCATCCTTACAATCATCGTTCCCCTTTGTCTATAGATAAACATAAATACCTTTTTTAAAAATTATTTTTCTTGACCCTGCCATCTTCAGAAAATATATTAACATTTCTGCAAACTTTTTGAAATAACAATATCAATTTCCTTTACTCTCAACCTTCTAATCACACTATAGACTATTGCAATTTGGATATTGTTCCCATTAGTCTTTTAGTTTGTTCTCAATAATTCTATTTGTATATTTATAATCTTACTCTTTGGGCCCTTGTGTTTTTTGATACAGTTGACTAGTATTTTTAAATTCTCATCTTCCTGACCTCAGTTTATTTCTATCTTGAATACTTTTGCTCTGGAGCTTTTTCTCTTAACACCTAAGCGCTAGTGATTTTGTTTCCCCCAGATTCTGCCTTGGTCCTCTTTTTCACCAGTTTTAAACACAAAGTTAAAAAAAAGAATACTTTGATGACATTAAGTACTACATATCTAGTTTACCTTGTGACCTTTTACCTGAGATATTCCTAGACACCCCCAAATCAAAATCTGAACTCCTTGCCTTATCAATTAGAGAACCTCTTCCATCTGAACTATTTCCTTTCTTGCTAATGGCCTCAGAAGTTAATGACAATGCAAAACAAACAACAAACAAAAACATAGAAACAAAATAAACACTTTAGCTAACTTGACTTTTCTTCCACTTGACTGCATTCTCTAATACCCAGCCAATCAATTACTTTATTATTATTATTTTTTTTAACTTTACAGCATAAACTGGGATAGTTTGTGACAACAAATACATAAATGAGGAAGGGGCAAAGGTTGAAACTGTCAAAGCAGATTGGAGAACAGATACAATCAAAAGAAAACTGAAACTTGTAGACACAATCAATTACTTTAATACCATCAAGAAAATATCATCATGATTTTATTGTCTTCCCTCCTTGATTCTGTCTGGTTCAGGCCTTTATCTTCTCTTGCCTATGCTAATGTAAATTATTCTTTATCTTCTCTTGCCTATGCTTCTGAGTTGTTATTCCTTTCTCTATTATTGTCCTTGCCAGTCTACATTCTACATTGCCAACAGTAATCTTCTCTTTAAATTACAAATCTTGTCATGGTCATATTTTTACTCATATATTTTAATAGTTGTCTATTCATTACCTGAGAAAGCCCCTTTTACTTAGCATGTTAAGGATTTCATAATTTGTCCAGCAAACCACATGTAACAAACATTGTTTATTGCTTCCCTCAACCTCTACCATCTTCTTCTTTGTTTATAAAACTCAGTTTTATGAGGTGTGTGGAAGAGATTCATTTACTTCACTTCTTTGGGGTTGGTCATGTGTTCCTCTTCTGTAGAGTAATAAATGTATTTGGAAGAACCTTCTGGGAGTTTTTGGAAGTTTTTCCTCTATGACTGGAGTCACAACTTCTTTGTTTTAGCTTTTGAATGTAATGGCTGGAGGACTTGATATTTGAAAGTCTTGTAACCATATTGTAGCCACAGAATAGGAGTAAAGGCCAAGAGATTTAACAGATATGCCAACTCAAATCCATAAGTAACTAAAAAAACACCAGCTACATGTCAACTCTAACACAGTTATTTATTTATTTATTTATTTATTTATGTATGTATGTATTTATTATTTATTTTTAAAGAACTGAGAAATCTTTTTAAAGTATAAAGTTGAGTTAAAGGTAAAATAGAAATTTCCAGGCATTGATGAAATTGTCTAACAGCTTTTATGGGAGAAAAAAATACCTCCTGGGTTTTAAACTTCCCTTCAATGCCTCCCTGAATGACACACTTTTTTTTAAAATATATTTTATTGATTTTTTTTACAGAGAAGAAGAAGGATAGAAAGTTAGAAATAGGTATAGTAAATTATAAAGTGACCAAAAACATACTTACTATTTACCTCAATAGACAACCTCAGTGCATACTTTTTTAAAAATATATTTTTTATTGATTTTTTTACAGAGAAAAAGGGAGAGGGATAGAGTTAGAAACATCGCTGAGTGCTGCCTCCTGCACACTCCCCACTGGAGATGTGCCCGCAACCAAGATACAGTACATGCCCTTGAACGGAATCGAACCTGGGACCCTTCAGTCCTCAGGCCGACGCTCTATCCATTGAGCCAAACCGGTTTCGGCGACACACTGTCTTTATAGGGATTCCCTCCTACCCTTTTCTCCCTCACATCCCACGATCAAGTCTCACCAAAGTTTCACTGTGTCTAAGGCACAGTGCTACTTATTTTCTGTTTTGAAATCACATATTTTTATCTCTTTACCTGGAATACTTTCTCTGCCATATGGCCTCTTACCCATCCTGAAACATATGCTCAAACAAGGTGTCCTCTATAAAGCCTTCACCCAGGGTTAGCCCAGATTTTCTCCTTGTCTCCATAACCCTTAATACATATCTTGATTTTTACCATCATCCTTTCTTTTTATTATTAATTTTAAGTACTCATTTACCTTTTAAAAATTGAGAATATTGTCAATAGGAACTGTAACTTATTATTTTCTTTGTATATTTGGAAGGGTAGTCAGTAACTATTTATGTAATAAAACTAAAACAAAAGAATGGTGAATAAAACTTACCCTGTGTATGTGTGCATTTTTCTACCAAACTATTTATTTGATCTTAAAAAGGATGCACAGCTGAAATCGGTTTGGCTCAGTGGATAGTCGACCTGCAGACTGATAGGTCCCAGGTTCAATTCCGGTCAAGGGGAAGTACCTTGGTTGTGGGTGCATCCCCAGTAGGGGGTGTGCAAGAGGTAGCTGATCCATGTTTCTCACTCAACGATGTTTCTAACTCTCTATCCCTCTCCCTTCCTCTCTGTAAAAAAAAATCAATAAAAATATATATTTTTAAAAAAGTATGCACAGATGTTGTCTATTACGGTAAATAATAAGTATGTTTTTGGTCACTTTATAATTTACTATAACTATTTTCTAATTTTATTTGTAGTGTTATTACAAAATTTTAAGGCACTTATGTGTATAAATTTTGCACACATTGTCATTTATTTTGTGTTTGGTTTTCAGGTGCACAAAGCACTGATGCTATATGCCAGGAATATTTCCAGGTTCTTGCTGAACAAATTAACAAAATGTGTTTTTGTTTTTTATGTGCTCATAAAAATGTATCTGATACAAAAATAGCTATAGAACTAAATGAATATATAATGTGGTCATGCCACCAATGTTTTCATAATCATTTTTCTTTATGGTATGTTCTATGAAAGACATTTACCCTCAAGCTACACAACTATAAAATGTCTTTCTGACATAAACACAGGCAAATGATTCTAAAACTAAAGATTTTACTGAATAAAACATACCAATAATTTAGAGGTAATCAAGAGATTAAAAATGAAGCACCTGTTATAAGAACTATGACATTTACTAAGAAAAGATTCACCTGCACTTACATCTGCTCCAGAGTAAAACAACACAGCTGGGAAAATGCCTGAAGGATTCCCTTCTCTTATCACTGTCAAAAACTACTGTGCTTTTATAAGGTAAGTAATTCCTGAAAGACATAACATATTTCTTTAGCATATTGTGAGGAAAATGTGTGGTGCATGAGACACAGGGTTTTCAATGAGTCATTCTTCCCTTCCCACATTCTTGCAATATGCAGCATACATTGACCATTCTTGTCTTCTGAATCTTGTTATCAGAATGATTCTCTATTTATTTTTGTGAACGATTGAAACTATTTATTTTCCTATTCTATAAAAAAAGTGGAAAATAATCTAGTCATAGGAAATGTTTAATGAATGCATATTGATTGAAAAACTAGTGTCATTGATGGAAGAATGAAAGCCTTCAACAGAGTAAAAGAAGAGGAAGAAGAATTTTCAGGACAATCCTTGATTCTTTTATTTTTAATAAAAGTACTTTTTTTTCTGTCTGTCATGCCATTTATCAAACTTGTTTTCTACTTGCCTAAAGCTGTGGAAAAAGCATTGATGTGGAAATCGGAAAATCTAGAACCAATCCAGGCCAGTTCTTTCACCTACAAGAGTTCTGATTTTTCTCCAGAGAATAGTTGAACTAGATTATGCAGATAAGTTCATTTAGTAAGAAAATACACAGTTATTTTCAACTAACATTTATTCTCTGCCTGATTCATGTCTGGAAAGTTTGAAGAAAAACTTATTTTTGTTCTATATATATTTTTCTTAAAATTGTGATAAGAGATTTTACATTTTGTTTGTGATCAGAGAGTTGATGCTGAGTTAGAGATCTGCATTCTTACTTTTTTTTAAAATATGTTTTTCCTCCTTAATTTTAGAGAGAGGGAGAGAGAGATAAAATCATCAATGTTGGGAGAGAAGCATTAATCGCTACCTTCTGCATTCTGCCCCGCCAGAGATCAAGCTTGCAACCTGGGCATGTGCCCTCACTGATAATTGAACCATGACCTCAGGTTCATAGGTCAACACTCAACCACTTTGCCACACCATCTGGGCTGCATTCCTATTCTTTTTCAAATCTTTTCTCCATTCCTTTTTCCTTCTAGTCCCAAACCCTGCCTATTTTACTACAAAATTATTTTTAACTCTCAGCTAGAGTTTATATTATTCTGGTTCTTACCATTTTATGGAATTAGTTATAGGTATTAAATACATTCGGGAAGGGGTTTTATTTAATCTGAAGATGCTTTGGAAACCACATTCTTTTATTGTCGTATTATTTATGGTTTTTTTTTTTTACCAGTTGAGTTTCTGACTCTCAACACATTTTATGTGAAATGATTTCTACAGATTTAATTATTATTATTCATAACAAATTTCTAATCCTGTACCAGTCACACACTAGGTACTTAAAAAGAACTGTTTGTTTATTTATTTTATTAATTTAAAAAATGTTTACTCAATCTAAAAGTAAGTGCATCTACCTTTTTTTCATTAGACCTAATACAAATAAAGTAAATAATTTTAAAAAATTCAAGTTAACCCTACTCAGTTTGGCTCAGTGCATAGAGCATCGGCCTGGAAACTAAAGGGTCCCAGGTTCGATTCTGGTCAAGGGCACATGTCTGTGTGTAGGCTCGATCCCCAGTAGTGGGTATGCAAGAGGCAACCGATCAATGATTCTCTCTCATCATTGATGATTCTATCTCTCCCTCTGCCTTCTTCTCTGAAATCAATGAAAAATATATTAAAAAATTTAAATTTAAAAAACATTTAAAATTACTTCTTTGTACAAGTGCTAGTTTTGTGGATATTTGATCATATTGTATAAGAAACTATATTCTTTCTCAGGGCTTTTGTGGTAGCCAAAATGATTTCTTTATTTATGTTTATATCTGATATTTGGAGGCTAGTTACAAAGAAATACCCATAACCTAGATTTTTATATGTATGTATTTTTATTATTGACAAAATTACAGATGTATCCCATTTCTCCTCCTCCTTATATCCTTCTCCTCCTAGCCCATAACACTCTCTCCCCACATACACATCTTAATCACTCTATTGTCTATGCCCATGGACTTTGGATATAAGTATATAAATTCTTTGGTTTGGTTTATCTCTCATTCTCTCCCTCCCAGGTATGTCAGTCTATTCCATGCCTCCATGCTTCAAGTCTTATTTTGTTGGTTAATTCATTTTGTTCATTAGATTCCACAAATAAATGCAATCATGTGACATTTATCTTTTTCAGATTGGCTTATTTCACTTAGCGTAATAGTCTCCAGATCTACCCATGCTATCCCAAGGAGTATGAGATCCCTCTTTTTTATAGTTGCATAGTATTCCATTGAGTAAATCTCCTACAGCTTTTTAATCCATCCACCTATTGATGGGCATTTGGGATGTTTCCAAATTTTAGCTATTGTAAATAACACTACTATGAATATAGAGGTGCAGATATTATTTCTAGTTGATGTTTAAGGGTTTTTAGGGTATATTCTAAAAAGGGGAATCACTGTGTTAAACAGCAGTTCCATTTTTAATTTTTTGAAGAAATTCCATACTGTTTTCCCAAGTGGCTTCACCAATCTGCATTCCCATCAGCAGTGAACTAGTGTTCCCTTTTCTCCATGTCCTCCTCAGCACTTGTTGCTTGTTAATTTATTGATAGTAACCATTCTGACAGGTATGAGGTGATATCTCATTGTGGTTTTAATTTGCATTTCCCTGATTATTAGTGACTTTAAGCCTTTTTTTCTGTCTCTTGACCATTGTATGTCCTCTTTGGAGAAATGTCTATTCAGGTCCTCTGCCCATTTTTAAATTTTTTTTGTCTTCCTTTTGTTGAGTTTTATGAGTGCTTTATATATTTTGGATATTAACCCCTTATCAGATGTATCATTGGCAAATGTGTTTTCCCTTACAGTTGGTTCCCTGTACAAAAGCTTTTTAGTTTGATGTAGTCCCATTTGTTTATTTTTTCCTCTGTTTTTCTTGCCCTAAGAGATGGCAAAAATTCTGCTATGTGAGTTGTCTGAGATTTTACTCCTTATGTTTTCTTCTAGGATTTCTATGGTTTCATGGCTTATATTTAAGTTTTTTATCCATTTTGAGTGTATTCTTGTGTATAGTATAAGTTGGGTGTTCTAGTTTCATCTTTATGCATGTGTCTGCCCAGTTTTTCCAACTCTATTTGTTGAAGAGAGTCTATATAGTATGTTCAAATATTAATTGACTGTAATTGTGTGAATCAATTTCTAGAGTCTCTGTTCTGTTCCATTGGTCTATATGACTGTTCTTATGCCAGTACCAGGCTGTTTTTATTATAATGGTATATAATATAGTTTTTATGACTTTACTGTATCATGGTTTCTATGAATAACATTTTTATGCAAGTTCATGTGATATAGTAAACTCTGTATTGAGTTTCAGATTGGCTCCACATTTATGGACAATCTCTAACACGCATTCACAAAGAAAATTTGGCTCAGTTATTTATTTTTCCTAAATCTCAAGTTTTTAATTTGAAAAGTTAGAATCATAATATACCTTCTGGTTTTATTTTTTAAGAAAGAAAAAGCATACACGTAGAAAGTATTGGATGCATAGTGTTATATATACTGTAGATGCATATTATTAAGCACACTCTAGATCCACTGATGGTCTTAGGTTCTTCAGCAGCAGTTCTTAACCTGTAGGTCGTGATCCCATTCACAGGGGTCACCTAAGACCATCAAAAAACAGAGATATTTACATTACAATTCATAACAGTAGCAAAATTATGAAGTAGCAACAAAAATAGTTTTATGGTTGTTGGTCACTATAACATGAGGAACTATATTAAAGGGTTGCGACATTAAAAAGGTTGAGAACCATTGCTCTAGATGCTATTATGCAATTGAAAGATAAAATATTTACTGTTCTAAAACTGTAATTGACCCAGAAAAAATAATTTTTACTATAAAATCATCTTTCCTTTCAAGATAGTCCCAGAGGTGACTCTCCTCCATGATTCACTAGCTGTGCATAGCAATCTATCACCTGTCCTTCTTCTGAGACAAGAGTAAACAGAATAATGCTCCTTTTCTCTCTTTCCAAATCTCCATGGCCTGATTCATGAAACCTGGGAATATGTTACATTACATGATAAAAGGGTGTTTACAGATATGATCAAGATTATGGACCTTAAAATAGATAAACTATTATAAATTTCTCTGTTGGGTTCAAACTAATCGCATGAGCTCTTAAAAAGAAGAGAACTCTCTCAGGCTAGAAACAAAGGAATGCAGCTGAAGGGGAATCATGAAGATCCCAAGTATGTGCATAATCTGAGTGCTACTGTTGGTTCTAGATTAGGATTCACATGTGAAAACCAGGGAAATATCTCTAGGAGCTAAGCTAAAAGCCAGAAGGCGAGATGTCAGTCTTACAACCTCAAGGACCTGTGCTCTGCCATAATCTGAGAGACTGTGGAAAGAGATTCCTCCCTAGAGCATTCAATAGGAGCCCAGCAGGCCTACACATAAACTTTGGGCTTGTGAGATCCAGAGCAGAGAAACCAATCAACCCGGACATCTGACCTACAGATCTGTGGTATAATAAACGTCTGTTGCCTTAAGTCCCTACCTTGTGGTAAGTAGTTATGGCAACAATAGAAAACTAATAAAGAAAGGAACATAACTACCCTGGATTAACCAGACAGCACTATCTGCCCCAGTATCTGGGGGCTCCAAAGCAAATCAAACAGCAACCCCACTCATAACCAATAGCAAACAATTAAAAAGGGAGTGTTGGTAGAGTATACACTTAAGAAAATTAAACCTTATAGGCAAATACTGTCTGTCTGCAGAGTGAAGTCCACCTGACTAACACACACAAAAAACTGGGATCATTACAGAGTAATGAAAGTCCTCCTTTTCGAATGTTAGGGCTATTCTAAATAAAAGTGCAGCTTAAACTGCGGAGAGATTTGAAAACAGCTTCTCACTGCCTAAATCAATCTTCACAGTATCCCTACATTTTTGTAAATGATGTATTGGGCTTCTTGGCAGGGCCAGATGTTGATGTGGACTTTTATTTGTTGGACAGGAGGTTATAGAGAACTCCCAATATAAACGTGTCCACTCTGGATTTCATTAGGGAACAAATGAGCTACGGCCAGTCCTGGGGTTTAAAACAGGGACCCAGGCTCAAAAGCACAGCTGTTTCCTTCTATTTCCAGGTCAGAAAAAAAAAAAAAGCAGTGCTGCTGGAAATTGACCAGGTCCCCTGCCGACCCCCTGCTGGTCATTGGGCTGCCCTTTGAATTCAGCTGGTCCCCAGCTGTCTATGAATCCTGCCTCCCTCACCTGTCTCCCTGAAGGGCTCACCTCAAACAGGAGGGATTAGGACCAAGAGAGACAGTGGAGCCCCTCTGTCCATTTCAATCACAGTTCATGTATCTTTGTTTCCTTCTGGTCAGGACCCAAAACCTCTGGTTGTAGACTGGATTACATTTGTGAAACCATTTTACCTGATTTGGCAAGTTGTTTCCCTGTCTTCCATAGTGGATGGAGTCAAACTTTCATTCACAGGGTTGTCCGGGCTATTTTTTTGTTCGCTTGTTTATAGCTATGAATCACTGTGGGGGAAAGGACCCATTTCTTATTCCTACCTCAGGGATCATCTAACTGTCTTGCTCTGGGAAATACACAAAGTGTACTATACAAAGAAGCACTTTAGTTTTACTCATTCTAAATTTATTGCCTTTTTAAATTTCATAACCTCTTTTACTCAATGTATTATGCATAGGTTTACTTTTGGCAGTCTGAATGTCTACCAGGACATGCGTCCAAAATCCAGTCCTGGTGGTAATCGATAAACAAGAATACCCTTTGCCAGAGCCATTAGTCTCTGCATTTTATTCTTTCTCAGCAACCTACTAAAAAAAAAGAGAGAGAGAGAGTGAAAACCTTTAACTAATGCAAGATCTGTGGGTGTTGTCCATCCATTTACTTCTCTTTTAAAAACTTTTATTTTTAATCAAACCTTTCAAAAACTTCTTTTTTCCACAGAGATCAATACCTCCCTACACAAAGCAGGCATATTCTTTCTGATAGTTTCATTCAGGGTTTCTAAGTAGTCCTTTAAGTATTGATACTGTAGCTGAACAGAATGTATTTGAAAGTAATTGGTTGTATCATATCATGACTTTTATATTTCTTGAAGTCCTCTAAGAGTTTTACTAGAATTTTGTTTTCCTACATCCTTACTTTATCCACTTACCTCTTATCTTGAAATCTAATTCAGGGCTTCTCAAATCTTAGCCTGTCTGTGAATTCCTTGGGGATGATGTCAAGATTCTGATTCTGATTCAGTAGGTCTAGGGGAAGGCCTGAATGTCTGCATTCCTAACGCACTCTGAGGAGAGGCCCACACTCCTGTTCAGGGCTAGGGATTGGAAGTGAGGCTGTAATATGTGTCATAGGAGCACCAAGTGTAGATTCAAGCCCATTGTGTTCTATCACTCACCAGCGGAGAGACCGTGGGTGAGTTAGATACCCTGTGTCTGTCCTACTTTCTTCATATTTATTATTACCTATCTAAAAATATGCAATTAGGAGAACATGAAATAAAGTATATAAAGCACCTCCTAGTATGCCTATCCCACAGAAAACACTCAATAATGGTTTGTTTTAATTATTTCTGTTTTCTTTTTGTCTCTCAGCCACCTACAATTTTTATTCCTTTACTCAAAAGAACAGCAAGAAGGAAACAGTGTTGAGTGTCTGTGTAGAGAGAAACCTGGGCAGCAGCTGTAACCAGAGAATTCTGGAGCAGTCAGTCTAGGGAGTAGGACTCTTGTCCTCTAATGGAGGTAAACAGAGATGCTGAGGTCATTAGGAAAAATGACAAGAACAAATGTGTCCAATTCTGATAATAGTGAGGAGCAGAGCCTGTGTCCAAAGGGACATCTGTTCTAGATTAATGTTTACAGGCAGGTGAGTTCCAGGATGGATGTTACCTTTGAGGCCACCTAGAGGCAGATGAAACTGGTCCAGTGGGTGCTTCTTTCAAGGTGGACTTTGTGGAAGGACTGCCACTGACCCACAGATGCATCATGTAACATCCTGCATTTGTCTGGCCCTCTTTATTATTTATTAAGTGCTTGCATACATTGCGTCTTGCTCTTTCCCTTTGAGAGAAGAGGCATTGTTTCTATTTTCATGGCTGAAGACAATGAGATTCAAGGCAGCCTCTTCAGCCCCGTGAGGGACAAAGCTGGCTACTCTTAGGCCTTCTGCCTTTAAGCCCAGGGTACTCCGTGACTCCTTCCACTATGAGAACTGGAAATCTTTCAGAAACAGAAGTTGATGCTCAAAGTTTACAGTAGATTAGTTTGCAGTAAAAAATTCTTCTCTATGATTTTGCCTATGTAAAGCATATGTATGTTCCCCAACTTTTTTTCTATTTCCTTTTTTTAAAACAGTAGGACAAAACACAAGAAGAAAAGTGAGATGAATGTTAATAAAAATTATGGACAAAGTGGTTATGAAAGGATAGTGGAAAGCCCTGGATTGTCAAAGCATTCACAGAACTTTTTTTTTTTTTTAATATAAGGGAAAGAAAGAGAAATGGACAGAAAGGAAAAGAACAGAGAAAAAAAGACACAGTCTGATCCATCATAATGCATCTCTCTCTCTCCTTGCTTTTTTTCTTGTACTTGCCAAATTTGTTTCTTATTATTGCCTCCTAAAGAAAGATAATTTTAAAATTGAATAGTGGTTAGAGGTCATCTCTGTACAATGACTCATTTTCCATAGGAGTAGGGTGGTCTGACAAAGGCATCCATGAGAACCCCATCTGGCCATTCCCAGGCCGTCTCTCTCCATTATTGAAAGCTCTTTCCCTCCTTTCATTTTTGCTATTATTCTCAAGGGCAGGCTAAACCCAAACCCAGCACAAAACAGCAATGTATCTATTTACTGCCTTCAATAGTGGAATGTGTTAGCTATTGGTTTTGCTTCTTGTCTGTTGCACAACAGGTTCTCCACCTGTTTCTCTAGAATATTAACTTTGACTGCAGGAAGGGACATGCTGCTGTGCCTGGACCGATTACAACATTGCATTGTGCTCTTATTAGGTTGCAGATGAATTATGTGATCCAAATTAGCCAATTATATTATTTAACTGAGGTTGATATAAGCACAATGGCATACAGAGAGCTCCAAGAATGAAGAACCTGGATATGAAGAGAGAGTGGGAATTGGAGGCAGAGCAGAATTACAGAGGAGCTGTTTGTGTCCATGGGTCCAGGACTACCTGAGACCATCTCCACCTCTTGGGTAGAAGGGGCACTGGTCACTTTAGTTGAGTTTCATTCCATTCACTTGCATCTAAGATTCCTAGCTGCTATTCAATTGCCCAGTGGCATTCGAGACAGCAAGCAAAATACCTGATTTTCAAATCGTTGTCAAAAATTCCAAGGGCTTCTTATAGTCTAAGTGCATTCAAAGTCTTCTTGCTTAATATCCTAACACTTGATTACATCATCTTCTATGGCACATATAACTATCCTGTTTTATTCTATTACATATGCTTCCCTGCTAGACCAGAACCATCCGATTACCATGCTCCAAGTTATTCTCAGAAGTACATTTTGAATATGCTAAAATAAAGCCTGAGAAATAGAAAATTTGAATGGACAAGAATGAGTGAGAAAAGAAAAGTATAGGGTATAGTCAGGGATCATCTTTTCTCAGAGACACCCAGGGAAAGATGCCCTGTGTAAAATAAAAACAATGGCATCTGTGAGGGATGAAGTAGAAGATGTTGAGGAAGATGGGGAGTTAACAAAAACAAGGAGATTAGTATACAAAGGGATCCTCAAAGATTAACTTTGCTTTCCTCTATATTTGCATGAAAACCATCCCTTTTACATTTTAGGTCAGTAGAGCCCCTTAATTTTTATATTTATTTTGGACCTCACATTATGTGAGAATCATTTCACTTGAGCTATGCAGAGTAGAGAAGTTATTATATCCTAAGATCACTTATGCTAGATATTGAGAACTGTATATTCATATTGCTCAGGAAATATTAATATGAAAGGCAATAGTGTATATACCAGTATTTTATATAAATAGATTTGTCTGTAGTTGGCAAGTTACCTTTGCAAAACTGGATCCCAAACATTATGAGCCATGTTCTTCTTGTATAGTCTTTTCTTATATGCAATGTCTTAAGCTCATGTAACATAAAAATATTGTAATTTATTATGAAAAAAATGCAATTTTATTGTGCAAAATGTCTTTTATCTGTTTTACTGTGGTGACTCCAAATAGCTCCATCTAAAGTTTAAGTCTATGATGTTTGGAGGGGGAGGATGAACTTTTGTTAATACTATAATTTACTACTATTCTGAGGTAAATAATTTTTTGGTTTTAATCCTGCAAAATAGGCATTGTATATGATTCAAAACATTCTAAATTCTTCAATTTAGCCTAAAATATCAATTTGCCTTTCATTAAAAATATCTTTTTGTTGGGTCATTTTATATCTTTATGAGGTTAATTAAAATTGTGTAATGGATTTATTCATATGAAATTTCTGTTTTTCATTAAGATCAAACTTTCAGGTTAAAAGGACATATGGTCATTTAGAGCTAATTTAGTGACTTAAAGGAAGGTTTATATTTCCCTAATCCAAGTGAAAAAAAATAGGGTATTCACTTACCAACCACACACACACACACACACACACACACATTCATACACAGGCATATACTTGTACACCATATCCAAGGGAATGGAATTATCTAATATTTTTTACATTCTCATTAGTCATGTGTTCCTTTTCCATTCATCATGTTTATTTGTTCTCTTTCCCCCTTTAAACACATATTTTGGCTAAAATGGACAGTAGCTAAGAAATGTATACAAATAGAGGAGATTAAATGGATATATTGTTTCTAAGGGCCATTTAAGCTAGATGAAAGAGTTGTGGGTAGCTCAAAGTCCTTGTTCATTTGGCAATATTTCCCAAATGGAGAAGTAACTGATAGTTGAGTGAAAGTGCTAGCTGTATTATGATGTTATCCCCTCTTTCATGTGCAGGAATATTTTTAAAATCACTTTGACTCACTCTTACTTCCATATGCCAAGGATAAATGTTTTTCAAGATATCCTTGGCTTTCTTGAAGCAGACTTGTGAGAAGAAAGAGGTAGGTCTAGAGAGAGGCCCTGTGTGTGACATGGAGAAAAAAGTAAGGGAAAGGCCCTTAGGAGAGGGCTGAGTTGAAGATGAGTTGGTGGAGAGTTAGGGGTCAGTGAGTAAAATTCTGATGCAGCTTAAAGATGCCTAAGAACTGAGTTGAGAGGAAAGTCGTTTTGAAGTATGGCCTGTGAATTGGATCTCTTTTAATGTTCTTCAAGGAACTCAAGAAATGATTTAATTTTTGAAGTTACTTTCAGTTGATGAACTCTTTCTTTGAAATTAACTTTGTGTAATAAAGGCCCTGGCTCAGATTTGGATATTTTACCTTTATGTACTTTTGTTCTGTTGTATTCTTATGGTGTTGATTCTTTCTTCTAATGGCAAACAAATGCAGATAACTTTACAACTTTAAACATATTATAAAGTTTATTAAATGTATTTGAATTCTCAATCTTATTACTCCAATTTACAATTTTTTAAAAAGGATCCTTCTTTCTTTTTGCTATAAATCTCCTTAGTGACTCATTTCCCTCAGACTGAGGAGCATGGACTTTCTTTACCCACAACATGGAGGCTTTAACTGAGGACAGTTCTTTGCATGCAAGGTGCCTCTGGAAAAGAAGGGATTGTTTACAAAGCCCCATTACTGAGTTTCTCTTCCCCCTGCTCTGCAGTCCTTCTCTCCATGTACTGCTTCTGGAACCTCACCATCCTCAAGGTTTACTTTCTGACAACAAATGCCTATTCCCAAGACTCTCCTGAATCTGCTAGTGAGAGTTCCTGAAACTTTCCTTAGTTTTCACTTTTTTTTTTAAAAAAAAAATATTGTATTGACTTTTTACAGAGTGGAAGGGAGAGGGATAGAGAGTTAGAAACAATGAGAGAGACATCCATCAGCTGCCTCCTGCATGCCCCCTACTGGGGTTGTGCCCGCAACCAGGATACATGCCCTTGACCAGAATCGAACCTGGGACCTTTCAGTCCACAGGCCGACGCTCTACCTACTGAGCCAAACTGGTTTCGGCAGTTTTCACTGTCTTTTAACTCTTCACATTTGATACTCCTTATAGTATAGTACTTCCTGAAACTTCTTTTCTCCTTCACTAGGTCCCATTCCATATCCATTTCCCAAAATGTGGTAGTTATTTTCTAAGATTTTGTTCTTTATCTCTGCTGTCCTACTACCTCCCCCACAGCCACACACCCTGGCCGTCTCTCCCCCATTGGCCCATACTTTTATACCTCTGGTTGTGGAGTAATTAATATCTCAAGTCACCCATTCACATATTAATTTATCTGGATGCCTCAATGAAAACGTTGTGTATCAAGTATTGGGATAGACACTGGGGCTACAGAGAGGAAGGGTATATTGTCCTTGGAAAGAAATAATTAGATTGGCATAATGAGAGTCTAATTAGGCATGCCGCTCAGTGTTCATTGCCAACTTTGATTCTTTTTATTTTAGTTTAACTATTTCCCTGCAGTTTAATAGATAATGCTTTTTATTTCTTAATAAGCCTTTTTTAATTTTAAGGTCATGATTGATTTGAAGGTGGCATGACATTAATTGGGATCAATTGTAGCAGTGGCTATTTAGATCCTGTTCTTAGATTTCATTTACGTTCTTATGTTTTTATATCAACAACAAGAATTCACCCATTTTAGGATTATTTAAATAATATGAATCATAAGCTTTGGCTCCTGGAAAAAATTAACTCTAATGTTAGCTCTCAGATATATAATAAACAAGGGCTCAGAATTATGACTGCATATGCCTAGTTGTTTATTAACTTTATCAATGGCTCCTTCCATTATTTTAATCCACCTCACTGCTTTGTTCTATCAAAATTCTTACTCCCAGTCTCAAATGAATCATTTTATAATTATAAAATTTGTAAATGATTAATCACATTCTGTTGGTATAAAATTCTTTATTAAGTGGAAGAATTGAATAGCTCAATATGATTGAGTTGCTCATCCATATTATCCAAATTTGTAATTGGGAGGCCAGTTTTGAAAAGATTTCTGATTTACCATAATGCACTATTTAAAACAAAATATTTCTTCACTCTTTCTCAAGTATGGTAATGCAGGAAATTAGAGATAATATGATCTAGCATGTTAAAGGTATGTATCTGATTAGGTCAATAAAGATTGATTCTTAATATATTATGATGATCTTAATCATTTCACTCATGCAGAAGAAGAAAGATAATTATTTACCTCCTAAAGTTATCTAGGTTTTTAAGAATGCACAATTGAAACCATCTGAGGCTGACTTAAAATTTAACAGAATATTATGTTTTATTTCTACAATTTTTCATAATAATGTATATGTACATGTTTTTGAAATTATAAATTATTATGTAGGTCAAGGAAAATGTTTAAGTATCATAAAAAATCTCAGCATGCAAAATTTAATTTAGCAACAATTTTACAACAAGAAATACAGAAATTATTATTTTTGAACTCAGTGGAAGTTGTTCTACCCTTTTTAAGGCAAAATATATTTCATCTCCAATCTAAAAATGTAGAAATATTCTAAAAATGATAAAGTAGCATTCCTGCACATTGTAAAACATGGAATCGCAATCTCATTCCCCACCCCTCCCCATGAGATTCATGGAGTAAGTTGTCTTTGGAGAAAAGAAATGATGATTTTTTTCATTGGGGCATCTGCTTTGGTTGTTGTAAACTAGTCAGGCAATTTAGGACCCAGTGTTTCTCAAGATTTTGTTTGTTTGTTTATTTATTTACTAGAGGCCCAGTGCACAAAATTCATGCATGGGAGTCCAGCCTGCACCCCCTTCAATCTGGGACCCTTGAGGATGTCCGACACCCCTTGAGGCATGTCTAACTGATTGTGGGCAGTTGGACATCCCTCTCACAATCTAGGATTGCTAGCTCCCAACTGCTTGTCTGCCTCTGCCTTATTGCCCCTAACTGCTTCTGCTTGATCACCCTTTAACCACTCCACTTCCAGCCTGATCAATGCCTAACTGCTCTCTAGTCATCCTGATTGCCCCTAAAAGGGCAGTTAGACATCCTTCTCAAAATCCAGGACTGTTGGCTCCCAACTGTTCGCCTGCCTACCTTGCTGATTGACCTTAACTGCTTCTGCCTGACAGGCTGATCACCCCTTAACCACTCCACTGCCAGCCTGATAGATGCCTAACTGCCCACCCCTGCAGGCATGGTCACCCCTTAAAGCCCTCCCTTGCCAGCCTGGTTGCCCCCAACTGTCCTCCTTTGTTGGCCCGGTCTCCCCAAACTGCCCTCTTCTGCTGATCTGGTCACCCCTAACTTCCCTCCCCTGCAGGCCTGGTCCCCTACCCCCCCTGACTGCACTCCCCTACAGGCCTGGGTCCTCTCCAACTGCCCTTCCCTGCAGGCCCAGTCGCCTTCCACTTTCCTCCTCTATTGGCCTGGTCTCCCCTAACTGTCCCCCCTTGCAGGCTTGATTGCACCAACTGCTCTCCCTTGTAGGCCTGGTCCTTCCCAACTTACCTCCTCTGCTGGCCATCTTGTAAAGGCCATCTTGTGTCCAAATGGGGGCAGCCATCTTGTATGTTGGAGTGATGGTCTTTTATTAGATAGGATAGAAGCCTGGTGCATGGGTGGGGCCAACTGGTTTGCCCTGAAGGGTGTCCCGGATCAGGGTGGGGGTTCACTTGGGGTGAGGGGCAGTCTGGTTTGCAGTCCAGCCATGCCTCCCCAGTGACCCAGGTGGAGGCCAGGTATCTGGGATTTATTTATCTTCTATAATTGAAACTTTATAGCCTTGAGTGTAGCCAAGACTCCAGCTTGCTCTGTGGCCACAGCCATTTTTGTTGGGATTTATTTATCTTCTATAATTGAAACTTTGTAGCCTTGAGTGGAGGCCTGGGTCAGTCATGGTGTACAGAAAACTTGGCTTCCTCCATTTCCGGGGAAATCCAAGCTTCCTGCCCACTCTGTGGCCACAGCCATCTTGGTTGTGGTTAATTTGCATATCCACTCCTGATTGGCTGGCAGGTGTGGTTTGTGGATGCAGCAGAGTGATGGTTAATTTGCATATTACTCTTTTATTACATAAGATGATCAAATATCACATTATGATTTCAAAGGAATCACAGAGAATCTGTTTACCCCAATCATGATTTGACATCTATCCCAGAACAATGTTGCCTAATTTTATTATTATTTAATTTAGAGGGTATTAGTCACATATAGCCACTTCTTTCAAGTCTATTTTTACCTTCCTATTTGATTTTTTTCTAATTTATTTCTCAAACTCTAAAGTGTGGAGTAAAGGATCTTTTTTTTCCTTTTTTAGTTCATGCTTTCAAAATTAATTAATTAATTAATTACTCATAATTTTTATGTTTTTATTGATTTTAAAGAAAGAGGACAGGAAAGGGATAGATATATAGAAACATGGATGAGAGAAAAACATGGGTTGGCTATCTCCTCCCTGACCTCTACTGGGGATTGAGCAAGCAATCTGGTCATATGTCTTGACTTGGAATTAAATCCATGAATTCTTGCTCAACCACTGAACAACATTGGCTGGGCAATTGCTCATTATTTCAATGTAATTCTAATTTTAAAATAATGCCAACAGGCATAGACCTGATTGATTTCTCTCTCTCTCTCTACCTTCCCCTGTCTCTAAAAATCAATACCTTTTTTTTTTTCAAAAAAATAATCTCAATAAGTATTTTGGTGGAGATTGATAAGCTTGAGAAAAACTTAAGAAGAGTCAAGGCAATACTGAATAAAGCATTTTGCAGTTATAGATAGGGTTATTTGTTGATGTATCACTCTCAATAGAGTGGGGGAATGTACACTACCTGTATTTCAGTACATGTCCAGGGCTTTATTTAGTAAAAGATCTGACACATAGTAAGTGCTCAATACATGAGCCCTTAATGATGAAATTAAAACACTCATATTTCTTGGCAGACCATGCTAGGTACATTTTAAAAAATCAGCAACTTCCCATAAATTTCAACTTCTTGCATAAGAAGCCCTTTTCTCCCTTCTTCTCATCTTTTGCTTACTTTCAGGTTCCCTGTATTCTACATCATACAAAAATCTTTCATTCGATATAGTTAATTTTATTTGACTATGAACTTTACATAATGTTACCCTTGAGGCACTGTACATCATATTACTTACTGTTGGGTAATCTCAGACTAAATTCTGTGAGAGGAATTTTAAGCAGACGTCAATGGGATATGAAGGCATGGGGATGAAGGATTTAAAGCTGTTTCATTGTAGACGATTGTTTGAGCATGGAAAATGACCTATAGGTGAGGCTGATGTCCCTAACAGATCTGGTTTCTCAGTGAGTGGAATCTTTAATTCCTGCATTGCCTTCATTATTGTTTTCCCTGGCCGCTCCACAATACTCACCTCTCCATTGGCCTCCCAGTGTGGCCTTCCCAATGATTCCATCCCCGACTCCTCTCTGTATTTGCTATAAGCTCTGACTAATCCTGCCTTTATTTTATCAAATACTTCTTATTGCCTGCTTATCTTTGATTAAAAATATTTTTTTCCAAAGCAAATCATTGAAGTTTTTATTTTAACACTTGGCAAAATAATGTACTTTTTAATATTTAAAAAGTAGGCTTTCCAGGCCTTAATAACAACCTATCTGTTTGGAAGACCAAAATTGCATTTTTTCAGACTAATCTTAAGCTGAATCTTTAATAATAAAAGCATAATATGCTAATTATACCAGATGTCCTTCTAGATGACCTTCCAGATGAAGCCAGGGCTGCGAGGAAAGCCCAGGACTTGGGTGCCAAAGGGAAGCTGGGGTTGGCAGCCAGAGAAAGGAAAGCCTACTCTTGCATGAATTTTGTGCATCAGGCCTCTAATATATATATTCTAACTTTTTTAAAAAATATATATTTTATTGATTTTTTTTACAGAGAGGAAAAGAGAGAGAGAGAGAGTTAGAAACATTGATGAGAGAGAAACATCGATCAGTTGCCTCCTGTACACCCCCCACAACCAAGATACATGCCCTTGACTGGAATCGAACCTGGGACCCTTCAATCTGCAGGCCGACGCTCTATCCACTGAGCCAAACCAGTCAGGGCTTTTTTTTTATCTATCTTAAAGTTTGTACATATTTTATTAAACTCCCTGAATGCAGCAATGTTTGTATTATCCATAAAATCTCTGATCCTGATCAGTTTTTTCCTCCCCAACACACACTCCATTTCACCCTAGTTTTTTGCTCTACTTGTCCTATTTGATGTTATCTGCAGGAATCCCATAGGGTGTTTGGGCTGCCTGAGTTGGTTCACTGCCAAGGCTAAACTGCATGTTCACTAGCTATGTGTCCTGATAAGTAAGTAAAAATGTGGCTTTTGAGTTGAAATTAAAAACAGAATAAAACCCCTCCTCTACAACTTCACCTTCATGTAATTCCCCATGAGCATAGCTTGGGCCCATAAGAGTATTTCTACTTCAAGGCAGAGACATCTGTGGACACTTGTGTGTTATATATCATGTGAAAAATAGAATCCTTACCTGAAAAATAGAACGTAGTAATTAGCTACTACATGCAAGAAGCTATGGATTTTTCTCATATGTAGTGGCAAAGAAAAAGATATTGCTGAATATGGAGATGACACTAAAGAAAGGATTACAAGGAACAAAAACTGCAGCTAGACTTTAAAACACTCCAGTTCTGTATTTACATACTACTCTATACCAGCAGCAGGCTTGGTCTTAACCTTTCCTCAGTAGCATTTGAGTTCTTCAGTTGGGATATTTAATTGAAGAAGGTTGTGGAATAGGCTGTAAAGTGTAGTTTTCTATAGTGTTTTTTTTTTCTTTCATATTAATTGAAATGCCCCCTGCAAACCAAAGTGTGTGTCAAGGCTTACTTCTCCATGTGGCCGCTGTAAGGAATGTAAGTATCAGAGTCAATACAATTTACTGAATGGCCACTTAGGAAACTGCCATGCAAATGAAAATATAGATAAGATTTTTTTTTAAAAAAAGTCCTTGCAATCCCTTTAAAACAGAAAGCACATATTGAAGAATCTAATGAACAGCATATATGACTTGTGTGTAAAATGTTTACCTGAGGAAACAATTTGAAAATAGCAACAATTATTTGTATTTATAAATCAATAAATTGTGAAGTGTTTCTAACTTTTCTTATGTTCTTCCCACTATGATACTATCAATGTCTTATGAAGAGTACAAACATTGCCTCTATCTCCAGAGTATAAATTGAATTTGGGATAAAACCCACATGACACAGGTGAGTGTGTTATCATGCGCCAATTTATTTGGCTCATGTAATGTGTTCTAGTGTTTTAATCTGGAAACGACCCAAGTGTCCATCAGTAGATGAGTGGATAAAAAAGCTGTGGTACATTTACACAATGGAATATTACACAGCTGTAAAAAAGAAGGATCTCTTACTTTTTGTGATAGCATGGAGGGAACTGGGAATCATTTTGCTAAGTGAAATAAGGCAGTCAGAGAAAGACAAATACCATATGATCTCACTTATATGTGGAATCAAGGAATAAAATAAATTGATAAACAAAATAGAACCAGAGGCATAAGATATGAAAGACTAATAGATGTCAGAGGGGCAGGAGGTGGGAGGACTAGGTGAAAAAAGGTTGAGATTATCCAAAGAATATACATGGCATAGCCCATGTGTGATGAAGGTCAGAAGGAAGGGGAGGCAGGGGCTGGTGGAGGTGGGCAAAGTGTGGGGAAATGGAGACATCCATAAGAGTGCCAACAATAAAAATATAAAACAAAAGAGAAAGAGAACAGTAAGTGAATAATGTATATTACTATTGCAAAACATTTATTTTGTATCAACAACGATTATCTAACAAGGAACCAGGTAAGAGGCTATAACATTTTAAAATGTCAGCTACTTTCTATTTTCTCAAAGTAAGATACACATTCTTTTGGAAATCTTCTCTAGAGTTGTTCTTAGTTAGGCAAATACATTTTCTTTAGGGAATAAAGCGGTGACTCTCAACCTTTTTTTTTGACCATGGCCCCCTAAGCATCTCTAAAATCTTGTACATCCTCCCCCAACATATAATTCTCATTATTCAATAAGTGAACTCCTATTAAGGTAGAGGAAGCCTAAAAGGCCATTAACTTGGTCTAAACAAGCATCCAAAGAACATGGCATCCATGAAAGAGAAAAATAAAAGAGCAAAAAGACAGTTTAAGCACTGAGAAAGAAATCACTAAGAAATTGTTTAAAAAATAATAATATGAAGTGATATGAAAATATAGTAAATAAAGTTTCAAAACATAATAGAGAGTTGAAATGCATAAATATGTCACAATATATCTTTACATACTGTATATGAGGCCCTGAGAACCATAAGAAATGCAAAATCTTCACTGTTAATAATTCATTTGTGAATTGCCTACCTTAAAAATCAAATTGCCCTTCTGTAGGGTGTGTGCCCCACATTGGGAACCACTGGAATAGAGGTAAGCAGGCTTTGGTATGACATAGTCAGACACATCTTATTGTGCCAAGTTTGGGGCTCTTGAGGTAGAGGCAGATGAGAAAGAAATGATTTTTATGAAGACTCCTTAGAAAAGGAAGACAGTTTGTATAGATCTATGTGGCCCCAACCAAAGTCTATTGACAGGAAAGGCTTCAGTTTCCAAACAGACCCCCACACCCATGAGGAAAGTTAGGCTCAGACTCATTTAATGACTTGCTCTTAGCTTAACATTTGATCTTAGTATTTTACAGCAAAACTAGCTTTGCACACCATGATATTGAGGCTGGAAACCATTAGAAGTCTCAAATCACTCTTGCTGTACCATGTTTTGGAGAACAGAGGATGAAATAAGAAAGCAATAAACATAGAAGTCGTATTTATTTTCCTCTACTGAAAGCTTGTCAAGGGTGTAAAAAATGTCTTATCTCTAGTCCTGGCCAGTATGGCCAGATTAGTCAGGCATCGTTCTGTGCACTGAAGGATTTCCAGTTGGATTCATGGTTGCTGTGTTGTGGGCTTCATCCTTGGTGGGGATCCTCCAAGGAGATTATATATATATTCTACAGCTTGACATGATCTATTTTTTTTAAATGTCTTATCTCTATTTTCATTAGCTAGTATGACTCTCTATGGAGTGTTGGTTAGTGTCCCTTAACTCTGGTTATTCATTTCCTCTTAGAATAACTCTCTGAAGAATTAGGTATTTATACATGCATTTGTTAGCATGATGTATTTTTAATAACATGAGTCACCCAATTCAAATAAATCTCAACTTTTAAAAACATACTTCACAGCTCACTCCAGAGTTCTCTCAATCAAATAACTATAACAGGGGAACCTAAACTCCACAGTTTCCATAATCACCACAAACCTTGCATCCTGGTTTTTAATGTAATTTGGAAAAGCCAAAGCTCTAAGATCATTAAAATCTGGAAGACTTTTTAAGGCTTAATTACATTTTTTTTTTAAATTTCAGTAATACTGACTTTTTTTTAAATTTCTAGAAATGTGGCTTATGGTGAGTTCTGAACAAGCAGAAGCATCTTGAAGCAAAACACTAAGAGCCACAGGACTATGTAGTGCTGATTCAACAGCAATGACAACTAGAAACAATTTATGTAACAATGTTAGAGGACTAACCTGATATTCCAGTTCTTTCTATCTAGAGTTTGGAAGTAATACTAATCACTTTTGAACTACATCAATCTTTATAGTACTTAGGTTTGAAAGAACATATCAAGAAGGAACTACTGAACTTCTTGTTAGTAAAGATGTTGACATAGGCATTGTGATAGTAAATAATTAGCTGGAAAAGGGTAACTGAGAGCTGTAACGTTATATGTTCATCAACCTGCTATAGAAGGTTATGCTTGCTAAGTATAATGATGAAAACTGATAAGTTTTTTGACAATAGATGAGGAAGCTGAAGTTCAAAATGGTTATGACATTTGCTTAGTTTCACATGATTAGGCAGTAATTGAGCAAAGGCTACAAATTCTTCTTTGACTCCTGATCTGGCACATTTTCCATTCTTATGGAAGTAGTTCAAAATATTGATATCATTCATCAAGACATGAGAGATTTGAATAGGTAAGATCATGTGTGTGTGTACGTGTGAGTGTGTGTCTGTGTGTGTGTGTTCTTTCTGTGAGCACACATTCAGAAACTCATTTCAATCAAAAATTCTTTTTTTAAAACATAAAAAATTAAATCCAGAAGAGTAGGAATTAATATGGTATTATTTGTTGAGCTTTATGGATCTCAGTCTGAACTCTTCATTAACTTTCTAGTCAACTTTGTATAAGAAATATAAGTACTCAGGTCTTAATTTATAATTAATAAATGAATGTGCTTGTATGACCACGGTGTTCTTTAGGGCTTAATTACAGACCCCTTTAATGTCTATAATTTTTAGGACTCTACCTTTTCTTTATTATTGGGAAATAAACTGAACTGAATTTGTTGAATTATTAGATAGGGGCTTTTAAATCCAGACAAAGACTTCTGTTGTGAGCAGAGTAATGATAAAATGAAAGCAGCATTTTAACTAGAAGATCAATCTGGTAAGGAGATGCTCTGATAAATGGCTACATCTGAATCATCACATATTGCATAAAGCAAAAGCTATTCTAGTAGATGACCTTTAAAAGTTGGCTATAAGGATTGGACATTTGGTGTTTTAGAAATGTATATAGTTTCAACTTCTACAAAATTCTAGAATTTGGACTGGTGAGATTAACTACCAGGAAAGTCCTTATGAGTTAGACTGGACCACTGCAAGGAGGAGATGTATTCAGACTGAATGGGAGAACCACTGAAATAGTGTTAATGTGAAACATCAAAAGTTTAGATCAACCTGACTGGCATGGTTCAGTGATTGGATATTGACCTAAGAACCAGGAGGTCGTGGTTCAATTCCCAGTCAGGGCACATGCCCGGGTTATGGGCTTGATCTATAGTGGGGGGACATGCAGGAGGCAGCCAATCAATTATTCTCTCTCATCATTGATGTTTCTATCTCTCTTCCCCTCTTCATTCCTTTCTGAAATCCAGAAAATATACTAAAAATAAAAGTTTAGATCAGTAGAAGGAGCCAGTGAATGATCTTGAAGAGCTGGATTAAGAACAAAGGAAACATATTCATAGAATTTCAGAGATATAGAGCTCTCAGTGAATATAGCCATAGTAACATCAAGAGTGTTGGGTTTCCAGCCCAAGCTCAATGGCAGGTCCAGTGAAAACAAAGTTGAATTATATTTCCATGTATATTCAACAGGACAGCCTAGTATTGTAGCCCTAAGCACTTGTAGCTCTAAAAAATGAGGTATGGTGGGCATTATTATAATGCTGATGCCTTCTCCACCCTATACCCTCATACAATGGAAGTATTATTTCCACATTAAAGTTTTTATCTTTACCTTGGATGTGAGGTGGTTACAGCACCTGGAAAACAGCATAGATCTAAGAAGGAACTAACTTCTAAGAATAAGATATTACTATATTTATTCACTGTAATCCTCCATCTTATATGTGTTTCCTCTTCTTTTCCTAAAGATAATTAGGACTATTGATTGTCTTCCTCCTATCCATTTCAAATGGTGGTCAACTTCTGTGGATCCCTGGAGTGTGATACTGATTCAAAAAGAGAGAAAGAATAATCTCAAAGTTCTTCCCAACCGACAAGTCACAAATTCTTAGGGGTTCTCCTTAGCAAATGTAGTAATATTATTAGTCTCAATGTTCACTTTGTAAGACAGTGAACTTCACAGTTTCCATAATCACCACAAACCTTGCATCCTGTTTTTTAATGTAATTTGGAAAAGCCAAATTAATTATTTTGAGTTTTTACTATCTATCTATCTATCTATCTATCTATCTATCTATTTATTTATAAAGTGACCCTAGCCAGCTTAACTCAGTGGATAGAACTTCCACCTGAGGACTGAAGGGTCAGGGTTCAATTCTAGTCAAGGGCAAATACCTGGGTTGCAGGCTCAATCCCCAGTAGGGACATGCGGGAGGTAGCCAAAAAATGATTCTCTCTCATCACTGATATTTTTATCTCTCTCTCCCTCTCTCTTTCTCTCTGAAATCAATAAAAATATATTCAATAAAAACAAACAAAACAAAACAAGCAAAAAAATAAAAATAAAGTGGGCTTGAAATTGTATGCATATATGCATAACCCATGAACACAGACAATGGGTGGTGAGGGCGAGATGGGGAGGGAAGGACTGGAGTAGGCTAGAAGAGGTTTATAGGGGAAAAAGGAGGACTTATATAATACTTTCAACAATCAAAATTTAAAAAATAATAAAAAATAAATAAAATGGGCTATTTGAAAGTCTCTGCTCCGAAAGTAGTGTGTGGTAGCAACCAGATGAATATTAGAATGAATCAAGCACATAGCTAAATGCTACTGATGTGTACTAGTTGATAATCAAATTGTGCACATATATTGTTTAAAAGTTTTGATGGTTAAATATAAAAAGTATTGAAGTGTACAAAAATGATGTCAATTCTGAAAATTTGTGTCAAGATTGCTTGATCATCAGGTCAATAATTTGCTTTCATCTAATCCAAATTATTGTATAGCATCTCAGGATGTCTTTAGTATTTCAAAAACAAATGTTGAAAAGAAAAAAATGTAACAATGATTATGTCTAAATTGTCTTTTCATTTGAAGAGAACAAATGTCCCTAGTGTATTATTTTTAGAAAATAGCTTGTAAAGAGCAACCTGAAAATTGCTACCCCCTAATTTAGAAACAGCACAAAAAAACCTACAAAAATATAGTGTTTTTTTTCAGATAAAGGATTACAAGATTAGTTTATGAAAACATATTTGATGTTATAATTACAGTTAAATTGAAATGTACTATTTAAAATGCATGCATGTCCATGAATTTAGTACCCAAACCAAAAATGATACAATGTACAATTAGTATTTACTTGTTGAAAATGACATATAATTTTTATATAATTAATTAAAAGTAAATGGAAGAATGTGTAACATGGTTAGTTGGAAAAAATGAAATTTGTCCTTAAATGTTATGAACATTATTAGATGACACTTAAATAAATGTTCTAATATAATATTGAATAATTTTACTGACCTATTTTTAGGTTAATGTTGTATATTTTATACATACTACATCAACATTTAAAAATATTTTTTAAATCAACTGTTAAAGTTTGAAGAGCAAGCCTTTAAAAGATCAAATATATTTTGAATTCAGATCAATATATTTCTTCAGATATGTAAAGATAAATAATTAAATGCAAGAAGATAGAGATTCCAATTAATAGTAATGTTTGCCATGTACCTCTTTGGTTAATGAAGTAAAAAGCTAGAAAAGTTGAATTGGCTTTACTAAAGAGGTAGAAAAATTGAACTGACTTTACTACTACAGAAATTACCCAAGAAATCAGAAGTAATCTTACCTAACAATAAACATGTAAATTGACCATATTGCTGATATGCCCACAGCCAATCAGATGAAGGTTAATTTTCATACATACCTGGGTCCTGGGAACCTCCTTGGCACCCAGGTCACTCCCAGCCAGCCATCGGAGGGGTCCAGTCTGTGATTAGAGGCATGGGGCGGGAGGGGTGTGTTTCCCAAGCCTAAAGCCTGCGGTTTGGGAAGGGGCCAAGCCTGTGATCAAACGCAGACCATCCAGAAGTCAGCACTGGGTTGCCCAGCTGCAACCTGGTGACCTAACACTGACTGCTCTGGTGGCTGAGACCCAGAAAGTGAGTCAGGGTTTGATCTGCAGCCTCAGTGGATGCTGTTGATCAGTGTACTTACCTCTCTCTTTCTGTCCCTCTTTCTTTCTGATCTTTGCCAGCAGCCAGGCTTTACTTTCTTTCCCAGCCTCCGCCTCTTTGATCAGGCCACAAGATAGGTCTGGAAATGCTACTAGCATAGGAACCAACCAATCAGAACCAAAGGTGGGTGCTATGGGGAGCCAATGGCTGGCTAGGAGGTAAAGCTTTTGAGCTGGCATAGGAACTGACGAATCAGGACCAAACTGGCCAGCAGAGGAGGACAGTTGGGGGCAATCAGGCTTTCAGAAGAGGGCAGTTAGGTATAATCAGGCTGGCAGGCAGAAGCAGTTAGGGGCAATCAGGCAAGCAGGCAGGTGAGCAGTTAGGAGCCAGTGGTCCCAGATTGTGAGAGGGTTGTCTGGCTGCTGGCTTAGGCTTGATCCCTGAGATCAGGCATGAAATGGCAGTTGGAGAGGTTGCAGGCTGAGTAGAGGGAATCTTCCTCCATGCACAAATTTTGTGCACTGAGTCTCTAGTATATTTATAAAGGTCCATAGAGGGATAAATTCAAATGTATGGCCATTCTCAATTTGGAAGGGAAATGGTTCAAGAAAATTTCCTGAACCCTGAGTATTCTGAAGAAGTCTTTTCTCCCTGTACAGATTTCACTGAGTTTTTTAATGAATTTCAACTAATGTTTATTGAGTTTTCACTAAGGGCCAAGCACTGGGATAGTATGGTAGAGAATAACAAGATCAAGAACAAAAATAGTGCCTGCTTTATGAGGGTCTGGGTTCAAGTGTAAACTGATGTCCCTTATCTGTATTTATAGATAGAATGTGTTCATTAATTTATCCCAGAAATACTGGGGAACTATCAGGACCCAGGCATTGTGTTTGGTGCAATTATGAAAGTGAGAATTAATACAATGATAATAATATAACATGCTAGGCATTGTGCTAAGTGCCTTACATCCATTCATTACTCCATTTAATTGGATGAGGCAAATATGTATAGCACCCTCCTCACTTTAGAGATAAAGGTAACTAAACAATGTACTTTTGAACAATGTAAAGTCCAGTGGAAATGAATAATAATTGGTAATCTAGTGTAGAGTGTGATGAGGCTATCTCTGAAGCATCTCAGACAGTCCATATAGTCTGTCAAAATAACATAAGCCTGCCAAAGAAGGATGGTGATTCTCTTATTAGTTTGTTTATGACTTAAACACATGTTGTTGACATATTTCTAATAATTAATTCTAAAGGTTTAATTCTATCATATTGGGGGGAACTTATTTTAATTCAACAAAAATGTTGAATAAAAACATCAATAAAATATGAATATCAGTTTATGGTGTCAGTGACTTAGAAAGTAGAAACTAGAACTTCATTTTCTTTTAAATAGATGCAAATCACAAGAAGAAAATAAATTTAAAAAAGATTCTACATGAAATTGTTTTGATGATTTATTTTGGTAACACATCATCTATTAAAATGCAATATTACAGGGCATAATGTCATATCTATATTAATAAAGAGCTAATATGCTAATGGTCAGGATGCCATAACAGGTAATGACCAGATCATTAGCATATTAGCTGGGGCATTGCTCAGAGACTGGGCGGAATCAGAGAGGCACCTGGAGGAGGTGGGACCACTCTATGCTGGGAAAGGCAAGAGTGGAGAGCCCATAGCACCCCCCTCACCCATCCTTCACCACCTACTACTCACACTCTGAGTGCCCCATGGCCCACCTGTCAGTGGAAGGAGCACAGCACAGCAGATGGGAAGCTTCTATGGTGCCGTGACAGGGTGGAGCTGCAGCATGGCTCTGGAGATGGGGTGGAAGCAGGGAGGAAGTGGGGAGATGCCCAGAGAAGGTGGAACCGGCCCAAGGAATCTTGAGGGACTGAGGGTAGGGTTTGAAGTGGCCAGAGAAGGCCAGAGGGCTTGGGAGCTGGGCCAGGTACATGAGAGCTCTGCTTGGACAGGTTTGGGTGTCAAGGTAGGGCTGTAAGTGGATGGCAGTGCCAGCCATGCAATTTTGTGCACTGGGCTCCTAGTTGGTATATAATAGGCACTCAATTAGTACTTGTGCTATCACCTGTATTTGTTGGCTTGGGCTGCCTGAAAAGAAATCACAGGTTATGGGGCTTACACACACACACACAAAAAAGTGTTTTCCCACAGTTTTGGAGGGTGAAGGTCCAAGATCTAGGTGTCAGTAGCTTTGGTTTCTCCTGAGGTCTATTTCTTTGACTTATAGATTATCATGCTGTCACTGTGTGTTCTCATGGCCTTTCCTCTGTGTGCATACTCCTGCTATCTTTTTTTCGTCTTTTAAAGAAACCAGTCTTATCAGATTACTAGAGACCCGATTGGGGCCGATTGGGCCAGGCTGGCTAGAGGAGGGGGGCATGGGTGGTTGGCCAGCCAGCCCTGTCCCCTGGTCAAATTCCCAGTCAAGGGGACAATTTGCATATTAACCTTTTATTATATAGGACTAGAGGTTCAGTGCATGGCATTCATGAACTGGGGTGTGTCCCTCAGCCTGGCCTGTGCCTCCTCACACTCTGGGACCCCTCAGGGGATTTTTGAGTGCCAGCTTAATAGTCAGGTGGACATCCCCCAAGGGGTCCTTAGAGCTACCTCGAGAGACTCTTGCCAACACTGCTGCACTCATCAGCTATGAGCCCAGCTTCTGGCAGAGCAGCGATTTCCATGTGGAAGCACACTGACCACCAGGGGGAAGCTCCTGTGTTGAGCATATGCCCCCTGGTGTTCAGTGTGCATCATAGCTATCGGTCGTTCTGCCATTCAGTCTATTTGCATACTAGGGTTTTATTATATAGTATGGATCCACTCTTTGATCTCATTTAACATTAATTATTTCCTTAAAGGCTCTGTCTTCAAGTGTAATCCCATTAGAAATAAAAGCTTCAACATATAAATTTTGGTCACACAATTCAGTTTATAGTATCACCCTTCTCTTTACCCTGATCAATAGTTAGCTTTTCCTGATTTATTTTGTAACTTCCTTTAGAGTTTGAGGCTTCATTCAGTCATTCTTTTTTTTTTATTGTTTAAAGTATTACATATGTCTCTTTTTTTCCTCCATTGAGCCTGGCCAGTCCCACCCCTCAAGTCAACCCTCCACTGCCCTACTGCCATGTCCATTGGTTATGCTACTATGCATTCAGTCATTCTTTTACTAATTCAATGATGGTACACTGTTTCATCTCTGCTATGCACTGTGATATGCCTGAGGAAACAACTGCACAGAGCTTAACTCTGCCTCTGGAAGTCCAGAGGACAGAGGAAGGAGCCCACTGAGGCCACCTGGCCAGCCTGGAGTATCAGCAAAAGCTGAGGGATCCCAGGCGAAGGCTGTGTCCTGGGAAGGGGAATGAGTCAGGTGAGGAATAAGGATACCAGAGGCAATGGGTGTAGCATGAGTTCTAACTCCTAAGGTGAGCATAGTGTGGTGAGCTCCCAGAATTTTCAATAAATGCTAGTGCTGAGTGGACCACAGAAAGATGGAGAGTGGAGACCCTGGAGAGGTAAAGTTGGTCATCATCATGTGCTCCTTTCAAGTCATTTTGAAGAGGTATCTGCCACTGAAGTGATTATTAGGGAACACTCTTTGAAAATTGTTCACAAGTGATTTTGACTAATAAAAAAGCAAGGAGTTTGATTTAGAGCATGAGGTATCGAAACAAATTAAATGAAGGAAAAAGAAAAAGGGAAATAGGATGGTATGAGTTACTACTGAACAGATGGTACTTTGTGCTTCTTTTACACTAAATAAATCATTCATCTACAGCCACCAGAAGTATGGCTGCCTTTCCAGAAAGAAACCTGGGTAGGGAACGCTTGATTCCACTGTCCCCTTGTATTGTGCTCGGGATTCATTCTGGAGAGTACTAAGACACTGCTGTGTCCTGAAGTAAGCAGGTGTCCATTTATAATAAGCATTTTAGACAGGAAATTGTCTGAAAAGAGGTTTCTAAGATATGTCTAGCTAAAATTTCTGCTGAGAAAACTGAAGAAACTGCCATGGGAAAGCATGGTATTCCAAAGTTAATAAGACGGAATTCTGTACACTCTTTTGCATACTTGTGTATTCCTTTATATATGCTCTGTGTTCCAGTAGGGATTTCCTGAGCAACCCACACCTGCTGTTGAAGGACCTTACGCCAAGACCAAATCTACATAGCCCCAAGCTTTTTGAGGAGTCATGATATGAAGGCATCATATTGTGAATGATTGGACCAAGACAATACGCTTTCATAACATGCAATATTAGTCTTTCTGAAACCGGATACAGTGTAATTCAGAAATTTCAATACCCACATTGTTTCGTCCATTCAATAGCTGAAGACATGAAAACCATAGTTAGCAAGTAACCAATTTAGAGTTTTTAACAAGTAAAGAGAGAATAGACATTTTCATCACCATACAAAGATGTATGGTCATTAGTGATTACTGAGATAAGAAAATGCTCTGAAGTATGAAAACTGGGTAATTTGGAATCCATTTTTTTTCAATGCTTTTGGCCTTATTTTCAAGGTTCACATTAGAAACATATACCTATCCCTTTTGTATTTTCTAAAAATTACAGGGCTGCAAATGGGAAAAGTAAGCATCTATTTTTGTTTCTGTCATGTGGTAGGGCCTGAAAATGAATAATTAATTTGTAATTATAATTTAGAAAGAATCAACGATTATATACATTATTAGGTTTTTTATTATAACGAATACTGAAGTCATTTAAAGTCAATAGAAAAATAAAACTTACCTCAAAAGCTAGTTTTGCTTTAAGCTTGATTGATGAATGTTGTAAAATATCTATGATCATGCAAAATGCTATTTTCTTTCTTGAATTAATTGAAAATATAAGCTGAAGAGCTATAAAAACAGAAAGTTGTGTTTATGAGTTTTATAGAAGCAGCACCTGAAACTGCAAAGTATATTTTTGATTATTAACTATGCTTTCATCTTTTTTATTATGAGCTTTAAAATGACATAATTGTGTGTTCTAAACATAATTGTATTGGTCTAAACAAGGGTTTCTCAACCTTGCCATAACTGACATTTTGACCTGGATAATTCTTTGTGTGGGAAGGGAATGCTGTGTATTGTAGGATGTTTAGCAGCATCTCTGATCTCCTCTACCCATTAGATTCCAGTAGTACTGCTAATTCTGACAACCAAAAACATCTCCAGACATTTGCCAAATGTCCCTGGAGAAGGGTGCAGAATTATCCTGAGTTTGAAACTTCTAAGTCTGCTGAGACTGGTTTGGCTCAGTGGATAGACCCTCAGCTTGCGGACTGAAAGGTCCCGCGTTTGATTCCGGTTGGGGGCATGTACCCTGCTTGCAGGCACATCTCCATAGTGGGGCATGCAGGAGGCGGCTGATCGATGTCTCTCTCTCATCGATGTTTCTGACTTTCTATCCCTCTCCCTTCTTTGTAAAAAATCAATAAAAATATATTAAAAAAAAAACACATGAAACTTCTAAGTCTAAATGGAGGAAAACTAACATTTAAATAATTAGTATCCTCCCATCATTTTACCTAAACATTAAAAACTGAAAGCTGGCCAAGACCGGTTTGGCTCAGTGGATAGAACGTCGGCCTGCGGACTAAAAGGTCCCAGGTTCGATTCCGGTCGGGAGCATGTACCTTGCTTGCTGACACAACTCCAGTAGGGGGTGTGCAGGAGGCGGCTGATCAATCTCTCTCTCTCATCAATGTTTCTGACTTTCTATCCCTTTCCCTTACTCTCTGTAAAAAATCAATAAAATATATTGGAAAAAAAAACGTGAAAGCTGTAGGGTAAACAAAAATTTCATCCCAACTATACAAAAGCACTGAAATATATGTACTCAGGTGCCTTAAGACAGCGGCTCTCAACCTGTGGGTCAGGACCCTGACGGGGTCAAAGGACCAAAACACAGGGGTCGTCTAAAGCCATCGGAAAATACAGGTATTTACATTATGATTCATTAACAGTAGCAAAATTACAGTTATGAAGTAGCAGCAATGAAAAAAAATTATGGTTGGGGGTCACCACAACATGAGGACCTGTATTAAAGGGTCACGGCATTAAAAAGGTTGAGAACCACTGCCTTAATATCTAGTTGTATCTACTCACAACCCATTTTCCAGGCCCAGAACTTCCTCTTTGCTTTAGAGAACTCTTAGTACAAAACTACATGGATAGAGTCACTACTTGCTCCAGATTTTGTTAATCCCTGAGCTGTTTAAATTTAAAAGCTGCTTTCTGAAGTAAAAATCTTTTGTAGGGCTATACTCCCCAAATTTTTTCCAACATATTAGTGTAATATTTATTTAGATATTTGGTTTTAAGGAATTCCCCATGTTCTTATTTTTCTATTTGTTAAACAAGCATTCTCCCTTCTTTTACCTTGGATGTTTTCTTTTACGAATTATTGTGTCCTTGTTCTGCCAAAAGTATCACCCAAAAGGGATTTTCCTAGCAAACCCATATAAAAATACAGACAGAGGTTATTATAATTTGAGAGTTGGCGTCTTCACTTGCTCCAGGGGTCTTACTGTTAAATTCCTGTTTTTTTTTTGTTTGTTTGTGGGTATATGTGTGTGTTATTTTTATTTCTTGTAAAACCAGCCCTGGAGTGGGGTTGAGCAACACATTAGTAATTGGTATTCTAGTAAAGAATATTTGTATATATTTCACACCAAGTTGTGAGTATAAAAGGAAGATTTAAAGCACATTTAGTCTAGGTAGCTTTATGTGCTAATAAGAAAACAGTGCACCAAGTAATTCAAAACTAGTTCAGAAAAAAAATGCATTCAGTGAAAAAAATCAATATCAAAACATGCAAGAAATACAATATCAGGCCAGGGTATCTCATTTAAAACATTGAAATAAGACAATCTTTTTTTTTTTAAGAAAATGAAGTTCACTTTACAAGTATGGGTGAACGAAATACAAGAAAGTGAGTTTAAACTCCCTAGAGTTTAACATCTATGCCTGACAATTTTTTTAGAATTTGACATTATACTCAACAAAGAAATTTAGGTGCCTTTTTAAATTAAAAGGAAGAAGAGAAATGTGCAGACACCTAAGTGCTTGCTACATGAGAAGACCATGGAAAATAGGAAATAAAGAACATTTCCCAGATGAAAAACGATCTGCAAAGAACAAGGCTGTCTGTGTAAGATTAATAAAGGGTCTCAAAGAGCATGGAGACAAGCTACAGAAGATCCCCAAAGATGTGTCAGAGTTACTTAAAAATATATCACACAAGTCCACGATGCATGATAGAACAGGAAAATAAGACACATGCAAAATCCCCTTCCGAGACCTAATCACTCAACTACCGTGCATGTCACATCAATCCTCTTAACCATGTAATAGTCATTGCATGGCAAAAGCCTCCAGACATAGAAAATGAGATCACATCTATTTTACAAAGCCAAGAATAGAGCCCAATTACTAAGTACCCTTATAACTTCTATAACCGAGTAGAGACAGCCATCCTCAATAATCGCTTGTGAGTCACGCTTTTGTGGTTGTACAAAGCAAATGTACAAACAAAAGAATTCTACTTTCTATCTGATGCATGAAAACACACACGTGTCCGGGTATGTGTGTGTGTGTGTGTGTGTGTGTGTGTGTGTGTCTGGAAGAAATGATGGAGATGGTGAAGCAAACTTGTGAAGATTATGCTTTAGAAGGTACAACAAACCAGATGGGACCGAATGTGTTCAGTGAGTTACTAAGAAAACATGAAAGAGTTATGCTGATGGATAGAACTCACAATGTCTCTCAACGGTAACAATTTGCAGTTTTTCTTCTAAATGAGAAAGAGAGAAAAAAAAGAGTGCTTTTGTTAGTTAGGAGAAATAATTATTGTACTTCAAGCAACTTTCATGCTGTCCTGAAATGTGAGATGGAAGGGTCAGTGGGAAAAACAAACAAACAAAGTGGTCACCTGTAATACTTTTAACAATAAAGATAAACTTAAGAAAACACTGCCCTGTGACAGAAAATTACCCTGATATTAGCAAGAAAAAACAAAACAAAAAACAAACAAAAACAAAACAAACAAAAAAAAACACTGCCCTGAAAACAGTATTAGAAGAGGATGTTGCAAAAAACTTAGGTGAACTCTTCCCTCTGTGGCACAATGCCAGTGAAAAGGAGCTGCAGTCCCATCACCATGATGTATAATGAGTTCTGCAAGGTTTTCCCAAGTCCAAGTGGACACAATGAGAATGTGCCTCAGTTGCTATTTGTGCCATTCCCATTTGTGGCAGGACCATTATATTGCAGCAATAAGGATGAATAAGAAGTGTTAAGGGAATTTCTATGTGAGAATAATAAATATAATTTTTTATTGCCTAGCTGGTATGTTTTTATAAAATATTTTTATTGATTTTTAGAGAGAGAAAGGAAAGGCAAGGGAGAAACATCAATGTGAGAGCAATACATTGATCAGCTGCCTTCTGCATGCCCGACTCCCCCCCCCTCCCCCCAGCCGCTTTCTCCCCACTGCCATCCCAAATCAGGGATAGAGTTTGAAACACGGGCATGTGCCCTGACTGGGGGTTGAACCAGTAACCATTCAGTGCTTGGATCAATGCCCAACCAATTGAGTCACACAGGGTAGGGGTTGGCTGGTATTTTTTTCCCACTATTGAACTTGAACTGGCTATGTTCAGGGCAACAGAACTTAGTGGGCCAAACACAGGGCTTCTAGACATAACCATGTTCTCCATCCAAACACTGACAGTGACCAATGAGCTCAATGACATTATGGTGTGAAAAATGAGGATCACAGTTCATTGTGTGTCACGCTCCTGACAGCTTTAAAATGGTGTTGAGTCTAGAGACAACAAAGGAAAATTGTTAGGGAGAGTGACCACAAAATCATTCAGCCTTCAATGATAATGGCAAACTTAGAAATGCAATTTTCTCCTGTTTTATTATTCTAGAGATGGGGATAGAATTATTTATAGTTCCTACTTTAAAAAAATGTGTCTGCAAAGACTAAACAAGAAGTCTTCCATTTGATGCATTCTCTAGTTAACACTCAACACAAATTACAGGAGTGAATTGGCATTCCCTGAGGAGTACTAAAAAAAGGCAATGCTTAGAGGATTCCTTCTCTGCTTTAAAAGAAAATAAAGTGTACATAAAATGAATTGGAAAAATAATGCCAATACATGCTTTGGAGTGTTTTGCATGACTGCTTTAACATGATCTTTTATAAGAAATTATTGTCAATGCATATATTCCTACCCGGTAAGACCAACAGATAGACTTTTTCTCACTTGGTCCAGAATGGTCCTTGCCCACCTCTTCCTGTATAGTCCTCACATGTCTGCAGGTGCACACTGTGTGTGCCTGTCTGCATAGCATCATCATCACTCTTCAGGAGTCAAAGCAGGGGGACATTCTTGACCTCTTGGCAAAATCTCACAGGGTTGACCTCACTTTTTAGAAATGTCTTTTTTTTTTTTACATTCTGTGATACCCTTCTCCTTGATTTTTCTCTTATCTTTCTGAAATCTCCCACATTTCACTTGCTATCTCATTTTCCATGGCTCCTACCTTAATTATCCCTGTTTCCTGGGAGCACATCTTGGTTTTCTTCTCTCATTACACATTTTTTTTTGGGGGGGGAATCTTATTCACACTCATGGATTCAATTCTCACTGCATGCAGGTAACCTTTTAGTTTGTATACCTACTGGCTCTTCATTTGAATGTCATATGGGCACTGCCAGCTTGGCATGTTTGAAACTGAATTCATCCTCTGCATTTCTATATCAATTGCTTCTTTTCTAACTCTCATATTTCCTGTAGAACTTTAGCCACACTGGGCTTTCTCAACTTACTCTTCCCTTTCATCTAACCATTCTCTCCAGGTCCTGTAGGGCTGATTTTTAGTGTCTCTTGTCTTCATCTTCATCCATTCCTCTCCATTCATACACATTTTTCCCTAACTCCACTTCGCTTCTTATATTGATGATTGCAATATTCCCTTCTCAAGACTTCTAAGACTATTTCTCCTAATCCTTAATTAATTTAAAAAAATCTAAAGATATAATGGGTTATAATTGGAGATTATATTTTATTTTAAAATTTATTTGTATATGCATTTTTTAATGTTATAGAATCTAGCCATATTAGATACAGTGTTTGAAAGTGCACGTGACTGAGAAAACCTGAATACTCCATGAAGATGCTCTATTTGATCTGGTGAGTTTGTACTCTCAGCTCAAAACTACCAAGTATTTGTCAAAAACATAATCCTTCAGATCTTCCTGTTTCAACTCTTTGCATACACCTTTTTCTTTATATCTTTGCTACAAGAGATTTACAAATCTGATCATTATTACATTTTTTCTAGTTATAAGAATTAGTGACTTGCAATAGTTCTCAAGATGTGCTCTGACCCTTTAGCTCCTTCTTAGCATGTTTCCACCATTCCATCACATTCCTCATTTACTTCTGCCATAGTGAATAACTTGTTTTTCAGTATCATACATGCTCACCCCTTATGCTTATATTGTTCTCTCAATGTGAAATGTTCCTCCCACCACTTGTTTGTCCTTCTAATTTCTACTCATTGTTCAGTAGTATCTAAAGTTTCACTACACACAGAAATTTCTATATTTTAATCTATATGTGACATGTTTGCATTTTAATTATTTGATTGCTGTCTTCTGTCCCCATTTTTATATAACTTTATTGGAGCTTAAGGAGCTACATGTTAATAAACTTTCTGTTAAAGTTTTTGCAACGCAGTGGATGCTTAATATATACTTTTCAGACAAAGAAGAAAGAGAGAGGAATGTAGAGAAAGAGACAAAAATCAATCCTTATCTCTGCCTCTTTTCTTCTCCAGTCCCAATTGTTTTGCTTATAGTTAGAGGGCATGTATGCCCTTGAAATTAATGAACTAATTAATTTACAAAATGCTTCATTGAACACTTAAGTCAGGCATCCTGCTATGTGATAAAAATAAATAAGATAGTCCAGGCTTAGAAGTGGTTCTACCACTTTATTCCATTGTGATATTAGGCCAATTAATAGATTCCTATGTCTCAGTTTCTTTATTTTTAAATAGGGAATATTAATAATAACCTCATAATATAGATGTCCTAAGGATTAGTCACATGTAAAACTTCTTAATGCCATGTCTCTGAACAACTCTCTCTCTCTCTTTCTTTCTCTCAACTTCGTATCTATCTTTAATTCCAAGCTAATGAGGATATGCCAAAAACTGGTGATAATATAGGAGATTAGAAAACTATGTCTTCCCTTGTAATGGCTCATGAATACATTTCAAAAGCCAGGGTGGGGTGGGAAGATATTAACCAAAGAACTTATATAAACATATGCATTACCTATGAACAGATAATCAGGTAGTAAATGCCTGGGGTGGGGCAAGATCCAGGTGAAGGGGGGCAAAGCAAAGAGGGGAGTAGAAGGAGGATATCTATAATATTCTCAACAATAAATATATATTTTTAAAAAGCCAGGCTCACCTGGATATGAATTCCTCTCTGCTACTCACTAAGTGTGAATGGGATTTGGGATATGTTACTTAACATCTCTGTGTTTACATTCACTTGTCTGTAATATGGGGCAATAATAACATACAGCTCTTTGGGTATTTCAGAACATTAGCTAGTTGATAGTTGCTTTAAAATTAAGTACAGGGATAAGCACTTAATAATATGAGTTACCTAGTATTATTACTACCTGTCTTAATTGCCACAAGACTTCTCACCCTATTTGTCTATTTAAAAAATATATTTATTATTCATTTTTTACAATATATGTCCCCCTCCTTTCATTTAGCTCCTAATGCAGCAGCCCTACCCATTTCTGATCATTGTTTTGTTTATTTGTTTGTTTTTTTAAGCATTATCACTGTTCCAATTTACTGGCTTATGTATATAATTTGTTTCTCTAAATTATGTTATGGGGTCTTAATGAAGAAGTGCTATGAAGAAAATTCATTTTTGTCGATTATTATTATTACCTATAACTCATTCAGTTGTTAGTAGAGGCAACCTATGTGATAATCACCATAACACTTTTGCACTGAGACTCTGAATCCATAAAGGGACAATGTCTCAGCTTATTCCTTCTTTGGAGATATAGAAGCAGATGTTAGCAGTGCTGTATGCTAACACATGAACTTGCCTAAGTGGTATAATAGAGGGATTATGAAGCAAGGCATTGGGCAGAGGACAGAAAGCTCTCCATGCAGGGTCAGGGAGGCTCCAAAGAGGAAATGACTTTTGCCCAGGGCCTTCATTAGAACCTACTGGGAAAGCATTTACAATGCTGATTTGTGTTGATAAAAATTAAAGGAAAAAGCAAAGAACTCCCAGGCAGAGTCATATGTAGATCACTTGTGCCTATGAAAAAAATCCTGACAACTGTGTCAAAGGTCCACTGTTGATAACTCAAATGCGTGGGAGACCAGGAAAGGATAATCTGACTACATCAGGGTTTTGAAGACTTTTAGAATGCAAGGACCATGTTTTAAGTCTTTTTCTCCTAGAATTTCTCATGTAATAAGAAGTATCCTTTTAGAATCAATCGACTTCATAAATGGTTAGAAACAGGAATTACTTGAATTCAATATCCATTATATGTGGATTTGCATTTTGTCCAGTGAAAATTTGCATTTTGATAAGCATAAATTTGAAATAGCATATATGCAGTAGTTCATATATGTGCAAAGCTTATTTTTTCTTCAAAAAATGGATTCTTAGACCTGTTGCAATAACTCCAAAGTCCCAGGGTCCATTGATTTAGATTTAATTAGAAGATTTCCATTAAGAGATTTGTTTTAAAAAAATTTCACAAGCTACAAGAATTGTACAATTTTAGTATTATGAAATGTTTACTTATTTAATAGTTTACTTTCTCATTTTATAATCTGTAGAAACAACTATGACCAATTAGTTGAGAACAAATTAGAATTAAACACAAGCATAACTTGCTTCTGTGTTATGAGCATATCAGTGCTCTTTGTCCCCAATAATGGTTATGGTTTTATAAATTAGCAACAAATCCCCTGCCATCTTCCGAATTTTCTTGTCTCTTGCAACAAGGTAAGCACAGATGGTAGATGACACGCAGGCGAATTGCGCCATAGGTCAGCCTGCCTGAGTGATCTGTTAGGTGTGGGGATGTACAAATCAAACACTACATTTCCGGAATGTCTGAAAATGTGGGCCACATGTGGCCAATGAGATATTTTTAAAAGCTGACTGTGAGATATGCTGATCCAGCCAAAAAAAAATAAAATAAAATAAAAAAATTCAAGGACTCTGGGTGGGGTTGGAGATGGGATAGAGAAAAATGTTACAACTTATGGAAATGGACCCCTCTCACAGGGAAGTTACAGTCACACCTGGGCTCATGATTCCTGTGCTTCATTCTGCTCATCTCTGGCATCTCCTGAGCCTCCCAGAAAGTCAGCTGATATTCAGCCTGACCAAGCCCAGCCCTCCAGAAGCAGGGCTGCAGCAGAAATGAATCATTGTCAGGGAGTGTCTAAGGAATGGGGTGAAAGGGCAGAGTGACAATGCGGCTCTTTAGCATCTCTTATCGGTGTAGGCTCACCAGTGATGAAACATAATGGAAAGAACATGTGTGCTGCTGTCATCGGGCCAGACTTCATAATCTACATTTGCAATTTATTAGCTTTGTGATGTGGGGCTATTACAGAGGGTTTCTGAGCCTCCATTTCCTCATCTCTAAAATAGACCCATTGTATCAGCGTAGATTAGACATGAACACACATGTACCAAGTGCAAGGAAGAGCTTTGTGAAACTGGATAAGAAAGAGCAAAAGGAGGATTAGCAATTCCTTCTGAAGCTTCCTGAGCAGTTTGCCTGTTACAGTGTAGTTTCTTTCCATTGGCACCACCTTTAGGCTTCCTTGGGTGAAGAGATGCAGAGAAAACAGAGACCTACCAAGGGAATGCCACTTCCACCCTTACCTTCCCCAGGCTCAGCTGCTCTAAAATCATCCAGAGTGGTGCATGTATTCTTCATAGAAAGCCACACTCTATCCTAGACACTAGATTCTCATTTCTCTCAATTCTCTCTTCTGAAATCATATTCACGTTTTTCACACTGTCAGCAAATGTATGCTGAGGGGTGGGGGAGGGGGGATTCGAAAATGTTAGCTTTGTTGACAGGTTCAAGAGGGTAATGTGCATTAAAAGACTGTGAAATCCTAAGGCCATGCACACAGGCTGTAGACAGCTTTCAATATGATAGTTAAGGCAAGAGTTCTGGGGCAACACTGTTCGGATTGGATTTCAGCCCTACTTTTTGCTAGCCGGGTGACCTTGTGCAAACAACTTGTGCAAACAACTTAATCTTTTTGTGTCTCAGCTTCCTCATCTGAAAAAAAAATGAGGAGGATAATTATACTATCAACTTCATAGTTTTTTTCTTAAGAATTAAATGCAATAATAGATAAGGGCTTAGATCAGGGCTCAGTTTATGTAAAGTGTTAATTAGCAATGACATTTATATGGCTTTAGAGTTGGTGTCATCTAAGAAATAGTATCAGAGATATTGTAGCAGCAGCCAGGAAGTAGGTATGTGGGACTGTATCTGGTCATTAGGATTAGTCTGAAAAGTCACACCCTGCAGCTGCTTTAAAAGAGTGGTGTCCATGTGGGAAATTACCTTCATGCATTGGCAGGTAGCCTTTAAGCACAAGCCTAGGAAATTGATCCTAGGGAGACATAGAACTGAAAAGCTCATTGACCAACCAAAAATACCCTTAGACAATGGTTGATCAATCAGTTTAAAACATAGAGCTAGAAGCAAGAAGAATTTTAGGCTAGAGTGCAAGCATGCTACCTGAATCCTGGGGCATACACTGTTCACATGTCCTGTTTCTCTCTCACCCACCTCAGTCATTCCCAAGGATGGAGTGATTGAGATTTAGCAAGGTGCCCTAGGTCAATAACACACACTGGTTCTCCTGGAGAGACACAGGGACAAGTAGTCATGGACAGTGGCTGTAGATTGCCAGTCAACTTATGAGCAGCCAGGGGATCTATCAATATTTCTGTGGTAGAAGACTTGGGACAGAGTGGGTTTCACCAAAGGGTGGCTGAGTCAATACCTCATGAATACTAAGTGCTCATGTATATTTAGTGTACCCTGAATATTAAAGGTTTCTTGCACATTTGATGTGCCATGTCTCAACCATATATAAAGTGTCCTGAGTTTTTTAAAAGTATATATATTTTTATTGATTTTAGAGGGTAAAGGAGAGAGAGAGAGAGAGAGAGAGAGAGAGAGAGAGAGAGAAAGAAACATCAATAATGAGAGAGAATCAATGATCGGCTGCCTCCTGCATGCCCCACATTGGAGATCCAGCCCACAACCCGGGTATGTACCCTGACTGAGAATCGAACCATGACCTCCTGGTTCAAACGTTGATGCTCAACCACTAAGCCAGGCTGGCTGAGCAGGGTCCTGAATCCTTTGCATATTAGATATTAGTGGTTTGTTTATTTAGTGTCTGAAGAGCATTAGGTATCTCCTTTCTCTATATTCAATACCCATTATTTTATTCACTCACTAATTAACAAGCTCATGGGTATCATCTATCCCATATGTTTTTCTTTTTCCATAGAAGAAAGAAAGGTCTTAAACAATATAAAAATGCAAATGTAGAGCTTACCTATGGGAAAACAGGTCTGAGGAAATATTTAAAATGCATCGTTTTCAGCCGTCACTAATGTCCTCTTGAGCAGATTGATGGGTCTTGAAATCAGAATTATCTCTCTTACAAGAAACCCATCCAGCAGTGTACATGCAGCCTAGCACATGACAGGCTTCTTATAAAAGTTTATTGAATTAATGAATGCCTTAACTCTACAAGCATGAGGGAATTATCCTAAATGGTGTTTCTGAAGCTATTTGTAATTTTCAGGGTGGTTTCACATCAAATGTCTCCTTTAGTTTTCACAATAATGCTGTGAGGTAGGTAGAATAGGATTTACTATGCCTATTTGACAGAGATTGCTGAAGTCCTAAAATGTAACTGACTTAAAGTTACACACAGCAATTCCCAGAAGGAATTTCCCAGTGTTGTTTGGATCCTGAGTCCTCCTACATTTTCCTGGTACAAGCTCAGCCATGTAGCTGGAGCTTCATCATCCTCGACTGAACTAGTAGGATCTCATGATTTCTGGTACGTAAACCATGAATAATTGACTGTGTAAGTTTAGCACAGTTATGAGACTTGGGTAAAGAAGAAATAATCTGCTCCTTGAATTACATGTTTATTTGACTAATTTAAAAACATATTTACCTTATATCTCTTATCACTGGTCTATAAAAATTTCCTGGAACATATGCAACAATAAAGTTTATCTCTCTCTCAAAAAAAAAGAGTGGCCTCTGCATTTGTATTACGTTAAAAAAATAGGTTTATCAATTGTAAGGGATTTAAAAACAGTGACTTTTTTCAACTTGATATTTGGAAGATTCTACAGGAACCTAAGACTCAGAACAATATTGCTGAATGGGCGCCAACCAAATATATAAGCTTTCCAGAATCCTCATTGCTTAGATATTTTGGACAATAGATGCTGTTTTCAGAGCCAAGTTAACTTTATATAACCCTGTGGAGGGATTGATTCATAAAGGATGCAAATTTGGAGACCAGAATCCCAGGAGGCAAGTGAATTAAATAATACTAGCCCATAAAAAAAATCCCCCACCTATAAAATAATGACACAATTACCCCTGTAGAATGAATTTGTGATCTTTAGACTAAGCAGAGTTAAAAATAATAATAATAAATAATTTTTTAAAAATTTAAAATAAAGATAGGAGGGTATAACCAGGTATTTTCTGTGACTTGGAAATTGACCAGTATCAGTTACTGGAGCCGACTGGCATACAGATGACCCTCTCCAGCTCGCCCTGGGCGGCCACTGACTGCCTCTATTCAGACTGGCTTCTATGGTGGATCCCAGTGATGTCTCAGGATTTGTTTCCCTCTCTTTAATCGCCAGCTGTAATCATTGACTACAGTTGTGAAGAGGCTGCTCTGAATTTAGTTTGGATTTCTCTAATTTTAGATGCATTAAAGAGCTCCAGGAAGGGATTTGTAATGGGTTACAACATTCTTTCATTTTTGGCCAGTGAGTGTCACACAGCTGTGTGTATGTGTTTATACATCTAAATGTGTGTGTGTGTGTGTGTGTGTGTGTGCACGTGTATGCAAAAGATAAAGAGAATGAGGGGGAAAAAGGAATATGGGGAAAGCAATGAGGTCATTATCTGCTGATTTGGTTGCTTCTAGAAGCTCTTATAATTTCCAGGTGTTTTTAAAATAAAATTAACAAAAAAATTGTAACTGAGAAATTAAAATAAGTATTCATAATAAAATAATCAAAATATTCATGGTAAAATAATCATATACATACACGGAAAGATTTTTTTTCTCTAAGAAATTCAATGCCACTTAGAATAAATATTTAATAAATTGTAATGCATTAATAAAATAATGGGAAAATGGCAGAAAATGTTTCTCCAGAAAATTTCATGTAATTTGGAATTATAGTGACCAATTCAGTTTTCAGTTCTTTGATAATTTTCAAAAGCAGTAAGAAGTCTTGTGTCCAGCAGCACAGAAATGAAATTAACCCATAGTGGGAAGAATGAGATAAGATAATGTTTATTTCATTTATGAAATTAAAGAAGGAAATATTAAATAGAATTCATTTCAAAATGTTTTTCATCTCCATATAAATTTAAATCATAGTAAGAGCCTATAACTTTAATCATTATGCTTCAATACTTTCTAAATATATTGTCATCAATTTTTTAAATAACTTTACTTAGTCCATTTGCAGTTAGCAGTCCTGATGTATGTCATGTATATCATTTATTGGAGGAACTAAAAAATAGCCCTGGTGCTTCTTATTATTTGTAAATTTTTTCTTTCAGGGTTGTCACTAAATTTTAAATTTGTTTTGCTCTCAATAAATATCTAAAGTATTTTTTCTTCTAGAGCATTCCAAATATAATTTAATCACTTGAGCTCTACAGTGAACTTTGAACAAAGCTAAATGAGCTAGTATGTATATGCACATTTAAAAATCCACTTTTTATTTTACTTGAAATAATAACTAGCCATCATTTATCAGGCACCAGGAACTCTGTTTAGTATTTTCAAACATCTTTTAAATCTTTAGAAAATGGTTTTATAATAGTTATTATCTTTATTTTATTGATAACTGGGCATAGGAAATTTATTAAGTATTTTGCAGGAAAGAGAACTAGTAAATTACAGAGCAAAAATTCTAAATAAAATTACCTTACATTTTCTCTTTTGGAAATATACATTCTTTTATTCAAATTATTTTCATGTAAGAGTAGCATAATATAAACATAAGGAAAATTAACAAAAATATGCACTTCCCTTTCATGTAGATTTCCTTCGATATGTAATTGCTAATAAGCTTGTATTATAACATACCATAGGATCTATTTGTAAATTGCTTCTTTTTATTTTGTAATATTTTTATTCTTATATTAAAAGGAATTGACCAACAAAATAAGACCTGAAGCAAGAAGGCATGGAACAGACTGACATACCTCGATGTGGGGCTATGAGGACAAGAAGAGATAAACCAAAGAACTTATATACTTATATGCATAGCCCCTGGACACAGGCAACAGGGTTGTGAAGACCTGGGAGGGTAGAGAAAGGCTGGCAAGAGGAGGATAAAGGGGAAATGAGAGATACCTGTAATTCTATCAAAAATAAAAAATATTTATATTTAAAAATAAATAAAGTCAATATGCACCCTGTTTAATGTGATTTCAACAACACTTTAAAGAGTTGAGACACTCTCTCTCTCTCTCTTTTTTTAAATGTATTTTATTGATTTTTTACAGAGAGGAAGGGAGAGAGATAGAAAGTCAGAAACATCGATGAGAGAGAGACATCGATCAGCCGCCTCCTGCAAGCCCCACTGTGGAGATGTTCCCACAAGCAAGGTACATGCCCCCAACTGGAATTGAACCTGGGACCTTTCAGTCTGCAAGCCGATGCTCTATTCACTGAGCCAAACCGGTCTTGGGCATTTTTTTTTTAAAGAGTGAATTATCATGTGATAGCCTGTCATGTTGGTTGAGGTGTATGGATTAAAATGGCCTTTGAGAATTAGTCAATTTTTTATCTAATTAAATAAAAAGTTCCCCTATATTTTGAACATGTAAAAATCATTTATAGTATCAGATTTCAGGGTCTTGAGTGAAATGAGAAAAGTGTGCTTATCATATCTTCTCTGCATAGGAAATAAAAGTGTATACATTTTTTAGTGAATCAATTATCTATATAAAGGTTGTTAAAACATATAAGACATTTAGAGGAAATTCCCTCCAATTGTCAGGAAAACTGGGGAATGGGAACCTAGGCTAAGACTTCTCTGTTTGCTTTCAGCTAAACCAAAAGACCTAAGGTAAAGCTTTTCTTAAAATCTTTGTACGCAAATATTGACTTGTTACCATCTATTGGCTAGTTATTAGCACATGAGATATGAACATACCAATATTTTTATGGCAACTCTATTAATTGCCTTCTTTGATTATGAAGAAATATTCTCTATGAGACCAAATTAGCAAGCAGTCCAAGTTCATTTGCAATGTGTTTGTCATCTCTTTCAACGGCATTGAAACTACTGCAAATTGCCCACTTGATTTTAATGATTCTCTTCAATTGAAGTAGAATGATTAAAGACTTTGGACTTTTATTTTTACATGTTCCCTTATCTGATTGACTCGGTGGTACTTGGGCTGTGTAGTATGAAATTGTCAATCACTTTTGCTAAAATGTGTGTATATAATGATACCTTCTCTTTGAAGGGTTGAAAACACCTGTGTTGTCTGTCTGCCAGACTCTCCCTGTATCTCAATGCAGAGAACTGGCAAAGTTAATGAACTATTTCTAGTAGATGTACTGCAAGCAGTGAATGAAGACAAAGACAAAACAAAACAATAAACGTTAACAAAGATTCATTAAAAGTTGGCTTTGAAACAAGTGCTACAAACTTTCTTTTAGCTAAATAATAGCATTATCACTTAGAAAAATTGAATGTCCCCATTCATTTCTTAACTCAAGATGTAGTGTATATTCTATACACTCAATATTTCTGCTGCAAGATGAATGACAATGTGTAGTCTATCATCTTTCCAAATCTATATGTTCTACTTGTTAAGCCATCATAGTTTTAAAAATCAGTCTTGTTTCTCAAATAGGTAAAACAACCATTATTGAGAGTATTATTAAATCAGAAGGAATTGAAATATATGACTCAATACTTTTTCTTTCTTTCTAGTGTCGGAATTCCAAGCAATTCTCAATCAGCTGCCTCTTCCTCCACCAGTTAATCTTCTATATGGTTCACAGACATCATTTACAAAACTCTTTGATGAAAATGTATTTGATTCATCTTCACTTTGGTGGGCACTGTGCTTGACTTATGTGATTCTGCCCATTTGCACTATGCTAAGTCAGTCTTTTGAAATAAGGTCTGGTCCTCTGCCGTCCCTACCTCTCTATCTCCTCACACCTTATCTGACCAGTGGTGAATGAGAGCTGTTTTAGTTTTGGTTTTGTCTGATTTGAGGGGTGGTAGGTTAGAAGCTACAGCCCTCTTGGGGTTAGAAGCTGCAGCCCACTATTCTATTCAAGTGCCCAAATAAACATGTGATCTTGTGGAAAACACTGAATGCACTAAGGAAAAACAGATTCAAGTGCTGTTCTTTTCTTACCCAGGTTTGTTTCTGTCCCCGAATTCCTTATAGATGGAAAATGTCAGACAATGCTAAATTGGAGCATCTTTTTAATACTCCACATTGTGACTTATTGCCATATTTTCCAGCACTGGATCTTTACTATAAAAGTAGTTCATAAATCATAATCTTCCCTGTTTCCTCCTGACAAACTCTTGCCCTAGTGATTTTGTGCTCGGAATGGGACACTTATCCAATCAATATTCCAATCCACTTCCTTGGCTAACTATTCTAAGTGGTTTTTGTTTTGTTCTTTTAACTGAGAAGTGAGAAAGTTGTTAAACAATTTTGACAGCCTCAGATGGATGGTTCAGTTAGTTGGAGCATTATCCTGTACATCAAAAGATATCATATAAATCAACACCTGGTCAGAGCATATACCTCAGTTTTGGGTGGAGATGTGTATGGAAGACAACCAGTTGATGTTTCTCTCTCACATTGATGTTTCTCCCTTTTTTTTTTGCATTGCTTCTCTCTAAAAATCAATAGAAATATATATAAAGATGAGGATTAAAAAAACATTAAATTTTTATGTGGAGAAAAATTATGGAATATTTTGGAATGTACTATATTTTTTTGGATTTGTTCTTTGGAAAAGTTTTGATGAAGTTTCATAGAGACACTGATGTATAGTGTGAAGGAGAAGCTAGGCTGAAATCAGTGCTATTATTTCAAACCAGGAATCCTGTTCCTTATCTTAGACAGCTCCTCAAACCAATTAGCTGGTGCCATTTTTAAACATGCCTTCCTTTAGCTTACATTGTCTCATGAAGGTCAAGAACAGTAAGTTCTTAACATGTTATTAGTCACACACATCTTATTCTGAATTTGCCAGGAGAGTGGTGTCGGTGAAGAAGCCAGAGTCTTGAAGATACATGCATTTCTCATTGCCAGTGGGCACTACTTGGAGGGCTACACTTGATCCATATTGTAGATGTTCCCAACAGTTAGCAAAAGGCTGCAGATTGACTCTCCCTTGATGGGAACTAAGGTAGACTTGAAAGAGGTAACAAGAGACTGATCTCTTACTTAAAAAAAAATGTGCATTACACAGATCCACAATACTTCCTGCAGAAACCACATCTGAGCTCCGAGAGAAGAGAATCAGCCTTCCGACACATACCAGGCAGACATCATTGACCACAATGATTGTTAGAAAAGTAGAAACACAGAGGATCATAACTTTGCTCAAGAAATGAAGGAGAACTTTTTTTCTCTCTCCCTCCTGCCTGGAGGAAGTAGGAGAAAGGCCTAATTCTTCTCACCCCATTCTGTAGGTCCTACAAATATTCTTCTTACTTGTTTGGGGGAAGGGGAGAAATAGTACTTTGTATTAACCACTCAACTACAACATCATCCAATACAAGGAAAGGACCATATGTTAAATACTAAAATAAAGTTATTTGAATAACTCAAAGTGTCGAAAAGTATACTTTGCCCCAATGGCATTAAGGGAACTACCCTGGGAAATAGATGCTTCATGTAGCACAGAAGGGGTTGTTTATTAGAAAAGTCAAATCATTTTATTATGGTGATGAACATTGACATCTTACATATTGCAATTACATTTCTTTTTGTGTTATTGAGAAGGACCTGTTGCATCTTGGGATATACTAAACAGCATATATCTGTGAGTCATATTTTATAAATGAATTGTCAATTTTTTATAATTTATGTTTATTATGTAATATATAGCACTAGCTATCCTAGCATCTCCATATTGATAAATATATATAAAATGATTTTAAAATATATATAAAATGATAGTCTTTTTACAAAAATGTAAATGACAGAGGCAAACTTAGGATCAGTTTATCATCAAATGTGATTTGAGTTCCTAAAAGAATTACAGTAGAAGTGTTTATGCTAATATAGAGATAGGAGAGGAAGCATCTTGGCTTCAAAGAAACTAATTCATACAGAAGAAACTAGTACTAGAGATGTATATTGTAGTCTATATTCTGTTGGTTAATGGTCAGCAGACATAAATCCTGCTATTCTTACTTGGCTCAGCTAGTTCATACAAGTCACATATTAAAGAAGGATGTAATATATTAATAATAGCCCCCTCCCTGAGTAGTTATATATTAGATGAATATAAATATTAGTCATGTGTTCGTTGTTACATATTTTCCATAGAGGGGTACTTCAGCCAACAGATATAATTTAAAAAGGTGACTAATACACATTGACATTAAGTGAACAAGTATGATTTGGAATTAAAATATTTTCAGATTTAACTCCATTAATTTGGAAGTTTGCATTATAGAATAAATTCTATGCTGAAAAGAAAAGGTGATGTGACTCCATTTTTATATAGAGGTTTTAATTTGTAACTGATTTTCCATAGCAATTCTATAATCTTTTTAAAAACAGCCCAGTAAACAATATAAATATCATGTTGATATTTATTAGTCTAATTAGTTGCCTTTCCAAAATCCATTTAATATTCGATATTGAAAATTCCATAATCTTCTAAAGAAGAAATATTATCATTTATCATGAAATTAAGCAGAGCTTACAAAATTACATAGCTTTTGTATTTTATGTTTTAATATGCATAATGCATATTAGGTATTACGTAAATTTATATATGTATTTTAAAGTCTATGTCTTGTGACTTAAGAAAAAAACATATAGTCTTCTAATAAGAATATCTAATCTTATTGTTTTTATATCTCATCATGATGAAGAGCTTTGAATCAAAACTTTTCATATGCCACATCATCTACATCTAAGATGTATGCATGCCATTTGACTGGCACATAATATTGGATGTTCTCCACAGGCCTGAATGGAAGGTCACTTTGACCTGCTGCACATTTTTACTTAAAAACTGATTTTAACAATAAGCCATTAGTATACTTGTTTCTGGACTGACTTGAGTTTTTGGAAGAATATAAAAAGCATTTGGAAGTGTAAGTAAAAGCCTTCCGTTTCAGGAGAAATAATGGCCCCATTTGCCATGGAAACTGGAGAACTTTATGAAAATGCACTCAACTGTTTTCTATAGTGAGCCTAAAATTATTCTAAAAATAAGTTGTATTCCTGGCATCTGCTAGCCAATGCACAAAGATTTCATCTCATATAGCTTTCTCTTTTAGAAAAAAAAATGCCATGTCATTGGAATATTCATTTTTGCTATTGTTCCAAAGGTATAGGAAAATATATGTGTTATATACAGTAGGGACTTGATAATTCATTTCTAATAAATTAAAAATGTTTTTTGAAGAGCATACTAATTTGAGTACTGCCTCTAACACAGATCATTATTAAAGAGACTAAATATCATATTTTTTCTTCAAAGTCAGAATGAGTCATATTTAAACATTTTGGTACAGATTATATATATATATATATATAGTGTTACATGTATACATATCTCCCCATTGCCCCCCCTCCCTCCCAGGCATACCCCAACCCCCCAGTGTCTATGTTCATTGGTTATGCTTATATGCATGCATACAAGTCCTTTGATTCATCTCTTATCTACCCCACCTCTCCTTAATCTTCCTGCTATAATTTGACAGTCTGTTTGATGCTTTACTGCCTTTTGTTCATCAATTTACAATGTTCTTTATTATCCACAAATGAGTGAGATCATGTGGTGCTTCTCCTTCATAGACTGGCTTATTTCACTAAGCATAAGGCTCTCCAGTTCCATCCAGGTTGCTGCAAATGGTAAGAGTTCCTTCTTTTTAATGGCAGCATAGAATTCCATTGTGTAGATGTACCATAGATTTCTGATCCACTCATCTGCTGATGGGCACCTAGGCTGTTTCCAAATTGTAGCTATTGTAAATTGTGCTGCTATGAACATAGGGGTGCATAAATCCTTTCTGATTGGTGTTTGTGATTTCTTAGGATAAATTCTAAGAGTGGAATTACTGGATCAAATGGAAGATCCATTTTTAGTTTTTTGAGGAAACTCCATACTGTTCTCCACAGTGGCAGCACCAGTCTGCATTCCCACCAACAGTGCACAAGGGTTCCTTTTTCTCCACATCCTCGCCAACACTTGTCATTTGTTGATTTGAAAGACCACTGTATGGGAGAACATATTTGCAAATGTTATCACTGATAAAAGTTTAATCTCCAATATCTACAGCCAACTTATACAACTTAATAAAAGGAAGATAAACGATCCAATAAAAAAATGGGCAATGGACCTAAATAGAACCTTTTCGAAAGACGACAGAAGGAAGCCAAGAGACACATGAAAACATGTTCAAAGTCACTAATTATCCGAGAGATGCAAATCAAAAGGACAATGCGGTACCATCTTACACCTGTCAGAATGGCAATCACCAACAAATCAACAAACAGTATAGATTATATTTATTTATGTCATGGGAAACAAACAAAATAGGACACTAAAAGATTATGGAACTATTAGCAGACAGATGTGAGTGAAAAGAAACAAAGAACCATGTCTCTGACCAGAAGTTCCATGTTTCATCCCATCGTAGAATCTAAATCCTTTAGTCATTAATGTGAGCAGAGGAGGAGAGAAGGGGGAAGACATGTTCTGCTAAGTCAGTTGCAAGTGCCAAGGCCTTTGCAAGGGGATCTATCACTTAAAGTTAAAAAAATTCATCATGCAGGAAGTAAAGTGCTATTTTTTTTTAATGGAAGGCCAAGCTGACGGCGCTGAAAGTGTGAAGACCAGAGCAAATAAAATCCTCAAAATGGAATGCTCCAAGAGGCAAATAAAGTCTAGACAAGATTCACATTACACTCTCCTGTCCTCACCAGCCTAGGAACATATTTATAAAGTCACAGAATCACACTAAACAGATTAGGCCATTCAGTAGCAGAAATATTCATTTACTTAGTTGTCATTAAAAATATAGGTATTAAGTGCCTGTATGTTCCAGGAACCATGTTAGCTGCTAGAAATAAAGCAATGATTGATCCTAGTCTCAAATATATATTGTTCAGGCGAAGGTGCCTAAGAACTCCACATCTATCATTATAAGAAGAAGAGAAAAAAATCACTTCCCTAAACCTGTTTGAGAAGTGACCAAGGAATTTACAGGGGAAGATGGTTATAGAAATTTGGCTCATCCATTGCCCATAACTCAGGGGACCATAAATATATAATTTATTGTTTATACCAGGAGGTTTTGAGAGTGAATTAGGATCAGAGGTGTGAACTAGAAATGGTATATGTTTTTGGGATTAACTAAATAATTTTGGATATTTTTTGTATAAATTAAGATAATTTAATTTGTAGGGATTCTTAAGGGCCTTTATTTTACAATTTGATTGATGACGAATAAGTTACTAAAATAGTAGGCAGCAAGAGCTTGGTGGTGACATTTACTGATCTAACTCCCGATTTTGATAGCAGAGTTCATCCTGGGAAACAAGCTTGTGTTTCAAGAATATGACTCTGTTTTAGTCAACATGTTTATAAAGATTGAGATGAAGTTGTGGTGGACCTGCTCATTATACAGTAAGCAGTGTTGGGAGGGTCAATTAATACTCTTGCTCTAAAAACTTTTTAATAGACTAGAACAGGGAACTAATTGTTTAAATATTGGTGCATTATAGATGTAAAATAGCATGTTTAAATGTTTAAACAAGCAAAAAATCTACTGCATAAATATGACAAGGAAGAAATGTGGTTCTACAGAAGTATTTGTCAACAACAAATACATCTTAGCTATTAATGCTAACCCTAGGGTGGAAAATAAAGTAAAGCTTTGGCAGATATTTTATAGAAGAAATTCATGCCTCCTTAGGTGGATAATTGGGCAAGAATGTTAACTAACTCCCAATCTTGAGTCTATATTCTGAAACTGTGAAAGTAGAGACTGTATTTTATTTACATCTGTCCCCTACCTATAGAAGGCACCTAAAACATAGTTATTGAATGGATCAACAAATGCATTATAAACAAAGATAGCTTAAATGAGGAAGTTGACAAATCCTATTTAATAAAAGAGTAATATGAAAATTGACCATATGTTCACTATACCCACAAGCCATGCCCACCAGTCGATCAGAGCGAGTATGCAAATTAACCCAACCAAGATGGCTACAGCCACAGAGAGAGCAAGAGGGAGGCTTGGGTTTCCCCTGATGATGAGGAAGGCAACAAAGTTTCAATGGCTGTACCAGTAGAAGGCTTGGCTTCGCTCCAGACTGCAAAGTTTCAATTGTAGAAGATAAATAAATCCCAGATATCAGAGCCTCTGCTTGGGTCACAGGGGTCATGGCTGGCCTGCAAACCACCACAGTCCCCTCTCCCAGGCCACCCCACACCCCAAGGGAACACCCACCCTGATCCAGGACACCCTTCAAGGCAAACCAGCTGGCCCCCACACATGTATCAGGCCTCTATCTTATCTAATAAAAGAGTAATATGCAGATTGACCGTCACTCCAACACACAAGATGACTGCCCCCATGTGGTCAAAATATCCTGCCCCCATGTGGACACAAGATGGCTACCACTAGATGACCAGAGGGGAGGACAGTTGGGAGGGACCAAACCTGCAAGGGTAGGCAGTTGGGAGTGATCAAGCCTGCATGGGAGAGCAGTTAGGGGTGACCAGACTGGCAGAGGAGGGAAGTTGGGTGTGACTGGGCCTACAAGAATGGACAGTTGCGGGGGGAGCCAAGTCTGCAGGGGAGAGAAGTTAGGGGTGATCAGGCCTACAGAGGAGGGTAGTTGGGGGGGACCCAGGCCTGCAGGAGAGGGCAGTTAGGGGTAACCAGGCACACAAGGGAAGACAGTTAGGGGCAGCGTAAGCAGTTAGGCATCAATCAGGCTGGCAGGGGAGTGGTTAGGGGATGATCAGAATGGCAGGCAGAAGCAGTTAGGGACAATCAGGAAGGCAGGCAGGTGAGCAGTTGGGAGCCAGCAGTCCTGGATTGTGAGAGGGATGTCTGATTGCCCAATTAGGCCTGATCCTACCTGGATCAGACATCTCTCAAAGGGTCCCAGACTGGAGAGGGAGCAGGCTGGGCTGAAGGACACCCCCACACCCCCATGCATGAATTTCGTGCACTAGGCCTCTAGTTTTGTATAAGTCTGCATCATCTTTCATTAATGACCTCCCTTCTTTCTTAAGATCTTTATTTCCAACCTCCGTCTCTCATGGCCTGTTGTCATTTTCTTTCTTTTTAAATACACTAGCAGATTGAACATCAACCCATGAGACCAAGAAGGCCTAATCATGTTGTGAAGGCAGTTCCCATAAATTAGCAGTAATTTTTTTTTCTCAGTATGTTTACCTAAGAGTTATCAAGCACATCCAAAAGATAACCAGCAACCTCCATCACCTAGTGAACAGATAGGTTTGAACAAGGTTTTCCTGAAATATCTTGTTATACACACCCATATCTACATATTTACTTTGCTTCTCCTGGAGGCAGAATGTTGCTCACAGCTACAAGCAGAGTGTTTACACACCCAGGAGAAGAAATTACATGTTTATGCTTTCTAGCTTATCCCCGCCCTTCATAAAATTGAGAGCCACTATTTTTTCTCCTTTTGCTCATTTTAAATCTTTTTTTCAATTAGCCAGTTGGTCTTGAGGAAAATGCAGGTGACTAGGTTTGTATTACCTTGACTCCACAGTTCCACAGCTTAAGTCCACAGGATAATTACCAATTGGTCATTGCCTTTTACACTATACCCAACTGGACCTGGCTGAAGAGCAGTAACCTTCTCTTTTTCATGGCCTTTTACAGATAGAGCAGCAAAAGCCAACTTATCAAAGTGCTTTAAAAATCGTATGTACAACCGAGGCAGTAAAGCATCAAACAGATTGTCAGATTATAGCAGGAAGGTTAGGGGGAGATGGGGTAAATAAGAGATCAACCAAATAAGCATAACCAATGAACACAAGACACTGGGGGGTTAGGGTATGCCCGGGGGGGGGCCAATGGGAAGATATGTAGACATTTAATACATTAATAAAAAATAAAAAATAAATAAAATAAAAGGAAAAAAATAATAAATAAATAAATAAATTATCTTTGGGAAAAATCGTATATACATATTTATTAAAAACAGGAAGCTGTATGTAATTATGAACTCTAACTTTTAGAGTATTATAATCTATAAATCATTTAATCTATAAATTAGGTCCTCTAATTCTAGAGATAGAACTCATAAGTATTTTTAATGAAATCTTTAATTTACATAGTTTAAAATACTTTTTTTTTTTTTTTGGTCTTAGCACAACAGACATGTATTTCCTGCTTATATAGTGTCAATGGCAGGTCTAGGTAACTCTTCTTGGCAGCTGTTCTTTTTAAATCTTTATTTCTGAAAATATTACATATGTCCTCCTTTCCCCCCATTGACCTCTCCCACCCTACCCCCACCCCCTACCCGGACCCCTTCACCATCCTACTGTTTGTGTCCATGGGTTATGCATATATACATATGAATTCATTGGTTGAGCCTCCTCCCTCCACTTCCTTCTGAGGTTTGACAGTCTGATGCTTCTATGTCTCCGGATCTATTTTGTTCATCAGTTTATTTTGTTCATTAGATTCCACATCTGAGTGCGATCATATGATACTTATCTTTCTGTGATTGTCTTATTTTGCTTAGCGTAATACTCTCCAGGTTCATCTAAGCTGTTACAAATGGTACGAGTTCTTTCTTTTTATAGCTGAGTAGTATTCCATTGTATAAAAGTACCACATTTTTTTTTATTCACTCATCTGCTAATGGGCACCTGGGCCGTTTCCAAGTCTTAGCTATTGTAAATTGTGCCACTATGAACATAGGGGTACATATATTCTTACTGATTGGTGTTTCTGATTTCTTACAATATATGACTGGACGTCAGTAAATACTTCTTAATGAAAAAGTTTGCAGCAGACCCTGTTGCAAAGTAAACTTTCTCATAGCAGTTATATTATGTCGAAGATTTCCATTATTTAATGTGAAATGGATTTCTTTTAATTTTTTATTTTTTAGGTAGAGATTGTTTTTAAGAAATGATACAATAGGTATAACTATAGATACAACCTTATTTAAAAACCAATACCTTCTAAACATTTCAAACTTTCTAAACTTACGTCTCTGATTAAAAAAAAATGTGTGTGTGTTTGTACTGTTCTCATCACTAAATATTGCAAGCTATTTTGTATGGAGAATATCCATGCATTTGGTAAGAGTATATTTAGACAATAGGAGAAAAGCAGTTTATGGAGCTGAACTCCGAAATATCCTATTCTTACTTATGAATGGAGACGCCTCTCACCAGATGCTGGCATAACAAATTAGGATACAGGCTTTGGCAAATTAATGAATGTGTTTATTCCTGAAACAAATGATTTTTTTAAAATAACAATCTTATTGGTTATGGATGACAGGTAAATAAAGGGAAATTTAGCAAGATGCTAGTCATTTCTAAGTGTGTTTGGTTCCCAGAAATGCTTGAAAACGTATACTGGCACTTTTTAAAAATATGTAGAATCAATATTCTCCACATAAGAGACATTTGCATTTGTAATTTTAGTAAACTAGGACTCTTCTAGAAATTAAAATAGATACAGGCATTTTATTGAATTGTAGAATCAATGTAAGTTTGCAGTGACTGAGTTACCACCAGGTAAGGATACAATAGGAGAAATTCATGTCAGTACACAGTAGGTGCTCAACAATTACTTGCAAACATTGTTTAATAGGTCCCACTTTACTGCGCGTTTTTTTCCCCCAATAGATCTTTTTTTACTACTTTCTTAGAAGATTACAATAAACATAAACAAGTACATGAATAGAACAATTTCTGTCTTCTGAGTAAACACGCATACATATTTAACACAATTCAATAGGCAATAACCAACTAAGCCACACATTATAAACATTTACATTTAAATTTATATAGGGTTTTAAAAAGAGCCTGGCACTAAATTTCCTTTGGAGAGTGGAGAATTTTCAGATACTTCAATGCACTGTATTAGCTGGTGACTTTGGGCAAAATACATTAATCTTTTTGTGTGTTATTTCTTCATCTTAAAATGGGGCAAAGGCTAGGACCTAATTCATAAAATTATTATGAGCATAAAATGAGTTAATATAAATAACATGCTTTGAACAAAGGCAAACAACAAGCATTATACATATATTTTACTATAATGTTCATATTTATTAAAATATGAAGATTTCAAATGTGTTATCATTCACTTTATCAGAATGGATGATAGTTCTAAAAGCTATCTGGACTGTGAAAAAAATAATAGTAGCATTTCACTAAGGAATGTGATATCAAATGAGACCTCAATAATGCAATATGGTAAAAAAAATGACTTGATATTGTGATATGTATTTTGATGGACAAGGTTATTTTATAAACATCAAATATTTTATCATAATAGCCAATGCTAGTATGAATTGGAGGAGCTCTTTGCTCTTACAAAATGACCAATGCTGCTATGATTTTAAAGTTACTGTCTACCCCCTTCTCCTCCTTTTCCTCCTCCTCCTCCTCCTTTTCCTTCTCTCTCTGAGACTAATACTTACTATTTAATGCTTTCTCAGAGTAGCATTATTTTTCCATTCTTTGTTATAATATTTAATAGAGAATTAGAGAGACTTTCATATGGTAGGAGGTAGTTTAAGTTTTAAAATAAGTTGTGTTAGTTTTATCCACAATTCAAAGTCACCATGCTCTTCCTGAGAAAGAAAGCTGTAAATTTGTTCTCTGTTTCAAAGAAGTTATATTCAATGACTCTTACTTCTACCACTTTACACTTTTCCAAGTGCTCTTATGAAAACTTAAAGAGTTCCTGGCTTAGTTTTGGATGGTAGACATTTGTGAATATATTTATTGTTATCTATGTGGAGGAAAGAGCATCTGGGTATTTTTTAACATGTAAAAAAAAGCAAATAAAAAAAGCCAAAAATAAAAAAGAATTCACAAAACAGGTGATCATCAAAAAAGTAGAAACTAAATATTGTCTTTTTACATCAGCAAAATTAAGCTTGCCCCCCTCCCACCTTAGGGATAGAGGAGGCCTTGGCAGGTCAGTGGGGGGAAAAGGAGATACATGATATGAGTTACTATTTGTAACACTTTAAACAATAAAAATAGAGGGGGAAAAATTAGGCTTGCCAGAGATAGTCTGTTCCAATGAATGCATATTTATTTTATAGAGGCATTGTAGAAGGATCTGCCAAAACTTCTTGAGCACTAAGTCTCAGGCAGCCCAGCGAAGCAGTTAACTGCTAGGTCTCATCAAATAATTGAATTGCAACCCCCTCCCCAGAGAAACTGATCTTTAAATCAGTGGTCACCAACCTTTAGGATCTCACAGACCACCAGTTGGCAACCACTGCTTTAGACCACTTCACAACTGACATTTCCTTTCACTTAGACCACATTCCATTTGCTAAGACCATTATCTTTTTCTTCTAGACTTACCCATAATCAGGACCTGCCCAGAGAATTCTTGGCCTTAAAAGCCCAGTTAGAATCCTTTAAAACCTCAGACTCCTCAGTCCTTGACCATGACACCATTTTGGGGCTGAGTCAGATGATCCAAACACTTTATAATCCCTTTCTACTTTTGGCCTCGTGCTTTCCTCCTTTGGTGACCCTAACATTCGTTGCTGAAACCTGGGACCCCCACCTGGGTCCTATCCAAGATGCAGAAGGGAAGGCCACTAGAAATAAAACTGTAATCTGGCCCCTCTAGGTCCGACTTCAGCCAGTACAGCAAGGCCACCTTCTGGATCGTGTTTGGAGCTCCCAGAACTCCTGGGGCTGGCCACCAAAGACTGAAGCTGCCCAGGCCCTGACAAGGCCCCATAGACTTACATCACCAGGACAGAGCCTCGGGTAACAATTGTGGTGCGGGTAAGCTGATCTCCTTTTTCATTGACACTGGGGCCACTCATTTTGCCCTTCCTGAATTCACTGGGACCCTTATCCCCTCTTCAGTCTCTATTAAGGGGGTTCACAGATTAGTCTGACAGCCATTAGCCACCTCACCTATACATTGCATCTTACTAAATGTTCCATTTATCCCCTTTTCTCATTGTACCTCAGTGCCCAGTCAGGGCTACCATGCATCCCCTCATAAATCCCAATTTTCCTGAGCCACAGTCGCCTACCTACCTCGGTTTCACTCTCAACCCACAAAGTCAAGCCATTACCTTAGGCCATAAACACCTTTTCTCCTCCATGACTGTCCCCTTCTCTAAACAAAAAAATAATCCACTTTCTCAGTCTTGCTGGATACTTTCGCCCCCTCTATGTCTTGGTGAAGGGACCCCTCACTGAGTCTTTAAATCTCAAGGCCAGCATTCTCACCCCTTTTAATGCTCTGAAAATGTCTATCACATCAGCACCTTTTCATCCAACTCTTCCCCAAAACAACTTTCTTTAATGCAAAATTGCACTTAACAGCCAGCCACTATCAGAAGCTAATGTCATCATCACCCAAACCCTAAGTCATCTCTAAGGGAAAATGTGGCAGCTTTAAATACAAACGGCTAGAGACATGGAAACTGCAGTCCTAGAACAGGTTGTGGGGCCTGCTCCCTCCTCCCCGCACCTCTTCTCTAGCCTCATAGGCCTATACATAATTTTCTAAAGTTTTTGGTAACTTAAAGGCTTTGGAGCATTGCTGGGTTAAATGATAAACATTTAAATATTTTTTAAAAAACAGAAAATACTAAAACATTGATTGCTAGACAAGTTTTAAATTCACATGCTCTTAGCTTTTCTTACAGAAGGTCTCTTGTACTTTGTTGAAGTTTTATTTTTTTTAAAGTATATTTTATGAAAGTATCCAGCAAGGAATGGAGTGGGATAGAGAGTTAGAAACATCGATGAGAGAGAGACATCGATCAGCCACCTCCTGCACGCCCCCCACCGCCCTGGGGATGTGCCTGCAACCAGGATACATGCCCTTGACCGGAATCAAACCTGGGACCTTGCAGTCTGCAGGCTGATGCTCTATCCACTGAGCCAAACCAGTTTTGGAAAAGTTTTACTCTCTTGAAAGTAAGAAGTGTGTTTAAGGTGTGTTTATAAATGTCAATCTAAGAAATGCTGGTTGTTTACTTTTTACTTTTTCGCTAAAGCTAGTTATTTGTGAATGGGTAGAAAGGTTTGTGAGAGTTTTAAAAATGTTTGTCCATTAAGTCAGGACCTGATTATCCCTGAGGTCTGAAGGGATCCTTCTCTCCTAGTAAGCTAAAGCAATCCTACCCAGGCTCTTTCCTATTGCTTAAGTCCTTAAATTGAAGTCTAGACTTTCTTTATTTCCACTGCTCATTCACAACCCTTGACACTATCATTGAAAGCCCCAACAGATCTTTCTGCTTGGTATTTAGGAATTTCTTCCCCCTTTTCTAGCCTTCTTAAAACTCATATACTGTACTACAAAGGATACCAAGTTGGAAATCATCCTGTGATACAGAGAAATAAACAAAGCAGACTAGGAGGCCAAGGCAGTGGCTCAGAGGAAGACTTCCTCTCCCCAACTCTTAGCTATACTTCATATAACTCCTAAAAATACTCCAGAGGAACTTCAGTCCTTATGAACTCTTGGGGCCACCCAAGAAGATCCATGGTTAAAGTCTCAGGGAAAATATATCCTTCCCCAGAAACAGGCCTACATTATCTTACAGGCTATTCCCAATCCCCTACATTTAGGACACAGACCACTTTTGCAGCTCCTAAAACCCCTCATTACATGCTCTCCCTAGCCTCCCTACTGCAAGATAACACCAAAACCTGTTCTACTTGTTACTCAGTATCTCCCCGAGGACAGGTTAGACTTCCTTCTTTCTTCATTCATCAGTAAAGGGGCCAGATCCTAAAGCAAGACTGGCATATTGACTTTACTCACATGCCCCCTATTAAAGAACCAAATATCTCTTAACCTTAGTTGATAACTTGTCAGGCTGGGTAGAAGCATTCCCTACTCTGTCTGAAAAGTCCTCTGAGGTCACATAAGCTCCCATTCAGTGTATCATTCCCAGATTCGGCCTACCCATCTCGTTAATAAAATGGACTTGCTTTCATATTTCAAATAATGTAATAGGTCTGCTCCACTCTGAATATCCAGTGAAACTTACACATCCCCTACCAGCCCAAATCTTCAAGCAAGATAGAAAAGGCAAATTCCTCAATCAAGTCTCTCCTAACTAAATTAACTCTGGAAACTAAAGAACCTTGGACTACCCTCCTACTTCTAGCCCTTATGCACATCAGGGCAACCCCCCCCACCTTCTGTGAACCCTCCTTTCTTAGTCCTTTTGAACTCATGAATGGAAACTTTCCTTCCATAGAGAATACTCTAGGAGACTATGTATTTTAAATGCTAGCTTATAATTGCTGAGAGAACATGTTGATCAGTTCCTCTAGCTACCTTTTATAGAAGAAATTCTCTCTACTTCTCTATAGCCAAGAGACTAGGTCCACCTAAAGGAAATCCGTCCATTAAAAAAATTTATAGCCCCAATGAGAATGCCCTTATAAGGTACTCCTAACTACCCAAACTGAAGCTAATCTATAGGAAAATACTCCTTAGTTTCACCTTTCCAGATTAAAACCCATCCCTGGAATACCACCATTGTGTGAGCTGGAGTCCCCTAAGTACCCCAGGCACTACATCAGGCCCATCAGACTCAGCCTTACTTGCATCCCAGGAGAAGAGGATGAATGAGTATGTGCCCCTGAATGTGCCTCCTATGTACTGACCCTACTGACCCTGACTTCCCTGAAAGCCCCCTCCTCTCCCAATACAAATTCTAGCTACATCCTAGCTACTGCCCACTCCCCATCCCTTCACATAAGGATTCTCACCTTTTTATAGGACGTCTTTCTACAAGTGAACTTTGATTACCCATGGAACAAGATTTCCTTCTTTCTAGATCCCAAACACACTCTTTCCCTGCCGTGGAAAAATCCCAGCCTTGGAAGTGGGGATTAGCTTTCTTTCTCATCCTATTTCAACCCTCCTCTTCCACTCCCATAAGGGATTTACTCACCTCTACTCATCTTGAATGAACACTTAACCTTACCCATTCCCTTCTAAAAAAGACTAATCCAATCTTAGCCAGAAATTGCTGACTCTGCCTTTTCCTCTCTTCTTCAGCATATAACACCATCCCTATACCAGTTTAGAGATAGAATCAGGCAAAAATAAATTTAGCTTATAAAAAGGAAAAGGGGACTATATTTATTGAAAAAGCAGACATCCTTCTAAGTAATTACCCTAGAGTCTTGGCAAATCAAGTCTCTCTTCTTTTCCATACTTGTGTTCAGTATCTTATTAAGGTAGCTCCTTCCTCCATCCAAGTAACAGGTCCTTTCACTCTACACACCCCACTAGTCACCCAAGCCCATTTGTGCTTTACAAGGTCACAAAGCAATATAACAATAGACCATCTCCAATCATCAGCTTGCGATACCACAGTTAATCTAGATCCAAGGACCATTTGTCCCAATGGGTTGACTACCAGGTCTCCCTGGTAGCTGATGGTTATTTCCTACAGCCACTTTGTTTTACTTCTTATCCAACCATCCAGGCCCAAAGTCTCAACTGTTCATTTCCTTTCACTTTTCCCTTGGATAACAGCTCATTCTAGCATTTCTGCCCACTTTCATTGCATTAGAATCTCACTCACTCATCTGTCACCCTTTATTGGTAGTGCCATGGTAACTATCCTCTCTGCTTGGAGCACGGAACCATGAAAACAAAACTCATATTCTTTAGTCCACCTCTTCAATCTATAACTTTAAGCTTGTCTCCTAGATCATGGGTTTTTCTTTCTTTGTGAGGAAAACAAATACAATCTGTCTCCTGACCAACTGGACAAAACCTGTACTCTTGTCTCTATCTCACCTAATGTAGATGTAGCCCCCTGTCCTTATAACCAATCATATGTGGCACAAAAAGGCAGTCCAGGCAATTCCTCTCCTCCTAGCCCTTGGTATCATAATGGGGTTTGGGACTGGCATAGGGGGCTTAGTTGTTTCTTTAACATGTTTTGCAATCCTATCTCAGAACCTACAGGAAAGCTTAGCTAACATTACTAAAAGTTTAGTTCAAATTGAAGATCAAATAGACTCAGTAGGGGCTGTCACCCTTCCAAATTGAAAAGGACTAGAGTTCCTAACTGTGGAGAAAGGGGGTCAATGCCTATTTCTGGAGAAAGAATGTTGTTTTTATGTCAATAAGTCTGGCCTAAAAAAATTAACAGAAAAGGTTGCAAATATTAGAGAACATCAATTAAATTTATGGGCTACTGGCTATCCTATCCAATAAAGTGGAATTATGCTAATCAACCACCATACGCTCAAAAAAATGGTGGTGCCTACAGCCAATAAGGAGGAAATACACTAATTGATTGCCATGCCCTCAAAGATGGTGGTTCCCATAGCCACAAAATGGCGGTGCCCAGTCTCCTCATTTCTGCTGGAGCTGCAGGTGTGTGACATGGCCGGGCCTGCTCCCAGTGGGTCTGTCCACTCCATGCGCCTGCCTCCGGAATCTCCCAGTTCCCTCAGCCCCTCAGCTGCCCAGGGCTGGCTTGAGGCCCAGATAAGCCTCAGATTGTGGCTTTCTAGCTGACCAGGGCTGACCCAAGACACAGGCAAGCCTAGGATGGTGACTGCCCAGTCATCCACGGCCACCCAAGGCTAAGATAACCAGGGAAGGCTAAGGTTGTGCTGCTGGCAGTGGCAGCAGCAGAGGTGTGATGGGGGCATTGCCTTCCCCTGATTGCTAGGTTGCCCCCTGCCCCTTAGGGCTCCTGGACTGTGAGAAGGGGTAGGCTGGGCTGAGGGATCCTCCCCACCTTCTTCCAGTGCCTGAGTTTTCATGCACTGGGCCTTTAGTAGAATATAAATTGGTTTTCCTGACTATTTCCCTTCATAGGACTATTATCAATCATATTCCTCATCCTCATTTTTGGCCCATGTATTCTGCACCTTTTTCATCTATTCTTTAAGGCCAATTTTTAAATATATATATTTATTTTAGAAAGAAAGGGGGAGAGACAAAATCAATGTTGAGAAAGAATCATTGATTGATGCCTCCTATACACCTCCTACTGGGGATCCAGCCTGCAACCCAGGCATATGTCCTGACCAGTAATTGAACCTGGGAACCTTGAGTCCAAAGATTGACACTCTATCCACTGAGACAAGCTGGCTTGGGCCTCCAGGGACACTTTGGAGTCTTCAGTACCCAGTCTTTTGGGGAAATTATGCTGCAACCCCTTGCTTCAGCCATGAGGGTTTTATACAGAGTTTCAGCAGCCTACAAAGTCCACCCGCCTGTGATCTTGATATCCCCTTCCCACTCAGCAGGAAATAACTATGAAAGATAGGTCTCCATCCATTTCCATAAAACAAAAAGATTGGAATGTTAGGTCTGATCAATAATTGAATCAATATCTCTCCCCTGGGAAACTGACCTTGAGACTACTTCACAACTGACATAACCTTTTATTTAGACCACATTCTGTTTGCTAAGACCATTTTCTTTCCCTTCAGGTCTTGCTCAGGATCCGGACCTACCCAGAGAATTCCCCACCAACAAAGCCTGCCTAGAGTCCTTTGAAACCTCTAACTCCCTAGTCCTTAGCTGCTGGTGCCACTTTGGGACTCAGGCCATCTCACTTCAGATGATCTAAAACTTTATAATCCTAAAACTTTATAACACTTTGGCCTCCTGAGTTTCTTCTTCAATGACCCTAACATTGCCTGTGAGGAAAACATACCCCACACTCTAGCAATAAATTATAACTAGGTATGCTAGTGCTCTGTAGGGCAGCTAAGGTGAAATAAATTAAGAAAAAAATATATAACATTTCCTGTCACAGTTGGCCATCAGCAAGAAATTAAAAAGTTATTGTCATGAAACTTCTTTCTTAAATAACTTTTAAAAGCCAAGGTTAAATATATATATGTGTATTCAACTGCTAGCTTTATATGTATATGTATTCAACTGATAGCTTTAGCAATGGTACATAGCTACATGGTGTTCTATTAAATGGTTCTTTTGAATAAATAAAATTGGGAAACAATTCTCAGTTGTGGTTTTTCTCAATGGGAGTTTTCAGACGGGTGTTGGGTATAATTATCTTATAATTTTGAATCCTGGTCATTATAGCCTCAAACAGGGATCTGTATGGTGAACCCTATTTATTGTAATATAATTAGATAATACATGAGAAGGTAGGTGATTTCACTATGCAAAGGGATAGCTTAAGCTTTGACCCAAACTCACTGAAGTTTGGCATAGTTTGGGCTTGACAAACAAGATTCAGAAGAGGCATGAGTTGAAATGAGTCAGACCAGGTAAATGCTACCTTAACCCCTGGAGGACTGCGAGTCAGAGAGAAAACAGTTCCTTAGCATGAAACTGCTAAATCTCTAGGATGAAACTCCTTTCAAACCATTGATAATAGTGATTTGTAACTAGGAAACCAGGTAATGAGAAAACAATCTTTAAAGGTTTTATAAAGACTGCTGATATAACTGTCTGCATTAGAAAATGATTTTAGAGAAGTATTTTCTATCCAAAATAGTAAAAATAATTTAGCTATTGAATTTCTTCTTCCTTCTTTTAATTTAAACTATGCGAACCCTAAATTGTCCTAATTAAAGTCTGTCATTAACTTTGAAATCTCAACTTGGCATAAAAAATCTAGCATAAAATGACATTAAATATTTTCACCCAGTTATACGTTATCAAATTATTTCATGAGATGTTTCTCATTAAAAAAAAATACAAGATGAGCGAAGGCAATAGATTAGTGATCTGTATGATTTTTGTTAAGTATATCATGAAATTGCCAAGACCACTTTGTATCATTATTTTTTAATTGGGAAAAAATCTGTAGTTTCTGCAGAAAAATTCTAGAACTTCTGCAATTATCAGAAGGGTAGGCATGAGAAATGCATGTGGAAAAAGACTGCTGAGGTTTGTGAAACTACTCAGGTTGCTCCAACTGGTACAAATGTAAGGGACCCTCTCCATCATATCTTGAGTCCTTATAACATGCTTACAGTCTGTAACAACTTTCTTAATTTGGACAACTCTCCTCAGCATTTTTATTGGTAAATGTGTGTTGAATAATTTCACATACATGTCCTTTGATAAACAGAAAGGTAACTAAGTCATGTTATGTTACCCACGTAGAGTACAGTATATTTGAGGGTAAAAGGCATAAATAATAGCTCCAAAACAGTGGAATTCACACATGTCTAGCTCACACTATGAGGGTAATATGTACTATTAGTGTTGGGGAAGGCAATCTCAGGTGCACACAAATGGACTAGAGCCTGAGACAGTTCCTTACTGAGAGATAAAGAGCCCTCACAATTCAGGCTGGGCTTTTGCCTTTTTAGTGTATATCTTTTCCTGTTCTGGCTTCATGTGGACTCTTTTGTTCTGCTTTAGCCCATGCAACAATCGTCCTCAAGCCTGTTCCCAGATCGCTGTGTCTTAGACTGCACAGGGAGTGGTCCACATGCTTCCAATGAAGCAGGAATTGAGAGGTGTGGTCAGCTAAGGAGCCTACCACACTGCAAAGGACTGAATCTATGCACTCTCTCCTCTACTGAAAGTTATGCTAAGCCATTTGAGCCTGGGGTGCATATTGTTTGTTCTCAACAACCTTGAATCCTATGCTGGTCTCTTTCCTAGGCAGCACTTACTTACCTTTGAACCGCGCCACCTCTTGTTACATTGTATTCTACAACACATCCAGACTACCGTGTGAGAAATGAAACAATTAGAGTGGAAGAGATAGCATTCAGTGCCAATGGTCTAGAGAGATGCATTGAGGACATAGGCTTTAAGCTGGACACTGAGAATGGAATGAATTTTTGATAAACAAATAAATATTTGGAGGACCCTCCAGTCTCATGTTTGGCATGCGGAGATGTACAGAGAGTGAAAATCAAAGAGTGTGCTCCAAGCCTGGAGTGAAGACTTATCTGACTGGAGTTAAGAATTTATGTGGCAAAACAGTGGGTTTCAAGATTGGAAAAAAGCAGATCAGAGCTAAGATGATGACAACATAGCTTAAAATCAATTCCCTCTATCAGTAAATCAAAATAAAAACAATATATCATGGGGTCATTCTTAGAACACAGATGCCCAACTACTACATAAGACTTTCAGTTGGAGAGTAAGTTTATATTGAGAAAACTCTCCAAGATGGAGGTTGATGCACTCCAGTGATACCAAAAATACTTAGTCGCTAGTACAGCAAGGGCCTTGTCCCATCAGAGTGGAGGCAAATCAGAATATCAGTCTTGCCACAGCTCTGGTAAGGCAGTGGGGGTCCCCTTAGAACTTCTGAGTTCTGTAATGATTAAAACAATGTGCTTCTCAGGACAACTGATAAACCACTGTGGAAGGATAAAAAGAAATAAGGCATGCAATCCAGTTTGCCTGCTTTTTGCAACCACGACGTATTTAGAGACTCAATTAGCAGCTGGACTTGTAGCAGCTGGACTATGAATGAAGGGCGATGCATGAATACATTTGGAAGCTGCATTAGTGTTAAAGAGATAAGGGAGATTAAGTTCTTTCTGAAGAATGGAGCCTATTTTTTGGAAAAACCATAATACCCATAACAGAAACAGTAACCATATCTTAGGTATGCTCAGGTAAAGGAAAAAAAGACTCATATAAGCGTTAAGATACAGTGTCTGACATAACTGGATCTGAATCTTGGTTCAGCCTTCTCCTAACAGTTATCTTTGGACATGTACTAGACCAATTTAATTTTTTTTCATCTCTAGAATGAAAATAGAATAGTACGTATCCCATAATGTCATGAGGTTGTTTTATTAAGGGTTCTCTCTCTCTCATTCCTAATTTTCTCCCTCTCTCTCTCTCCTCTCTCTTTCTCTCTCTCTCTCTCTCTCAACATATATGTATATATGTTGAGTCCAAAGGCCTGAGAACCTGGAGAGCAGAAGTTCCAAAAGCCAACAGTCTTAAGACCCAGGAAGAGCCAGTGTTTCAGTTTAAATGTGAAAGAAGGAAAAACTAATATCTCCACTCAAGACAGGAAGAAATTCCATTTAACCTGGGGAGCAATTATCCTCTTTGTTCTATTTAGTCTTTGTCTTAGTGGATGAGGCCCACTCACATTAGAGAGGGCAAGTGCTTTACTCATTCTATTGATTCTAATGTTACTCTCATTCAGAGACACTCTCACATACACACCTGAAATAATGTTGGACAAATATCTGGGAAACTCATAAAAAAGTCAAGTTGACATACAAAATTCACCATTACAGAGGCCAAGTAACATAATGCATGTAAAAGCTCAACAATGGTGCTGCTTTTGTAGTGTGTTACATATAGTAACTGTTCAATAAAGTGATTTTATTGACAATGGCAATAATGGCAGCTGTGAGACAAAGATCCTCAAGTGTCTAATGGTAGATGTAGGATTTGAGAGTAAGGTATTCTGAGCCATTCCATCACACTAAGATGTTAGATTTATAAACTTAAACTAATATTTAAAAAAAAAATCAGTGTAAAACGTACTGTTGAATACGAAAAGAAAGCATAGAGTGAAAAAGTGAATGTACTTTTATTATAATTTCAAGAATCAAAGAAAGATTAAGAGTAAAAGAATGCAAAAGGGCTTATATTTGGAAACTAGAGGCCTGCTGCATGAATTCTTGCATGGGTGGGGTCTGGCCAGCCCACCACAGTTGAGCTGGGCTAGAAAGGGAGAAGGGATGCAGGAGATTGGCCAGCCAGCCTCACCCCCTGATTTGGATAGGAGGGGCTGATAGGAGGTGGGGAAGGCCACTGAGGGGGGCACAGGCAATTGGCGGGTCGGCCCTGTCCTCTGGTTGAACTCCAGGTCAAAATCCCAGTTGAGGGGACAATTTCCATATTAGCTTTTTTTTAATAGTTACTATATTTTTTTTCTCTCTCTTTTTTTAAATTAATTTTTTATACATATCTCCCCATTGCCCCCCCTCCCTCCAAGGCGTACCCCAACCCCCCAGTGTCTATGTTCATTGGTTATGCTTATATGCATGCATACAAGTCTTTTGATTCATCTCTTATCTACATCACCTAACTTTAATCTTCCTGCTGTAATTTCACAGTCTGTTTGAAGCTTTACTGTCTCTGAATCTATCCTTTTGTTCATCAGTTTATAATGTTCTTTATTATCCACCAATGAGTGTGATCATGTGATGCTTCTCCTTCATTGACTGGCTTATTTCACTAAGCATAAGGCTCTCCAGTTCCAACCAGGTTGCTGCAAATGGTAAGAATTCCTTCTTTTTTATGGCAGCATAGAATTCCATTGTGTAGATGTACCACAGTTTTCTGATCCACTCATCTGCTGATGGGCACCTAGGCTGTTTCCAAATTGTAGCTATTGTAAATTGTGCTGCTATATTAGCTTTTTATTATATAGAATAGGCTATCATTGGTGATCTTTGAAAGTTCAGTTTTAATTGACTTAGAGTGATTTTGAAGTACTTCCAAGATCAAGAGGCAGTCAAATATCAATATATATTCCCACTAATCATCTTCTTAGTGGAATAACTTAAAATAGATATTGCATTAGTTTTCATAGACTGAATGGCTTACACAACATAAATTTCTTGTCTATAATTCTGTAAGCCAGAAGGCCAAGATCAAGGCCTCAGCAGGGTGGATGCCTTCTGAGAGCCAAGATGGAGAAGCTGTGCCATGCTCATTTCCACCCCCTCCCTCCCTCCCACTCTCTCTGAAAATCATTAATATAAAAAATATCCTTGGGTGAGGATTAATTCTTTTTTTTTTTTTAATGAAGAGTGTGGGTCTGACTTCCTCTATTTTTACCTTGATAGGCAGACTTCCTTTTGTAACATTTCCCCTCTCAAGCCTTCCATCAGCATATGTTGCGACTTGGTTGTATTCATGTGCAATTATTCAGATGGGAGGTAAGGGAGAAAAACCTGATGGCATGATGTCTTCAAGTGCCCCGTGCTCCCTAAGGAAGTTTTGCTTCCTACTAAGAACTTCTTTATTGACAACCCCTATAGAACTTCGGAGTATTTATCTTTCTAAGGGTTTATCGTAGCCTGACCTCTTCCTTTCAGTTCATTGAATCAGATATTTCAGAAGGGAACTATGCTTCAGAAGTAACACATGCATGCAGGTAAAACCAATGCAGTCAATGAAATTACATCTGGGTAAAAAGAGTGTTAAACAAAATAGGAGCTATTATTACTTTTACTCAATAATTGAAAAAGGAAAAAATGTAAAGAGGATAGACATAATTATTTTTAAAAACGTTTTAAAAAACAATATGCAAGAATATGTGGTGTATGTTTCTGCGGTTACACATGAAACTAAATTCAGAAATTCAATTTTCAGAATTTTCACCATAAGCTTCAATAACTTACATAATAATGGACTCAACTATTAGTAATAAAGTGTTTGAAGTACATCTTCCCCCACTTTATGGAGGCAGTGACCTTTGCCAGAGTGAGAAGATTTTAAACAGTTTGCCCCCATCCCTCCTTCAGACTCAATATTATGGACAAGTACACACAATTTAGCATATCCTTCATCTAAAGTCCATTCTCTATTCCACTGACACAGTATTCAATTTCTTAGTAATGCATAGAGACCTCTTTATTCTGCATGGTTGAAAGTTGCTATTTTGTGTTTGGAAATGTATTATGTGTCAAGAAGAGTGTGAATAACAAATTTTATCTATGTTTCTGACCAACTGGTATTCAGCTGCTCTAAAGTCTGAGCAAATACCATGAGCATTGGGATTGATTTCTTAAGAACATAACTAAATCTAAATTCACACCTCTGTGGCTATGAAATGAAGCCCTTTGTGCTATTCCTCTCTTCAACATTTTCCTTCTAACTAGACTTTCTATCCCGAGATATTTTCAAATAGCAAGTAACCACAATGGATATCAACTAATAGGTCAATATTTGTCCTGACTTAGAAGCAAGGTCACATCTCTATAAGTTTTGGAAAAGGCTTTAGATAGTTGTTTATTAAATGGGAAAAAGTCTAGGTGACATGCTTAACAGAAAGGCAGTATTCTGGTAATGAAAGTGAATATCCAGTTATTCAATAAAAAAAATGCATAGAATTTTGGAGATGGAACTTCAGAGGTGTTCTGTTCCCAACACTCTTTGTTACAGGTAAGACAACCAAAGCCCAGAGATATTAAAATATTTGCCAAATTGGAGTTGGATTGCTCAACATGACTGAAGACCAAGCCTCCTGATACTGTTGTTTTTACTCTATCTTTTATCTTTCCCTTTGGTTTTCTGTGCTAGATGGTAAGAAAATGAGTAACTTATGTCTAAAAATGGTTCCAACTTGTGAAAATTTTATTTCCAATTAAGAAAATTCTACATAATAAAATTTAGAAGATACATTTTACTCTTGCTCTCTCTTTTATTGTGTGTGTGTGTGTGTGTGTGTGTATTAGATATTCTTATTGAGATGTAATTCACTTTTTCAAAGAAATCATGCATTTTAAGTGTACAATTTAATGTTTGTAATATATTCCATAATGGCTTGCCACCATCACCACAATCAATTGTAGAACATTTTTATTCCTATACACATTAGCAATTATTCTGCATTCCCTTCCCTCTCTGCAGCTCTGGTGACAACTGACTATTCTGGATATTTTATATATGGAATCATATAATATGCAGGGTTTTATGTGAGTAGCTTCTTTTACTTAGCATAATGTTTTCTATGTTTATGTTATAGTACTAAATTTCTTAATTGCTGAGTAATATCTCATTGTATAGCTATGCCACATCTGACTTATCTTCTATCAGTCACTGGATATTTGGGATTTTTCCATCTTTTGGCTATATGAATAATGCTCATATGAAAATTCGTGTATGGTTTTGGCGTGGACACAAATTTTTATTACACTTGAGTATGTACCAAAAGTGAAATTGCTGGTTTTGACTCTATATTTAGTGTTTTGATAAACTGCTACACTTCTCCAAAGAAACTGCACAATTTTACATTATGATCAGCAATGTATGAGGTTTCCATTTTTCCACATTCCTCACCAATATCTGTAATTATTTGTCCATTTGATTATAGCCAATGCAGTTGGAGGAGGAGGTCCAACATGTCATGTCATTGAGAGGATAACCTAGAGCTGAGGGCAATCTGACACCTCACCCACACCTTTTTTCTTCAGTGTGCCATATCTGCCCATCATTCCCGCACTAGTCATTGTCAAGGACAAAGCCTTGAGAAAGTAATGTGTTGTCTGGATGATGTACAAGACTGAACCCAGTTAAAGGCCTGTATATAAACCTTAATGATTCTGGTGGGTAGGTGGGGGCTCTCAAGACAAACCTCATCAGTAAGTTCTCTTGCTTATGAAACATGCCACTTACTAATTTGGAGTGGTATGACTCTTTCTTTGATTTGTCCTTGAATTTCTTGTATGGAGGCCAGTTTACAAAATGATAGTAGCAGATAGGAAGTAGTATCTTCCTGTGGTTTTGATTTGCATTTTCCTAAATACTAATAATTTTGGATAGTTTTTCATTAGTTCATTAATCACTATATATCTATTCTGGAGAAACTTCTGATCAGATTATTTGCCCACTTTTTATATGGGTTATATTCTCTTTTATTATTAGTTAAAAGTTATGTATTCAAGATATTGAATATATGTGATTTTTTATTGATTAATTTTGAGAGAGAGAGAGAGAGATCAATTTGTTGTTCTATTTATTTGTATATTTATTGGCTGCTTGTTATATATGTCCTGAGCAGAGATTGAACCAACAGCCTTGTTGGAAGATTCTCTAATCAACTGAGCTACCTGGCCAGGGCCTAGTTACAAGATTTTCAAGTATTATCTTCCATTCTATAGATTATCATTTTACTTTCTGGATGAAACCAAAACTGAACTAAAAAAGCTTTAATTTTTAAAAAAAAACTTTGATAAAGTTTAATTATTTCCCTTTATTGTTACTTGTGCTTTTGGTTTCATTTTTAAGATATCTAAATCTTATAATCCATGGTCATTACAATTCTGTGTTTTCTTCTAGCTATAATTTTAGCTTTTAAAGTTCTATACTATTTTGAGTTGAATTTTGTGTATTCTGTGAGGAAAGGATACAAATTTATTATTTTCATGAGACTCTATAGTTGTGCAAGCATCATTGATTGAAAAGAATATTCTTTTCTGATTTAATTTTTTTGGTAACCTGTGCAAAGATCAGTTGAACATCAATGTAATGTAATGTAATGATTTACTTAATATTGACTATTAATTGTCCATCAATGTAATGTTTACTTCTAGATTTTCAATTCTAGTCCATTAATAAATATGTATCTATCCTTATGCCAAAGATAGTCTTAGTTTTTCTTTTCTTGTCTGGAAGTTTTATTTAATTTTCTTGCCTAAATTGCCAGGCTAGAAACTCCAGCACAGTGGTAAAGGCAGACATTCTTATCTTGTTTCTGATTTTACGTATTAAGTACCCAATCTTTCACCATTAAGTATGATGGTAGTTGTGAGTTGTTTATTAATACTCTTTATTTGGTTTACAAAGTTGCTTTATATTTCTAGTTGATTGCATGATATTATTAAAGGACATTGGATTTTGTTAAATGCTTTCTCTGCCTCAGGACATTGCCCTATGATTTTGTCCATTTATTATATTGATAAGGAATATGAGATTAATTGAATTACACATGTTATACCAACCTTGTATTTGTGACATAAATTCCACTTGGCCATGATTCTCTTTTATTTCTGATTTTATGCCCTCTTCCTTTACTCTCTTATTCAAACCTAGGTTTGTCAAATATGTTGATGTTAAACTTTTGGCTTCTTTGATTTTCTGTATTGTTTTCTATCTTTATTTTATTAATTTCAGCTTTAGGCTTTATTATTTTCTTCCTTCTGTTTGGTTTATATTGGTGATTTGAAATCTTTGATCTTTTTAAATATAGATGCATATAATGACAAAGTTTCATCTAAATGCTATTTCTGTATCCTAGAAGTTTTGATTTTTTAAATTATATTTTATTGATTTTTCACAGAGAGAGATAGAAACATCGATGAGAAACATCAATCAGCTGCCTCCTGTACACCCCCTATTGAGGATGTGCCTACAACCAAGGTACATGCCCTTGACCAGAATTGAACTTGGGACCCTTCAGGTCACAGGCTGATGCTCTATCCACTGAGCCAAACCAGTTTTGGCTGTATCTTAGAAGTTTTGATATGTTAGGTCTTCATTTTTATTCATCTTAAAGTATTATCTAGTTTTCTCTGTGATTTCTTCGTTGACTTATTAATTATTTAAGAATATGTTGTTTTATTACATTTTCTATTATTATTGATTTATAATTTCATTCTATTGTGGTCAACAGAACATGTTCAATCCTTTTAAATTTAATGAGACTTTTATGTGATGTATGGTTTAACTTAGAGAATGTTTCCTGTGCACTTGAGAATATATGTGTATATAATTTGAAATAAATATTTTATGTAATGAAATGATAAAACATATAGATAGTAAGCATATAATTCAATGGATTTTTTTCCCAAGTTAAATTTATTTAACCTTCTTGATTAAATTTATTTCTAGGTACTTTTTTATTATTATTGTTTAAAGTATTACAAATAGTAGTATGTATTGTCTCCCTTTTCCCCCATTGACCTTCCCCTGGCCTCCCCCACTCCCTAGCACGTGTCCTCACCCTCCTAGTGCATGCATACAAGTCCTTTGGTTAATCTCTTACCCCCTCCCTCAACCCTCTCCTGCCTTCCTGCTGAAGTTTGACAGTCTATTAGGTGCTTCTTTGTCTCTGTATCTATTTTTGTTCATCAGTTTATGGTGTTCTTTATATTCCACAAATGAGTGAGATCATGTGATATTTATCTTTCTCTAACTGGCTTACTTCACTTAGCATAATGCTCTCCAGCTCCATCCATGTTGTTGCAAATGGTAAGAATTTCTTTTTTACAGCAGCGTAGTATTCCATTGTGTATATGTACCACATTTTTAAAATCCATTCATCTGCTGATGGGCACTTAAGCTGTTTTCAAATCTTAGCTATGGTGAATTGTGCTGCTATGAATATAGGGGTGCATATATCCTTTTGGAGTGGTGTTTTTGTTTTCTTGGGATATATTCCTAGAAGTGGGATTACTTGGTCAAATGGAAGTTCAATTTTTAATTTTTTGAGGAAACTCCATAGTGTTCTTCATAGTGCTGCACCAATCTGCATTCCCACAAGTAGTGCAAGAGGGTTCCTTTCTCTCTGCATTCTCTTCAGCACTTGTCATTTGTTGATTTGTTGATGATAGCCATTCTGACAAAGGAGGCAAGAACATACAATGGAGTTAAAACAATCTCTTCAATAAATGGTTTGGGGGAAATTAGACAGACACATGCAAAAAAATAAAAAAATAAAACTAGACCACCATACACAAAAATAAACTTAAAATGGATAAAGAACTTAAATGTAAGACAGGCAATCATGAAAATCTTAGAAGAAGCCATAGGCAGCAAAGTAGACATTTTGTCGTAGCAATATCTTTAGTGATATAGCTCCTAAGTCAATGGAAACTAAAAAGAAAATAAACAAATGGGGCTACATCAAAATAAAAAGCTTCTGCCCATAAAAAGAAACCATTACCAAAACAACAAGGAAGGCCACTACATGGGAGAACATATTTGCCAATGTTATCTTCAATAAGAGTTTAATTCCCCAAATTTATAGGGAACTCATACGGCTTAAGAAAAGGAAGATAAACAATCCAATCAAAAACGGGCAAAGGACCTAAATAGACACCTTTGGGGAAAAATATATAGAGGCCAAGAGACATATGAAAACATTCTCAAAGTGACTAATAATCCAAGAGCTGCAAATCAAAACAACAATGAGTTACCATCTCACACCTGTCACAATTCAATGGGTTTTGATAAATGTGCACACTTGAGTAACCACCATCTGAATTAAGATATATCATCAACCCTGAAAATTCCCAGGGATAACTACACCCCCCAAAAGTAATCATTATTCTGATTTATATTACCACACTTCAGTTTTGCTTGTTTATGTGCTCTAAATATGTGGACATATTATGCATGAATTCTTATATATAATGTGTTTTTGTCACTCAATGCAATGTTTTTGAGATTTATTAATGTTAGTGCATAAATCACTATTTTATTATTTTTTTTTTATTGAGAAGTTTTCCACTGTATAAATATCCCTCAATTTGCTTATCCATTTTCTTGTACATTATCTTTAGTTTTTAGTTTTAGCTATTTTGAATAAGCTGATATAAACATACTTGTACATATATTTTGTGTACACATATTTTTATTTCTTTTGGGTAATTGGAGAGGAAATAAATTGCTGAATTAGAGTGTAGGTATATCTTTAGTTGCCAAACATTGTCCTGAAGTCATATTCTTTTATATTCCCACAAAGAAATGTATGGGAGTCCCGTTTGCTCTATATCCTCACAACTTCAATATGCTCATGTGTTTTTCTATTTAACTTTATTCATTCTACGAGGTGTGAAATAGTATCTCATGCTGGATTTAATGTGAATTTCCCTGATGAATAATAATGTCAAGTGCTTTATGTGCTTTTTAGGCATATATTTTCTTTTTTGAAGTATCTGTTTTCTACTTTTGCCTAATTTTTTACTGAGGTACTTGTCTTTTGATATTGATTTGTAGTTCTTTTTATATTTTGGATGTGAATACTGTAAAGTTTTATGTATGAATATATTTAAAGTATTTTCTAAGTCTGTGTGGCTTGCTTTTACATTGTACTAAAACAGAGTTGTTTTCTTTGTTTTGGTGAAGTGCAATAGGTAATTTTTTTTTTTGTTTAATGCTTTTTTGTGTCCTCTTTAAGAAAATATTTCCTACCCCAAAGGTGTATGTATATGTATGTGTGTGTGTGTTGTGTGTGTGTGTGTGTGTGTGTGTGTGTGTGTATACACACACACACACACACATTGCTTTCTTTTTGGTGCTTTATACACTTGGTTATTATACTTAAGTCAATGACTTATTTTAAATTTTTGTTTGCATTGATGTCAGACAGGGGTCAAAATCATTTATTAACATACATTTTCCTGGTGATTCTGGAAAAACACTGTTTTCTGTGGACTATGTTTTGTGACAACTAAAAATCAATTAAATATGTTTTCATTTATGTTCTTTATCTATTCTGTTCTATTAATCTATTTCTCTACCCATGCAAAAATACCATACATATTATTTTGAATATTGTAACTTTATAGTAAGTCCTAAAATTATTCTTATTTGTGATTCTTTGTTCTTCATTGAGATTTGTTTTGGTTGCTATAGATCTTTTGCCTTTTTTATATAATAAAATTGATTTTTTTCCTTCTTTTTTTTAAAAAAAACAAACACTTAGCATTTTGACTGGAATTCCATTGACTCTATGGATATATTTGGGAAGAGTTGATATTTATTAATACCGAGTCTTCAATCCATAAACACAGTGTATTTTTTTATTTATTTAGGTTTTCTGTTTGTTTTTTTTTGTCAATTGTGATAAGTTTTACTCTTGAATGAATCTGTCCTTTTCATCTGAGTTGTCACATTTAATGGAATAAAATTAGTCATAATATTCTCATATTACCTTTTTAATGTCTGTAGGATCTGGCATCAATTCCTCTCTTACATTACTGATATTGTTCATCTCTCTCTTCTTTATTCTTAATAATTTAAAAAATCTTCTCATTAAATTAACATTAAGATTTGCTAATTTTCTCTTTTGTTTTCATTTGGCTTTCTGAATCCTTTCTAGGAGAGAGACCAGATTAGGTCTAAGAGTGGTGCTCTTTGTTCCCTTTGATACCATTAGAAACTTTCTCATTGTGTTTACTTTAGCAATATCCAAGTGGCAGACTATATTGTTGTTAAAAAAACAAAACTATTTTATCCCGAGGATAGTTATATTTTTTTTGCCTCATTGCCATAAGGCTGGCTCTGTGACTACTTTGACCAGTGCTAAAATGCATAGATTGCCATGAATTACCACATCTCTTTCCTCTTTGTAAGATAATACCCTTGATAGAAGCCATTCTATCAACTTGAGTCTTGAAGTGAAGCTGAGGGTGAGTAGAGTCCCTCAGGTGAACCATAATAGTGAGCTAAAGAAAGAGAAAAAAATACAGATTAAAAATCAATCAAATGAGTAAGCAACAACAACAAACACTTTTGTTATTAATTTGCAGTTGTTACCAGAACATGCTGTAACTTATCCTAATTGATCAGAATCAGTTAATGCTCATGAGGTCCGGGGTTTACATAGAAATAAGATGATGGGCCTTCTCACCAACTGTGTGCTATATTTTATTTATTAGATCTGAGGGATTTGGTCCGTGAGACTCCACTTTCTCCTGATAGTTGCTCTCATCTCTTAATTCATTGAGGCTTAATGTAAACCATGAGCTAGCCTAGTTGGAAGATATGTAATAGGCATTGAGACTTCTTTGTCCTTATTCTTCTGTTATAGAGAGAAAAATCAGGTTTGGAAAGAATGTTGCTTCTCTGGGATATTTAGCTTTGGGTTGAAACGAAGCCTAGACAGTTAATCTGAAAGAAATCTCTTTGTGGAAAAGTTATGAATAAGTGAAAAAAAAGCACAGTATGATATAATATGCTTACATGAATACCATTGTGTTTTTCTGAAAATGCTATAAGGGAGGAAATATGAAATTAACAATTTTTCAAAATAACCACCTTCATTTATAAATATTAGAGCACATATTTACTCTAAGGACAGGTTAACCACAATCTCTTCAATGGAACAAACTTGTTACAAATATAGCTTATCCAATATAATAAAAGGCTAATATGTCAATTGATCCCATGGGTGGGTGTTCGACCCACTGGGAGTTAGAAAGTGCTGACCTCCAGGGGAAGCATGGAACATGGTAAACATCAGCAATAAGGAATTGGCAGTGGGCAGCAGTGGAAGTACTGCTGGCTACCCTGGGTCCCAAAGAGAGGAGGACTGCAGCGGGATGGTGGAGCAAGTGAGTGGGTGGCAACAGGCCAAAAGTGCGTGTGACGAGGGGCCCCAAATCACCCCACTGGTCACCACATAGATGAGGGCAAGGAGAGAGTTGTGGGATGATGAGTGGGTGGCACCAGGCCAAGGCAGGTGTAAGCCAGTCACCCTGCAGATCAGCCTTGATTGCTGGCCAGGCCCGAGGGACCCTACCTGTGCATGAATTTAATGAACCAGGCCTCTAATATTAAAATGAAAATTCAGAATATGAATTTCCCATTTACTTTTTTTAAAAAAAGCAATTACTATCTTCTGTTTTTTAAATAAAGAAGAGTATGCAGATCAAGTTCATGGGAAAATATTCTGAATTTTCTTCTTCTAAATTCAATAAAGGACAATCTATTTCTTTAAATAATGACTGCTTACCATTATGGCCATCTGTATGATATTTTACTCTTGTTCAGTGTAAACGATAAATCTGGACACTTACAGTCATTCAGTTTTTAGTACATGTAGTATAGTTTAATTTTATCATAATATTATTAGAATTGTTATTGCCTTATCATAGTAATATTATTTATCATAGTTTTTCAAAAATTTTTTATCTTTACTTCTAAAAATAGCCAATAATACATGAAAACTGTTACTATTGAACATATGATAGATATTAACATATTTATTTACGAAAGGAAACTCTCATTTTAACAATAATTTTTAATTTCCTTTAATAGACTCTGAAAGAACAAGTGCAACATAAGGACACTGTAGCTCATTTTGTTTTGCTTACAGTTTAAAAATCATAAGATTTGGAAGTACTTTTCCTCCTCTTGACAATTTTGAAATTATAATTCTCAGAGTTTGATGAAAATACATGCACTCATTTCTAAGTTATCAACGTTCCGGACTATTGCATGCTTTATGGTTTTGGTTTTTTTTTTAATCAGCAAGATATTTCTTAAAATGATATAAATCAATGCATCTGGTTATATTTTCTTCAAGCTCTCCAAGATAATTTACCTTTGGACTGAGACCAACTCCTGAAATTCAATATGAAAAGGATTGTTTTGTGTAAAGGTTATGACCAAGGGAAAAGAGTAGAATATCCTATGCTTTCATGTACACCATTGTTTCCCCCTGAAAACACTACAATAAGAGAGGAAGTTCACAGAACATAAAGCAAATAATGAAAGGAAATGCAGAGTGTTCTCATATCCTCACTGTAATACTAGTGAATGAAACAGGAAACATGATGGCATATGATTACTTGACTATATATACTTTAATGCGTTGAAATGTGACATCACTTGCCAATAGGGATTCCCTTTGCTAATGAGCGTAAATCTGTTCTTAACCATTTTTAGTCTTCTTAAATAAATTTTTTAAAAAATCAACTATTTCTGTAAAGTGCTCTTCAAAGTAAATTGCCTCTGGAGTAGATGCAAATATGTTATTTTTTTCTGTTGTTAAATCAGTGGCATTGATTGGTTTTAGATATTTTAGGTGGTATGGAAACTTCTATAATCATTTTTTTCCTCTGTACAATAGGTAGTTATTGAGTAATTACTAATCAGATTATAAAGTAAGAAAGGATTCAATTTTTAAATGAAGACAAAATGTAAACATAGTCAACCTGTTTGTTTTTACTGATTCAGATTACCATAATGGAGCCAATCAATGTTTGCTAATTGCTTATTCTACAGAGAAAATAATTCAAATTGCTTGGGCACTGGTATCCTCAGCAATGAAGTACATTTAGAGACACCTCAGTTTTCATCTGAAGAGACCCTAAAGAATGCAGCCCTCTAGTCAACACCAGATGCTTGACTTCCTCATATATAACTTTTAGGAAAAACATTAAGAAGGTGTCAGAAGTGCACAGAGGTGTTTGCACAGCTTTCAATATTCACCGCATGCTCACGCTTTGGGATTATAGTCAAATATGAATTTGGGACTTGCTTGAGGCTAGAACAAGTTTGAGGAAGAGGAAAAGATAGCTCTTGAATAATGGAAACATCAGGCAGTGTGAGGGCCAGGAGCTTCTAAAGATTGTGTCTAGGAAAGTTATATCATCCCTTTGGAGATCAAGAACAGTTCATGTATGAATCAGAGCTGGTACTCAAGAAATCTTTCAGAATTTTCTTTTCCTTTTTCCATGTTCTGGCTATCTAATAATTATAGTTTAGAAAATGCCAGACTGCCTTGCAGTCCTGAGGGATTACTTGGTCCAATTTTAGGTAAAAAGTTTCAAGGGGCAGAGACATGTCACAATGATATCAAGATGTCTGGAAGTAGCAGGGACATCTTTGGCACAAACCATATGGTAAATGACTAAAAGAAACAGTGCAATGTTTATTAAGTTCAATTTTCAAGAAAAGAAGGAACAGTTTCTACTGAGGATATAACATTGTGTAGCATTAAGATGATTCTACCCGAAACCGGTTGGGCTCAATGGATAGAGCCAGTGGGGCTGGGGACTGAAAGGTCCCAGGTTTGATTTCGGTCAAGGGCATGTATCTTGGTTGTGGCACAACCCCAGTGAGGGGCGTGAAGGAGGCTGCTGATTGATGTTTCTCTCATCGATGTTTCTGACTCTCTATCCCTCTCCCTTCCTTTCTGTAAAAAATCAATATAAATATATATATATAAATATATATATAATAAATATATATAAATATATAAATATATAAATATATATAAATATATATAAGTATATATATATATAAAAGATGACTAAGTTCCTAAAAAAGATGCCTTTTAATTGTTCAGCCCTAGATGAAATTGTCAATGTGTGTGTGATTTGTCTTCACAATCAGGCCTTTCCTTACTTTATCTCCTGGCTTCTTAGAGCCCTCCAGTTATGGGTAGTTTTTTTTGTTTGTTTGTGTTTTTTTTTTTTTTTATCTTCCATTCTAGACAACCTCTCCAGTTTTGGTTCACTTATTTCTTTTACTCCAGGAAAAACACGTCACTCCTATTTGCCATTTCCTCTCTGCTAAGAGAGCATTACTTCATCTAAATAATCTATATATTTAAGAGAAATACTTTATGTGTTCACAAAGACTGGGCAACATGGCAGTGATGGCATGGAAAATCATCTTTGATCAGAGTGATAAAAATCCATCAAAGAATCTGGCTTAGTGACAATACTGTCAACCATTTTCCTCATTATACACTAATTTTTAATTGTGTGAGACCTGTTGGAAGTGTAAGCAGTTTGCAGAATCCATCTTCCCATGGAAAGGCATTTTGTAACCTCCTTTATGCATTCTAATCATCCATGTTCAGATTTATCTTTTAAGAGGAATTGGATATAACCCACTTATATTGAAGGTTTGTTTCAGAATGTGAATAAAATTTTCACTCTACAAATATGTTGTTACCCCTAAAACTCTAGAGTGTTTCATCCACCAGCTCCCAAAATTGACCGAAGATCTTTGTGCAAGAGATGATTTGTTGTCATTTGAAATGAGCTAAATGGTGGCTGCAGTTAGTGGAAAGCCCCCAAATCATATCAATTCAACCATATTTGTTTTAGAATGTTCATGAGTTCAATTAGATGCATATGATTCTAAAATTTATAAAAGTATATATGCTGATTTATTAGGAAGCTTCTTTATAACTGGCATTGTATTTGTTCTATTAAATGAAGTACATGAATAGTTGATGTTTTTCATCACCTACCTTTGACTCTTAGTTTAGTGAACATTGACAAAGGATGACACTAAATTGTAAGCCTTAAGAATGACAGAGGTGTATCTTCATCCCAAAATACAAGTACTAACATTGTATTTTGGGATGAAGATGTTTAGTAAATATGTGTGAGATTAAACCATGAGGATGAGACCTACAAGGTCTGATATCTCTTTATTTCTGAAGTTGATTCTGTTGTCATGGCTAAATGGATAGACTCAAATGTGTTTCTTCTTCATTGTTTTCAATGTGTCTTTGAAACAATTCTGCCAAGAAGGTTCACTTACCCAGTAAGTAGTAAGGTATGGATCCTCAGTGCCAAATAACTGCTCCCTTATGTTGGAACTAGCAGGTAAGTTCTATACTTTATTAGGAATGGAACTTCACTTTAAGATAACAAGATCAGGAAACTGATCATGTGTCTTAAGTGTAAGTGACCATGGTGGAACTGAGTTTAAAATGCATATGCCTTGATTCTCAAGATAAATACTTCAATGAGAGGTAGTGCCCTGAGCCAAATTATCTTGCTAGTTATTGCTGAAGTAATCCCTGAGGAAACCAAGATCCAGACTGTATCAAGTGGTGTAAAGAATGATGTCAACACCTTGAATTAAACCTTCAATATATATGTGTATGGTCCACCATAGAGAAAGTTTTGTTTAAATGTACATGTAATATTACATATTCTTAGCCATACAGGTGAAAACAAATAATAAAAAGTCACCCCATTGTTAGACTAATGGAATTTCAGGATATGGACATGGCTCTAGCTGGTATTAATTTTGTTTTTTTTCCTACATGCGTGTAAATTAACTGGCAGTGAAGTTGTGTGTGTGTGTATGTGTGTGTTATTTGTATTAATTTCTTTGGAGAAAAGGTGACATGCCGGAGTTATTTCTTAATTTGAGGGAAACACTTTTTATGTACAATTATGGATAAATAAATTTCAATGTAATTCAAAAGCAAACATTTTAATTTTTTAACTAAGACAACATTTATGTAAAAAACCATAATTCACCTTTCAGTGTTTTTGTGTACTACATTTAGGAAAGGATAGGATGGTGAGTGTTTCTCTTGGCTTAAAGGTAGTATCTAAATACCTTCATTGCCAAGAATAATTCTAAGAAATGTGAGCATTAGTCATTACATTTAAAAATCCATACGCGGTAAAATTTAAGAGAGACATGTGTTTTAAGAGCTATCCAAGTCAAGTATTAGAAAAACAACCTGGCTGAAATTTTACTCTTTTTTTCTTCTCTCTCTCTCTTTGATCTTTTGTCATCCTCCTGGAAGTTGGGTAGAGCAATTATGTATCTCTTTTAATAAAATGTTTAAAATCATTTTTATTTTTTAATTATAGTTGACATACATTATTATATATGTTTAATTTTATCTTGTACAAATATTTCTACTTGATTGCTTATTCTGCTTAGTAGACTAGATTTTCTAAGACGTTCTGCTTAAATTTTAGTCCCAAATTTATAGTTAAGGCCCAAATAATAACTCTCTTTCATTTACCAAGACCAAAAGAGAATGTGATGAGAAATGGAAATCAGTTTTCATTCTTAAATATATATAGATATTGCAGTATTTATTGAAGAAATATAGCATTTTTCCAGATACATAAGGGATAGCTACAAGTATTTGCAATAGTTGATTGATTGCCATTGGTAATTGGCTCTCTTTTTAGTTGCAGCCCCCTCTTTCTCTACATAACTGGTACCTTATGCATTTATTTTCCTATATAAGGACCCATGAATGAGAAAATTTATGATCTTAAGTCCTTAGAGGGATGAATAAGGCTTTAAATCTTCTCTGTAATTATTCAAAAAGAATATTTATCAGTGCTCATGAAACAATCACAGAATGATTATCATTAAACTGTAGAGTAGACTGCAAAAATTCCTCTGTGCATAGGTCCTAGGTGGCTAAATCTGAACTCCATCATATCTAACAGTGGGTTTTGATGAGTTGACGAGCTCTTGATATCAAAGTTATAGAGGTGAAACTGAGCCAAGTCTATGTCAGTGACTGTGTCAGAACCAGGAGAGGTTACATTCAAATAATACATTTAAAAATAAATTAGATAATCAAGAATCAGAAAATAACTCAGTTGTAACAGAAGCATACTGATAATAAACAAACAAGAGCATAAGAAAGTGATATACATTGATTACTGGGGAAGGGACAGTTGTAGCAAAAGTTAGTCCTCAACTTGTAAGCATATGGGGTATTGCATGTTGAGTTGGTATAAAGTGCCATTTCTTGCCCAACAGGCATGGCTCAGTGGTTGAACATCAACTTTTGAACCAGAAGGTCATGGTTCCATTCCTAGTCAGAGCATATGCCTGAATTGAGTGCTCGATCCCCATTGTGAGACATGCAGGAGGCAGCTGATCAATGATTCTCATCATTGATGTTTCTATCTTTCTCTCACTCTTCCTCTCTGAAATCAATAAAGTGCCATTTCTCAACCTTGGTTGTATACTGCAATGATTTAAAAAAATGTCTTAGAGATTCTGACTCAATTAATCTGGGATATAACCTTGATGTTGGGATTTATGAATTCCTCAGGTGATTCCAGTACTCCAGCAAAGTTTGAGAACTACTGCATATAGAATTGAAAGTAAGCCATAGCAAACACGTTAGTGGTAGTAACAGGGGAACTGAGAAAGAATTGTAAATGAGGGTTTCAGTCTTCCAAGAGCCACAGGTTGAGCTGGGGCAATTGGTATATTATACTCACTTTATGTATAATTCTATTACAATAAAATACACACAAAAACAGTAGTTGTACAAAAGTTAAAGTTTTTAGCCAATGAGCTTCTGTAGCCAGATGGCATATTTAATAGTGTTACATGGGAAATATCATGGAGTAATGATTCATCCTCCTGGAAAACCTGTTTTCAGTAGGGTGCCCCTAAGGGAAGATACTCTTTCTGCCAAAAGAGTTATAATGTATGTCTTATTATTGTAGGGTTAGTGGATCATAATTCATGTGGCATAGGGTTTCCACATACAATTATAAAATGCCCAAATGAATATGAAATTTCAGTAAATAATAAATTTTAAGGTGTGTTTCTTGCAATATTTGAGATATACTCTTACTAAAAATTATTTGTTAATTACTAGGACTTCAAATTTACATGAGCACCAATTTTTATTTGTTTGTTTTTATGTTTCTAAGTTTGGCATCTCAGTGTGAGAAGAATCCACAGCCATCTGATAAACATTCAGAGCTAAAGCTGAGAGATGGATACACATTTATAGAAAATAAAATCCCATTCCTGGGACACTAACAAATAGGTAATAACTATTTTTTGCACCATGCTCAATAAATTCAAGCTCAAAACAACTGACAAAACCCAAAATTTAGTATCAAAATAATTTTTTAGTACATTCTCAAGCCAATTAAAGATTTCTGACATTTGTTATGAGACACCCAACATAAAAAAGTAACTATTCAAGGCCTACCTTTTATAAGACAAAGAATAGCATGGAGCCCACAGTCAAGGAGTCAAAAAACCTGCAGAATTCAATCAGAAAAGAAAGAAGCAGATACCAATGAATAGGCAAAACTAATATATGGTCATAAAAATCAGAATAGTAGTATTCTCTATGGTAGTGATGTGTTTGGCAAATGGGCATGGGATAAATTTCTGGAGTTAAGTGTTCTATATCTTGATTGGGATATGGGTTACAAGATTATATGCATTTGTCAAGACATAAACTATTCAATTAAAATGTCTAATTCACAAAGCATGTGTTATGCTTTAATCATAAAACAAATTTACCAATTTGGGAGACTCTCTGAGAAAACTGATAAATAGATTAAATTTAAAAGGAGAACAAGTCTATTGAAATGCCACCCAGTTTGTCCTACTCATCATTGACATGAATAACTTTGACCAAGACATAAAGGAAATTTTCATCAAATTTCAAAATTAAATTAAGCTGAGAGTAATGACATGTAAGTTAGTAGCTCAAGATTCAAAAATATCTTGAAAGTGATAAATACTGTCACATGAAATTTGCTTGACATAAATTAAAAATTTAAGGTTGTAAACTTGGGGGTTAGGGGGAAAGGTGCTATTGCATAAGTGTTCACAATAATTCTTAGAAATGTTAGTTTGCAAATGCATTTGTTTAAAATCAATACTGTAATGTGATCATCAGAGAAGCTAATGTGATCTGACATTGGGGTGTTTGAAGAGACCTAATAAATAGCTTCTTACTCCCTGCCCAAACCTCTAACCAAGTTCGTTGAACAGAAGAACAGTTGGATGAAGATGCATATAGCCTCTGCATTTTGGGTCAAGACTCGATGATAGGATTGTCTTGGACATGTGGTCACAACTTGAGCATCACATTAGATTTACCCACACACTTCTAGGAAGTTCTGCAAGAAGGTTTCTCATTCTAGGGCAATGAATTCCTTTTCCTACAAAGTCTAAAATGACAGACAGCAAGAGTGCTTTTCCCCTACAGGGAAGGAGGAGAGGGACAGAATAAAGATGCCCAGTTCTTCCCTCAACCTCCAGGCTACTTACATACTCTAGATACCTCAGCACACAGGTATGGCATAAGAGATGAGGCAGTGAAAGAAACCAGAACCTGGTTTGGCTCAATGGATAGAGCATTGGCCTGCAGACTGAAAGGTCCCAGGTTTGATTCTGGTAAGGATATGTATCTTGGTTGCTGGCACATCCCCAGTAGGGGTGTGCAGGTGGCGGCTGATCAATGTCTCTCTCTCTCATCGATGTTTTTAACTCTCTATCCCTCTCCTTTTCTCTCTGTAAAAATTCAATAAAATATATTTTTTAAAAAAGGAAAAAAAAAAAGAAAGCAGGAGTGGTATATGATTTAATATACTTTGAAGTATATATTAGAAGCAGGAAATGTTAATACTTAACACTTAGCTGTATTAATGACATATCCTATCTAATAAAAGAGTGATATGCAAATTAACCATCACTCTGATACACCCACAAGCCATGTCCACCAGCCAATTAGGAGTGAGTATGCAAATTAACCCTAACCAACATGGCTGTGGCCATGGAGCAAGTAGAAAGGAGGCTTGGGTTTCTCAGGTGATAGAGAAAGCCAAGCTTTCCACATACTCTGGTGGGTCCCAGGCCTCCACTCAATGCTACAAAGTTTCAATTATTGAAGATAAATAAATCCCACCCAAAAATGGCAGCAGCCACAGAGCTGGAGAGAGAGGGAGGCTAGGGTTGCCCCGGGTGATGGAGGAAGCCAAGCTTCTACAGCCTTGGCCTGTCTTGGCCTCCACTTAAGGCTACAAAGTTTCAATTATAGAAGATAAATAAATCCCAACAGAAATGGCTGCCCCAGGGAGCAAGCAGGAGGCTTGGGTCCACTCTAGGCTATAAAGTTTAATTGTAGAAGATAAATAAATTCCAGATACCAAGGCCTCTGCTTGGGTTACCAGGGGGTGTGGCCATCCTGCAAACCACCACAGGCTCCTCACCTAGGCTGCCCTACACCCTAAGGAAACCCTCACCTTGATCTGGGACACCCTTCAGGGCAAACCAGCCAGCCCCTACCCATGCACCAGGTCTCTATCCTATTTAATAAAAGAGTAATATGTAGATTGACCATCACTCCAACACACAAGATGGTTGCCCCCATGTGGTCAAAGATCTTGTCCCCATGTGGATGCAAGATGGCCACCACAAAATGGCCATCAGGGGAGGGCAGTTGGGGGTGATCAAGCCTGCAGGGGAAGGCAGTTAGGAGTGACCAGGCCAGCAGAGGAGAGAAGTTTGGGAAGACCAGGATTGCAGGGAAGGACAGTTGCGGGGGACCCAGGCCTGTAGGAGAGAGCAGTTGGGGGGACCAAGTCTGTAGGAGAGGGCAGCTGAGGGTGATCAAGCCTGCAGAGGAGGGAAGTTAGGGGTGACCAGGCTGGCAGAGGATGGAAGTTGGGGATGACTGGGCTTGCAGGGAAGGGCATTTGAGGGGTACCCAGGCCTGCAGGGTAGGGCAGTTAGGGACAAACAGGCAGGCAGGGGAGCAGTTAGGCATTAATCAAGCTGGCAGGGGTGTGGTTAGGGGGTGATCATACTGGCAGGCAGAAGTGGTTAGGGTAATCAAGAAGGAAGGCAGGTGAGCAGTTGGGCACCAGCAGTTCTGGATTGTGAGAGGGATATCTGACTGCCCATTTAGGCCCAATCCCGGAGGGGTCTCAGGTTGGAGAGGGTGCAGGCTGGGCTGAGAAACAACCCCTCCCCCCATCATGCATGAATTTCATGCACTGGGCCTCTAGTTATCTATGAAAAACAGTGGATGTGTAAGAGGTCAGATCTAGCTACTGGAATACCTCCAGCAATCTACTAAAGCAAACAGCTCCTGATGATGTTTTTTAAAACATTTTAATGTAATTAATTAAAATACATGTAAATATGTAGACCCAACCTTTAAATTAAAAAAAATACTGATAGTGAAAAGTAATGAAGAAATTTAAGATTGGGGGTGATCAAAGTTTGAGGTAAACCTTGATCACACATAATTATATTTTATTTGGAATTGATTTAAAATGCAGGATATATCCTACATTGGAAAAATAAGTCCATTTAATTATGAAGAACAACTGACAGCTAGATGTATATTGATATTTTACACACAGACGTGCACATACACATGAGCAACAGCTAATAATTACCTATGAAGAATATGGCTCAAAGTTGCTTCTTACCACATTTTATCTTATCATATATATGAGGAAGACTGAACACAGATATTTCCTTTAGATAGATGAAAATCTGTTATACAGAAAAGAAAGCTGGCACCCAACTCAGGGAAAGTGATAAAACATTTTACCAGAAATAGTGTCTTTCATATAAGTTACCTTTCATCTTTTCTCCCACACCTCCTGAAATGGAGGTGGAGTCTTATACAACAATTATGGTCTGTCTTTACAGGGCTGCAGAGTTCTTAGAAGAACCTAAGATACAATAGATGGTGATCACTTCAAATGGAGCTCTATTTCAATGATATTAACTTAGAAAGAGAAATAAGTTCTTATTTTTTTTCCTCATCAAATTTTTTATTTAGCCACCATGGAAACTTGAGGCTCAAGGAGTATTACATGACATATGTGATCCACATAACATCATTAGAAAATACTAACAAAGCTACCAAAACTTCACAAAGAAACCTGTGTTGAATTTTCTATAAAAGAGCCCTTTATACTGCATTTACACAATTAGGTTCTTAAAAAATATATTTTCATTCATTTCAGAGAGGAAGGGAGATGGAGAATCATTGATTGGCTGCCTCCTGCAAGCTCTACACTGGGGTCCTAGCCAACAACCCTGGTGTGTGCCCTGACCTGGAATCAAACCTTAACCTCTTGGTTCACAGAGAGATGCTCAACCACTGAAACACACAGGCTGGACACAATTAGGATTTTTTTTAAAGTTTGTTGTATATTCTAACAATTTATAGTATGTAGAAACATTGACATGAACCTACTGATAAATTGTATGTTTAGGAAACTTGATGGGAATAGAAAAAAATTAGTGGTTTTGTATGTTGGTGAGGATATTTGAAATAATTTCTCAGTTATGTCTTCAATATATTTGTGCTATTTTTTGATGAGACATGAAGTTGAGTTGTTTACACATAGTGTAATAGTGCTTCAAATAAAAATACAAGACAGCAACTAGTTCAGACTTGATAAAGTAGCTACAATTTGTTTTAATTTGACGATTTATTATGATGAGTAATGTTTTTCCATTTATCAAAAAAAACATTAGGCTCTATTAATTTTTGTTAGTCATAGGAAGTTATGAATATCAGGCTCTTAGTTAATAGAGTAGAGGGAATTGCAATATTCTAAAATTCTCTTCAAGTGTTTGGGAAACAAACCTTATGCTATCTTAGAATAATAACAATATGAACCACAACTAGGAGATTTAAGAGACAGTGAAAAAAAATGATTATGGATTTCAAGATGTTTTATAAAATCAAATTTGATATATGACTATTTCCCAACATCATACTGTTTACATCTTGGGTAGATCATTACTTTATGTGGGAACTATATAATATATTATAGGATGTTTTGCATGTTTGTATCCATTACATGCCAGTAGCAGCCCTGAGTCTCCAGACATTGTCAAATATCCACAATGGTGAAAAATCACCTTGGATTGAGAACCACTGCTTAAAAGAGAAAAGAAAATAATTCTTCCTATATATGGTACATTTAAAAAACAAACAAACAAAAACAAAATATTAAAAATTCACAGGTCTCTTAGTGGAAACTTTAGAAATGGTTATATAGTAAAACAATATTTTATTGTTTATTAAATTGTATAATTTGATTATTAATTAAGCCTATCCAATAAAAGAATAATATGCAAATTAACCATCACTCTACTACCCCACAAGCCACACCCACCAGCCAATCATAAGTGAGTATGCAAATTAACCCAACCAAGAGGGCTGCAGCCACAGAGTGAGCAGGAGGCTTGAGTTTCCTAACAATGGAGGAAGTCAAACTCTCACAGCCCCAGCCTGCCTTGGCCTCTGCTCAAGGCTACAAAGTTTCAATTATAGAAGATAAATAAATCCCAGATACTATAGCCTTCCCTTGGGTTACCAGGGGGCATGGACAGCCTGCAAACCACCACAATCCTCTCCCCCAGGTCATCCCAGACCCCAAGCAAACCACAACCCTGATCCAGGATATCCCTCAGGGCAAACCGGCCAGCCCTCAACCATGCAGCAGGCCTCTATCCTATCTATTAAAGAGTAATATGCAAATTTACTGTCATTCCAATACACAAGATGGCTGCCCCCATGTGGACACAAGGTGGCTGCCACAAAATGGCCAGCAGGGGAGGGAAGTTGGAAGGGACCAGGTCTGCAAGGGAGGGCAGTATGGGTGACCAGGCCTGCAGGGGAGGGCACTTATGGGCAATCAGGCTGGCAGGGGAGTAGTTAGGCATCCATCATGCTGGCAGGAGAGTGGCCAAGGGATGATCAGGCTGGCAGGTAGAAGCAGTTAGGGGCAATCAGGAAGGTAGGCAGGTGATCAGTTGAGAGCCAGCAGTCCTGGATTGTGAGAGGGATATCCAACTGCCTGTTTATATGTGATCCTACTGGGATTCCTCGAGGGGTCACAGATTGAAGAGGATGCAGGCTGGCCTGAGGGACACGCCCTGCACCTTGTACAAATTTTGTGCATCGGGCCTCTAGTCTTATAATAAAATTAATTGAAAAATGAACACATTTCCCCCCCAAATTTAACAACTTGTAATTTAAAAATCATTTTTAAATGAAAGACATTTATTTCTTTTTCTTACCAAAATTGACCAATCATGTTTGTTTTGTACAGCATAACCTAAAATATTGCAAAAGCCTGAGATGATGAAATGCATTTATATTTCTTCTGATTTTCAATGTTCAAAATGCTGATACCTTCTTAAAGTAATCCAAAGAGAATTTTTGCTTATGTATTCAGAGGAACATGACAGTACATTTCAATGATATTATTTCTGCTTCCCTTCCATCATGAGACTGGTTTTTTCCTTCATGAGTAATAGAAATAATTGGTCTGATTTGTTTATTTCATCAAGTTTGCAAATCTTTTCCAAACTGTTGCTACATCTCTTTTTTACTTAGAATTTCCAGACTGAACTTGTCCAGTTTTCTCTTTTTTTAAAATAACTCATTATTTTATACTTTTAAAAAAATATATATTTTATTGATTTTTTACAGAGAGGAAGGGAGAGGGATAGAAAGTCAGAAACATCGATGAGAGAGAGACATTGATCAGCCAACTCCTGCACACCCCCTACTGGAGTTGTGCCCGCAAACAAGGTAGTACATGCCCACAACTGGAATTGAACCTGGGACCTTTCAGTCCTCAAGCCAAAGCTCTATTCAATGAGCCAAACTGGTCTCGGCTATTTTATACTTTTATCAGTTAATATTTTTGTATGAGCTCTATTGTATTGGTCAAGTTCTAGTTACATATTATGAAAAATGAATACTTTAATGTATAATGGAAAGAGTGCAGTCATTTTATCTCTAATGTAATAGCTAATATTATATCACATAGCACTCCTTTATTAATGCAAACACACTAGTTTATGTAAGCAATTTTTATTCATTTACTTAATGCATTTTTATTAATATTTTATTTCTAATTAAAGATTTAATTATTATTCTTGTGGGCAAAACTTATGCTCTTCTACTTGTGATCTTTATTCTTTTCTTCCTTTAAACCCCTGAGGATCATACAATTTTGGAATTCTCCTTCCTGCATCAATCATATATATGGGTTAAAATGATCTTTCCTACCTTACTATCCTTAGAAATGTTAAATGTATTTACACTTTAGTTTATATATGCAATATTTTAACACTAATAAACCATTTTAATTGCTTTTGTGTATGTTTCTCCCATCAAATAGTCATTTGTTTAGCTTCAACAGCATGAACACATATTTTCTAAAATTCCTGAACAAAACAAAAGTCTAGGACAACTCACAGAAGTCAAAAGTACTAGAATTTTGTTACTTTTGTCATTATTCAGATAATTGCATTTGATACATAAAAGTTTTCCTGTTGAATCAGAAGAAAATAGTCACTATTTCAAAGTGTTTTTGTGTTAGAGAGATTACAGCACACAATTATATAAAATCTAGTCAGCTCTTGATGAGGATTGGTCAAATCATAAAATTACTCTTACTTATATTTAATTTGTTGTCTCTGTTTTTTCACTGTACATTTGTGGTTCCCCTGGTCTTCTTCAGTATTTTATATATCTTCTTCAAATTAAACATGTGGATTAGAAATCAAGAGTTTTATTACTATTGATGACAAAGATTTAAATATTTGAAGTTTTGTAGTGATGTCATAAATATATTCATTTAGTTATACAACAGATATTTACTGAACATAGACCATATCTCAGGCACTGTAGTAAGCAAAGAGGTAGGTAGCATAATGGCTAAAGCAGAGGCTCAGATTTGAATCTGGTTGATTTTTTTTCAATATTGATGAAGTTAGGATTTTTTGTGCCTGTTCTGTCTAGTGACCTCGCCATTACCTCATTAACTGAGATTATATGAAATACTCTGTCATTAGAAGTTTTAACGAAGCCTAAAGTAAAACTTCATCCCACCTATAATTTTCTCTATTTCCCCCAACCATTGCAGTTAGCCATCATCTAAGGTACACTATTTATAACCTTTTTTTTCTCATTACCATTTTCATCCCAGCATTGAAATCTCTTAACCATCACATGAATAATTCTAAATCAGTTCAACCGAGAATAACTAGGAATTCGAGGAGAAAATGAATTTAAATTTTTCTACCAATTTGAATTCAAAAAAGGAAAATAAGTGAGAGTATAAGTACTTTGGAGTATTATACTAAGTTCACATGTCTGACATGGATTGAAGAAAAACAATTTTTGTTTTCAGAAGCTTTTTATTGAAAATAAACTTCATACACATTTAATATATGCAAATTATAAATTACATAATAACATGTGCTACTATATCAATTATACATGCAATTTAAAAATTACAAACAGCCCAGCTAGCATGGGTCAGTGGTTGAGCATCACTCTATGAACCAGGAGGTCAAGGTTTGATTCCTGGTCAGAGGACATGCCCAGGATGCAGGCTCCATCCCCAGTGTGGGGCATGCAGGAGGCAGCCAAACAGTGACTCTCTCTCATCTTTGATGTTTCTATCTCTTTCTCCTGTATTCCTCTCTAAAATGTTTTAAGATAAAATAAAAATCACAAACAAAAACTAGAAAAGGATATATTTTTAAGAATATGAATAAAACTTTCATATATTTTTCATAACCCTATGATGGTTTAATAGCCACTATTTCCAGTGTGGGTGGATTGCACTTTTGAAAAAACAAAACAAAACAAAACAAAAAAAAACAACACACCTGGAGAATCCAAGATGGCGGCATAGGTAAACACACTGCTGTTTCGTACAACAATTTCAAAACTACAACTAAAAGACAGAACGGACATCATCCAGAACCACAGAAAAGCTGGCTGAGTGGAAATTCTACAACTAGAAGGAAAGAGAGGGGCTCATGGAGACCCAGAGGAGCTGCAAAAAGCTGAGGTACGGAGACGCGCCCATGGAGAGAGCGGGTGCCAGAGTACCTGGCTGGTTTTCTCTGACAGGAGGGAAACGGAAACTCTCAAAGGCATTGAACCCCTTATCCTATGACACTAAACCCCAGATCCAGCCGAAACTCATACAGGGGGAGTTTGGACTGTGAAAAGGGAGAGGTGCACGGAAATTTAGGGGAGTCACAAATGATCAGAGGTCTGATGGCACGCACGGCACTGCACAGAAGGCAGGCTGCTGATTGTGCCCCTGGCTTTCACAAGTGGGCAGGAGACAGACCATCCCAACTGTGCCACTTCTGACTCCACTAAGACCCAGTTTCGGGTGAAACCCTGGGGACCTAGACTCCTGTGGTCCTGGAGGGCAGGAGAGCCGGAAAGGCAGCGGTCTAGAGCCACTATGTGCACACACAAGGACTGCTCCAGCGATTACCCAGTCACGTGAGACTCAGGGGCCATGGTGGGTGGGGCCGACTGGAATTGCAAGGCAGTCCCTTAAGCCCTGAGACTCCACCCATCCCAAGCTCAATAGAGAGGCTTCTGTGGTTTTGCAAGTCTGCTATCATAAGGCTGAATCCAATACGGAAGTTCTCCCAGCATAGTGAAAATGCCAAGACAAGGGAAGGGATCACTAACAAAAGAAATGGAGGAAAACAAACGACGGGATATAGAGTTCAAAACCACGCTTATAAGGTTTTTCAAGAATATCCTAGAAAAGTTGGACAAAGTTAGCGAGAGCCAAGAGGAGATGAAAAAGGACCAACTAGAGATGCAAAAGATCCAACTAGAGATGGAAAAGGTCCAACTAGAGATGAAAAAGGACCAACTAGAAATTAAACATACACTGACTGAAATAAAAAATATTATACAGAGTCCTAATAGCAGACTAGAGAAAGACAAGAATCAAGTCAAAAATTTGAAATATAAAGAAGCAGAAAACATTCAACTGGAAAAGCAAGAAGAGAAAAGAATCCAAAAATGTGAAGATAATGTAAGAAGCCTCTGGGACAGTTTCAAGCGTACCAACATCAGAATTGTGGGGGTGCCAGAAGAAGGGAGAGCACAAGATACTGAAAACCTATTGAAATAAATAATGACTGAAAACTTCTCACATCTGGTAAAAGAAATAGACTTACAATTCCAGGAAGCACACAGAACCCCATATGAAAGGAATCCAAAGAGGACCACACCAAGACACATCATAATTAAAATACCAAGAGCAAAAGACAAAGAGAGAATATTAAAAGCAGCAAGAGAAAAAGAGTTCATTACCTACAAGGGAGCACCCATACGACTGTCAGCTGATTTCTCAACAGAAATGATGCAGTCCAGACAGGAGTGGCAAGAAATATTCAACGTGATGAATAGCAAGAGCCTGCAACCAAGAATAATCTATCCAGCAAAGCTATCATTCAGAATTGAAGGGCAGATAAAGAGCTTCACAGAGAAGAAAAAGCTAAAGGAGTTCATCAGCTCCAAGCCAGTATTATATGAAATGCTGAAAGGTACTCTTTTAGAAGAGGAAGAAGAAAAAGGTAAAAGACAAAAAATTATGAACAACAAATACATATCTATCAACAAGTGAATCTAAAAATTAAGTGAATTAAAAATTTGATCAACAGAATAAACTGGTGAATATAATAGAATCAGGAGCACAGAAAGGGAGTGGACTGATAATTCTCAGGGGAAAAGGGGTGAATGATGTACAGGAAGAGACTGGACAAAAAACATACACCTATGGATGAGGTCAATGGGAGGGATGTAAGGGCAGAGGGAAGGGTAGGAGTTGGGTGGAGGGGTGCTATGGAGGGGAAAAAAGACAAACAAATGTAATAATCTGAATAATAAAGATTTAATTAAAAAATAAAAAAATAAAAACAAAAAAAATGTAACTGTGGACTTTGTTTTCTGACTACATAAAATGCTAGTGAATATAATCATCAGCAGAATCCCATGGAAATGTTTGCAAAAATCACTAATAAAATTGCATTTTGCATGAAAAAATGTAGCAAAAGAAGGTCATTGGAGGGTTAAATATGTTAAATTGATATTGAGGCACTTCATAGTTTCTAAGTAAAGATCAATGAGAAATCCTTCCACATAAAAGTCATGTCATGACTTGGTTCATATTATGAACCAACCATTTTTTCTAAAACTTCAAGTAAGCAACCATCACCTGCTAAAGGACATATGCATGTGTGGGTACATGTACCCAAACAGAAACACACACACACACACACACACACACACACACTCACTCACCTCTGAGAGTTTTAATTAGAATCCAAGTCATCACAGAATAAGAGATATACTAATCCTTTGAGCGAGGTGTTAATTGTTAATCTCATTTTTCCTGTCTAGTAGCCTTGTATAACACTCTGTTTATAATAGGCTTCCTGTGGTAAAAGAATGGGCTACTAAACCTCAGTACATGTTTTCCAGCAATCATTTTAGTGGCCATGGGTCCTTATAATAGTGGCTAATCTCCATAACATCATCATTAGTGGATGAGGGTAGCTAAAATTATAGAGACCCTTTGCTCTAATTATAGACTCTGAATTGCAAATCCATTCTTTAATCAACTGTAAATGCATTGTAAAGGGAATTGTAAGTTCTTTCCAGGGAGCAATATGCATTCAAGCTAGCAGACTAGAACGGAGCAATGTAATGTGTTTGGGGGATAATAACTGAATATGCTTGTCATAGAGCCTGGATTACAATATGGCTCCTTCTTGGAGAGATTGTCACAATAAGTCATATGTTTCGAGTTTCCTTGCATCGTTACAAAGGTTTGGCATCAGTAGTTTACTTGTCAAGAATTCTCAATAGTAAGCAAGTCAGATATGTTTTCAAATATCTATTTTTTCCATTGTTTGCTTATTCTCTGTAGATCCCAAACAGGAAAAAAAAATATGTTTCTCAAAGTTCAGAAGCCCATGGACTCCATTTGATTTCATATAATTTTTATAAGTTTTAATTTCCATTTTATTTAATCTTTAATATACAAAACTTAAAACAAATCTATTTCTCTAACCCCATAAATTTGTTAAATTTGTTATTTAAAACAGAGTGAGAGGTAAACATTAACCTATCTTGAGTCATAGGCAGCAACTTGATTTTAATAAAATGTTAAGCAATTTATGGAAATTAAAAAAACACACAAAACTTATTAACTGATTTAATCAAATGATAGTTATAAATGAGCTTGTCCAGTGACTGCTACTAATGTCTTATTGATGGGGCAGAAAAATACAATTCTACACATTTCTGTAATAATGTAAGCAATATTTTAAGTCAATTTTCATTGGCAAAGAATACAAATGCAAAAGGAAAAAGCAGCATAAATATTAGAAGGCCCATTTTTAGACTCAAGTATTTATCTTCATCTTTAGTATTCAATATCTTCCCATATTAAACAAACTCCTAACTATCTTTATTTTTTTTCCTTTGTGAGATGATCTCAGGTCTTACTAGAAGAAACCTAATAGGAAACTACACACTTTTTTTTTCCATGAAAAAAATGACATGATTGTTCAGATAAGCCATAATTTTCCTGGAGATCATTATTTACCTTAAGTTCCTTACCTCCTTTATTCTCTCCCCAAAACATATTTTACTTGTAAAATTAAAAGAAAGATTGTTATCTAATCTAATCCCCTTTAAACCTATGCTGTCTTTGTGTTATTATTGGTGCCTAATATTTTTAAGAAAAATGTAATTTATATGCAATTATATAATACTCATATGGAGAAGTTTTAACAAATTATTCATTCTGTGTTAATGAAAAATTCAACTGCTTTGTATTTTGATTTATAAATTATTATTTCTCTTTTATATTTTAACAACTCTATTTTTAAGCTTTTATATTGAGACATATTAGATTTTTGATTTAAATAAGTAACTAGGAAGAAACAGTCTCTATTTGCAAGTAAGTCCAATACAACAACAAGGAATAATGACACACAATATTAATAAAATTTTGTGTTTAGCTTTTAGTGTTTAAGTAGAATAATATCCTGCTAGTTTCCCGGAAAACTTGAGATTCATTTATTACCATGACGTTCTTCTTTTTGCTTTAATATTACTATGCTTTCTACAATAATTTTCCTATATTTGAATTATTACTGAAAGCTACAAAGGTTAACCTTAAATATATTAACTTTTTAATGTTATTCAGCTTTTTCAGCCATTAGTCTTCCTTAGACATCTGCCATTATTTACATAATTATTTCGTCAATCTAGCCACAGCTTTTACCTGCAGTGTGTAATACAATGAGTATTCATATTTCATTCTGCTCAAGAAAGGCAAGGAGCTAGATGAATGGCATAAATGGTGTCCATTCATAAGGCCGCCCTGAAACAGATCTGTAGCTTGGTGCGGAATTTACTTCCCACCAAACTGAGGATAGGAGCAGAGAGCTTTGAGTTGGCAGGTAGTGAACATACAGTTTTTTTTTTTTTTTAATTTGAAAACTTATCTTGGAGTAGACATAAAATTTTAATGTTTTAAGTGAATCCAGTTCTTATAAAATAAGTAATGTTCCTACCATACTTTTCACGTGAGTAACTTCTGTAGAAATCTTTCTTTTACCCTGAGTTTTGATCTTTACTGGCCTGAATTTCTTTGTATGGTTCTTGTTCACTCCAGCTTTGCAAATATACCTGGTTGTTTTGAGGTTTAGTGAGGCGACTAATATCCAGTTGGTGTCTTCTTGACATCACTAAATCGCTTTCTGTGTTTTTGGTTATTACCCGCTGAGATTTATGTGCTCATTGTGTACTGCGAAAGGGCCAGTGTGACAATGCCCCGAGTTATCTCGGCCTCCCAAAGTCACGGTTTTGAAAAGGCAGATTTAGAGAGGATTTTTGAAGCTTAGTTTTACTTTTGCATTTCTCACAGAAGTACCACAATAACAAAGGATTCTATTTAAGTTTCAGACCCCACTGCCAATAGAAACTATTAAAACATAATGGGGTGTTTTATTCTTGTCTGATTTCTAGTCTAAAATTTCCAACTGCAGATTCTACAATGATATCTGACCAAAGTATGAATAAACCTTTTGGATTTTAGGTTTTTCTTTACTCATAGTTGTAAATGTTTCATTTTCATTTTTAACGCACCTTCAGCAGAGGAATGCAATTATGGAAAACCGTATAATCAGTCAGGGAAAAAATATGCTCTCTTTATGCCAGAATTCCAATCATTGTGATTTGTATCACCACTTATTTCTGCTGATCTTTCTTCTCTGAAGGATTTTGTCCTGAATATTTGTAGCTTTAGAGGGATGTTTCTATAACTCATCTTTAAATTGGTAAGGTTTATATCTGCCAGCTAAGGCAGCTAGATTCTCCTTTTTTTAATTCATGAAGAAATTATTTTCATTAAAAATATTTTTTAACAATTAAGAAGCATGCCTTTTGCATGAAATGAAGGAAGTGTGTAAGTGATGAACTGATTGCATTGCTTGTCATTACTATTCCATTACTGCTCTATTATTTGGTTAAATCCAGAAAATAATATTTACTCTAAAGTGAGAATCAAGAGGATTTATTGCAATGATCTTTTCTAACACATGGCTAAATTCCCTATCCCTTCATCTCCTATTCATTTGGCCTCAACAATCTTTGTTCTACCACTTTTCCCTTAAGACACTATCCCTCGCCCAGGCTTCCATGACTATTTACCCTCCTCAAACTTATTTCTTCATTTACTTTCTTTGAACGCATTCCAACGAGTTCTCATGTCTCTTGAACTAATTAGGAAAATCAAAAATTCCTTGGTAAGAGCAGAATAAAAACATAACATGTCCAAAGGAGAAGTTACCCATAATACAAATATTACCCACCTTTAAAAACAACACTTCAAATGCTTTCTCAAGTATGCATGTGTACATTATCTTTATGGCATCCTGGCAATAATTCTGTGGAGTATATAGGCGTGTGGGTTATTTTCAGCTTGTCTTCTCCCCAATCCTTTCTCTGTTGTTTTACCCCCTGCCTGCTCTGTTTTCCCCAGGATTCCTTACAGCTGGCTTCCCAGGATTGGTCTTTAGGAGGCACTAGGGAAAGGTGAAGGCTGATCTAGAGACACCAGTTTTAGCTGTCACATCCCAGGAAGTGGATATTCTCCCTCAACTAAGACTCCCAGGGTGCAGTCTCATCTCCACAGCGCCAGTGCTCAGTGGGCTCCACTAACACAAGTCCCTTTGCTCATCCCTTCCATCTTAGTGTTGATAACACCTTCCTTCTGGGAATTGTCTCACCATCCTCTATATCTACTCAAACCTTTGAAAGTAGTTCCCTTAGAAATAATCTGCAGTTGACCCATTAGGGTGAATTCTGTTTCCTGCTTATACCTTGCCTGACAAAATTGAGCATATTTTATCAGTTGTGGATTTTGTTGTTGGTAAAATGAAAACACAGTGAAGTAAGTGACCTACATCATACAGGATTCAGATGGAACCAAGCCTAGAAGCCAAGTCGCTATGTAGGTAGTTTTATGCTTATCAAACTATTTAAAATGCCTAGTGATTATCTCGGTCAAGTGGATAGTAACGTTGTTCTATTTTGTTCCCTGGTGTATCTGAAGATTCTGGAACGGTGTGGTTGGCTCATCCAATGTGTACTCAACCCCCTAAGGGAGGGTGGAAACCATATAGTTGGCCTTGTTTCTGCACATAGATGCCGCTGGATGATTTTGGGTGTGGACATAGCGATTCTGAAGCAGCTGACACACAAGGAGAGGCAACTTTTCTTTCAAGCTTGTGATCCCATATTTGTTTCCCCTGCAGCACCATTTTCAAACAGCACAGCAGCAAGGGCCTTTCAGCAGCAACTCACAGTAGTACAATGGGAGAATAGTACAGGCTCAATTTCTGTGACTACATCGGAGGTCCATATCTTGACTCTGCCAGATATTCTTTGAGGCATCTAACATTTTTAAATAAATTCCACTAGGCAGGAATGAGTGAGAAAACTAGATATTCTGTTGTCTGTGACTAACAATATTAGTCTGAGACTTCTGGATGAAATGGTAGTTATGCTTTTCCCCAGCTATTTAAAGCTTCTTTATCTATACTGAAATCTTCTCTATTTTTCATACCTTCTCTTTTGCTTTATCTTATTTCAATAGGGGAGCTTATGTATATCCATTTCCAAAACATGCTTTTTTCTCCCCAAATCAGGCTTACTGTTCCTTTCCTTTCTGTCAATCATAATTCACTATCATTGACTTCTTTACTCTTTCTTCTCAGAAAGTATAAAGAGATCTCCATGCCCCGTGCCCTCTTCCCCCCAAGCCGGCCTTATTTCTTTCTTTCTTTGTTGTCCTTTTCTTATGGATGGTACTAAAGTTGGCTCTCAGACAGTAAGGCTAAATTTAGAAGCTGGAAGTTTGACAATTTTAGCCCTTCCCTTTTCTGTTGTGAATAACATCTCATAGAACTAGATTTTGTAGGCTTTTATTCCCTCCCCTTAATATACCTCCATATGTCTCTAACTAGAAACAATAGAGCTCAAAGAAAGAATAAAATAAAAGAAGAAAAATAAGATAATACTTTGAAATTTACATATATTGAAATCTATCTTGTTTTTTCAAACAAACAAACAAACAAACAAAAAACCCTGGGAAATAGACATCGATTTATACAAATATCTGGAGAATCTGGAAGTATTGTTAGTTCTAAAAACTGACATTTCATTTATTGACAATCCCAAATTTTAAAAATCATCTGCTAAAGATGTCCTTAGAGCACAGACAATACACTGGTGAAGGCCTGGAGTGAAGAGCCAGGATGAGCTATAAAGGGTCAGTGAGAGAAAAAAGGGGACATATGTAATGTTTTCAACAATAAATATATTTTAATTAAATTAATTAGATAATTTTAAAACACGATGTCCTTAGAGGTCATTAGAAACTGGGACCTAAGATTTCATTATGTCCTGCACTTTCTCTGCTGTTTTCATATATCAGCCCTCATAACTTATAGTTTTAAATTATTTCCTAATTATTTTTTAATTAAAAGGTAATATTGAGATCCTTGTTACTAGCATATGAATATGTGTTTACACATGCACAGATACACAATGGTAATGAGTATGAGGATACATGTATGAAGTATATGAAAGACAGTTCCATCTTTGTCTTCTTGCTATTGATAGAAAAAAAATGTTTTGCAGATATATACCAAGTATTATTGATCCAGCAGATGGGTATCCATTCTTCTAACCAATAGCTATCTCTGAGTTATTGCCTAGATCTCAGTCAGTGCCACTTTGGAACAAAAGGCTTTAACCCATCTCCATTCTCAAGAAAAAGCATCTTGAAGTCTCTGATATTGACTAACTATATAGAACTTGTTTGATTTTAGAAGTTTTTTATTCATGCCTTCACTTACTTCACAAACATTTATTTAGTGAAATCGACAAGGTGACAGGCACTTGCTAAATTCTAAAGATATAAAAGTGAACATGAAAGATGTGATTGGGTCCTATCTGGTTTGGCTCGGTGAATAGAGCATTGGTCCATGGACTGAAGGGTCCCAGGTTTAATTATGATCAAGGGCACATACCATGGTTGCAGGCTCAATCTCCGGCCCCAGTTGGTATATAGTGGGGCCAAACAATTGATGTATCTCTCTCACATCCATGTTTCTCTCTCCCTGTCTCTCCCTTTCCCTTCCACTCTCTCTAAGAATCAATGGGAAAAAAATCCTTGGATGAAGAATAACAAATAAGAAACAGACAAAAGAGAAATAGGTGATTAGGAAGAAGATTCTAATAGCATAGTATGGCAACTCTTTCAACTGTGGATCATTTGCTGTACAAACAATAACCCAGGGACCTGAAGGAGAAGATTTGGGGAAATAATTGTGTACATCATATCTTTTCCTCTTGATGTTCTTAGCCTACATATCAAATGATTATTGTGTCATTAAAGAACTTTGATTTAAAGCATTCAATTAAAATATAATTATCCATTAACATACATTTGAGACACACCCCCAATCACACATACTTTTAAAACGAAGATGAGACATTTTAAGGACAATTATATATGAAAGAAAAATCACATAAAAGGTATTTTATATTAGAGGGCAAAACAATTGTCTTCTTTGTAAACTAATGTATGTGGCTTTATTCTCCATATATGAGAATAGATAATGTGACTGTTTTCAAAATGGTAATGCGTTTTATACATTGATTTCTTGCATTTTAGTTAATTAGAGCTTTGGAAAGCTGTACAGAGCCCTTCATGTTTGCTATATTATCAGCATTCACATTACTGCAAGCACTTTTTATTGTGAAATAATTAAAATTCCTTTTGCCAATGGAGTGAAGTTAATTAATGAGTATTAATATAGACGACATAGTATTTCTGACAGTGGCATGTTAAGTTGTATTGAATGGCTTTTTATGAGTAAAGCCAACACCATTCAGTGATGACACCATGCTAAAATAATTGAAAAATTTAAACTTTAGAGATAGAGATATGGCACATTTTCTTATAAATGCAATTTTGAATTTAAATTGTATATTCTATTTGGTTATTTTGCCTTACACTTACTTTTAAACATCTGTTACTCTTGTATATGAAGTGTTCTTATGATTTTAGATGTGCAGATGGGTAGATAATCAGATACATGGGGTCATATATCAGATTCTTGATGAGGATGCAGTGGTGAGTCCTGTCCCAGCACCTGTTTTCCGGTCTCTTGGAATTACCTTCCCTTGGTAAAATGTCCCTCCATTCACATATTTGATATTCACTGTTGAAAGTAACTGTTGATCTTAATATTTACACTGGTGTTAGAGCAACTAATTTATCTTGTATTCGAAGCATACCTTTTAAGTCCAAACCATACGTTATTCCAGTGGCTGGCAAACTAGGCTCGTGAGCCACATGCGGCTCTTTGGCCCCTTGAGTGTGGCTCTTCCACAAAATACCACAGCCTGGGTGAGTCTAGTTTGAAGAAGTGGCATTAGAAGACATTTAAGTTTAAAAAAATTGGCTCTCAAAAGAAATTTTAACCTTGTACAGTTGATATTTGGCTCTGTTGACTAACGAGTTTGCTGACCACTGTGTTATTCACAATTGGATTATTATGGAGGCTATAATTTGTAGGAAGTGTGATGAGAATAAAGGTTCAAATTGAGTGCTTAGAAGTTTGCTTCATTCCAAAATTCATACACTGTGGCCTTAGATTCTTTAATAGACGAGCATTTCAGCCATTGGTTTGCCATTTGGTTGGTGCTAGAAGAGTGAGTCAGAAAGGCACAGTATGGGTTCAACATTTTAAAAATAGATCTTTAAATTTCAAAATCCATATTCAAATGCATGTAAGGAGATCGAACATCACGTATTACTCTGGTTGTTATAAATCAAAATTGTCCTGAAGGAATTGGAATGAAGTGGACCTGGTGATTTTAAAGCTCCTTGCAAGTTTTCTTAAACTAGTAATGCATAAAAATACCAGTTTTAAGCTCTTGCAATTTTTCAGTCAAACCCTGAGACAAAATATAAATTTATTTTTCGATTGTTCATTTGGCTAATCCAACTTAGTTATTCTTGAATACTTCTGCATTCTCTCCAGTAATACCAACAATTCATATAAGTTTTAATATATCTGATTAATTTCCATGTGAGAAACAATGCTCCTCCATATATTCTTTTGAATTAGAACTCCAGCTTTTTTACCTTTTTCAATAAATGAACACGATTCACCTATTATTTTATGTGGCAAAAGCCCCTTTGATAAAAAAGAAAAGACTAAATAATCATTTGATTGTTGCTGAGGTTTAATGCTAAGTTTCAGCTGTGCTAATACAACTGACATTGACAAGCAGCTGGAAAGCATAATTGTACTAATAGTATTTCTTCTAACTCCCTTACAAATGACAGGTTGGCAAGAGATGGTAACATTATCACAGTTAATTTTTCCACAAATGATAATATACCAGGGCAATCAACTGGTATTAACCCTAAAAGCTTCCTGGCTGTAGAATGTAAACTTCTTTGTCTGTATTGGAAATATTTCTTACATATCCTATATAACAAAAGCCTAATATGATAAGTATGCAGTAGTCCATTCAACCAAAGCATAATATGCTAATGATATGCTAAGGATGCTCAACTGCTTGGTATGACATGCACTGACCACCAGGGGGCAGACACTCCAACAAGTATGTTAGCTTGCTGCTGGGGTCTGGCTGATCGGGATTGAGCAAGATGGGCCAGACACACTCGGGAGCCCTCCCATGGTTCCTTTCCAGCTGGACAACCTCTCATGTTTCTCCCTGGCCCCAATCACGCACTAGTGGGGTCCCTTGGCCTGGACTGCACCCTCTCGCAATCTGGCACCCCTTGGGACAGTGGTTGGCAAACTCATTGGTAAATAGAGCCAAATATCAACAGTACAATGATTGAAATTTCTTTTGAGAGCCAAATTTTTTAAACTTAAACTTCTTTTAACACCACTTCAAAATAGACTTGCCCAGGCAGTGGTATTTTGTGAAAGAGCCATACTCAAGGGGCCAAAGAGCCTCATGTGGCTCACAAGCTGCAGTTTGCCGACCACTGCCTTGGGGGATGTCAGAGAGCCAGTTTCGGCCCAATCCCACAGGCCAGGCCCAGAGACCCTACTGGTGCATGAATTCATGCACTGGGCCTCTAGTCCTATAATAAAAGGTAATATGCAAATTGAACCTAATGGCAAAATGACTAGAATAACAGGTAGCTATGATGCACACTGACCACCAGGGGCAGATTCTCAATACCGGAGCTGCCTCCTGGTGGTCAGTGCACTTCCACATGGGGAGCACCACTCAGAGAGAAGCCAGCTCATGACTGGCCAGCACAGCGGTGGTGGTGGGAGCCTCTCCTGCCTCCATAGCAACACTAAGGATGTTCAACTAATGGCTTAGGTCCACTCCCCGTAGCTTCTACTCTACTGGGCAGAAGGATGTCTGACTGCCAGCATAAGGCCGATCCCCTGGGGAGCGGACCTAAGCCAGCAAATGGACATCCCCCAAGGGGTACTGGATTGTGAAAGGGTGCAGGCTGGGCTGAAAACCCCCCACAAGTGCCCGGATTTTTGTGTACTTGGCCTCTAGTAAATAGATAAAATTAAAATGGCATTTTGTAATGTTAATGTTTAGAGCCATACAAATTTAATATTCTGGACCCAGTAAAGTAGAGGCAACAATTTTGTTCTTAAATCATGTTGACATATTCTTAAGTATATTGTTTTCTTCTTTAAACCCGCAGGGTTTAATAATCCTAACACAGATCCATCGATTGTCCTCATTTTCAAGGCCTTTCTATTTGAACTTCCTTTCCATAAAAAATATCAAAATACTTTTGATTAGGGCATGAATGAATCCTAAGCATGAAAAGACAAGAAGACAAAAATGAGTTCTTATTCTTCTACTGCCTCCTTTATCTTTCTTCCCTTTTATTTCTCATTTCTTCTTGCTCTCTTGGATCCCATGCAACCCCTAATTATCTCTCTCTAAAGGCATTTACTATATAATAAAGCAGTTATTTGTTTTCCTGTCTCTTCCTGGGTATAAATGAGCAGCACTAAATCAAGGATTGGAGAAACCCACTGGCCCTGGATAATTTTGGAGCCGGGTTTTGAATTTGCTGGCTACAGAACAGAGGTGGTGGAGGCAGCACAGAGAGAGTGCTGAGAGAGAAGGGTGCCTGACACCCTACTGAACTCATATTCCTTCCTTATAAACAGGAGGTATTGATACATACCTCCCAATTCTGTTTCAAGAATTAAATAAAGTGACTTTTCAAAGAGTTATGTTACTTGTAACTACTGGGGAAATAGAAGGCACTCTGGCTGCCTGGCAGGCAATATATATATATGGAAATGGGATATGTGGGCTTGCTTTTCCGGCTCTGGGGAGCTGATGAATACTAACTAGCATGGAAAAATAAAGAAAAAGAAACACAATTATGTAAGTTTAGAACTTTCTTCATTGATCCTTTTAAAACATGTCCAGTGAAGAGTGCAAAAAAGTTTTGAACTGTTAATAAAACATCACATTTTTTTCCATGGCTAGCCCTGGAAGACCATCCTGGGAGGATTTTAATCGATTCTCACTGCCACATTTAACAGGCATATTAACCTACTAGTATGTGTTCATAGATTATCCTTGAATGCTTCTACATGAAAGGGATAGATTGATGATGGTTCTCAAAAACCACCTCATGCAAAGAACAAGAGAAGGCATGTAAGGTTTCCCTGCAGAAGACAAGTGTCAAGGAGAAGTGAAGAATGGTTTTACATCTCTAAATTGTTGAAAAGTTATAAGAAGAATATATTGTGACATGTGAAATCTATATAAAACAGGATTTGAGTGTCCATAAACAAAATGCATTGGAATACATACAGTCATACATGTTTGTTTCTTTATTTTTCTTGGCTGCCTTCATGCTACAACACAAGGGTTGAGTACTTGTGGCAGGAGCCCAATGTCCTGCAAAGTTGATCACATTTGCACGCTGGCCCTTTGCAGAAAGTGTTTGTGGATCCTGTTTTAGAGGATCGCAGTTGAGGACATTTGATGAATGAGCATTGGGAGGAGAGAGTATTTTGTCCTCCAGGACTTTGCCACTAGTGAGTGGCCTAGCCATAAACATGAATATCAAGGTTAGGGGATATAACTTGAGGTATTGGAAAAGTATTGATGGACTTAAATGTTACTGTAAGTAGACGCTTAGCAAAAGTTTTAAAATTTTGAAACTTATGGTATTATAAAGAATAAAACAGATTATTGAACCTTGAAATTATTCCAGGAGACCTTATGATCAGCAGACAGAATTATTACCCTTTCCTGGACACATGAAGCTTTTTGCTTGAGTTCTTTAAAATTGGGATTTCCTTTATGTCCCCTTGTATTTCACTGGCCTTCCTGTGGTAGAAGGCAAAAATGATGGGCTTCGGGGTACCTCAATGCAAATTTGCATTCTTGTTCCTCCTCTCACCAAATACATGAAAAGAATTTCACCTCTCCATACTTCAACCTTCTAATGTGTAAAATGAGAAGACTGAAGAAACATATGTGTAGGTTCTGGGTATACAGTAGGGTAATTTCCCAGGGCAGTGAGTTGCTTCCTCTACTGTGTCTGCACACATATTGTATCCTCAACTCTCTTTCTTCACTTGAATTATTACCATTTTTTATTTGTGTGCAAAATCATCCCTTCCTCTAGACAAACAACTTTTTGAAAGCAGGAAACTTGTCTTAGGACTTCCCTCAACCCTCTGAATATCACATTATCTTTTGAAAAGTGGGTACATGATACATTTTTTAAATGAATACATACATTTGTTTTAATTAATATATATCTATAGAGTATTATATTTTTCGTTAGTTAAGTAGTTTTTGTGATACAGAATAAAACTAATTAATCTATAATTCAGGAGCCTAAAAGTGTATTCTGAGATTTAGTAAAGTGCTGAAATAATTTCTGATACAGCTGAAAAAAAAATCATTATATTTGGCATGGCTGTGAAAATGAATGAAATTGATACTTTAGGCATGAAAACTGGTCAAATATTCTATAGTATCACTATTCAATGGAATCATAATATAAGCCACAAATAAAAGCACATAGGTAATTTACATTTTCCAGTAGCCACATTTAAATATGTAAACTAGCCGATAATAATTTTAATAATGTTTTGTGTAGCCCAATACATTCCAAGTAGAATGTTAACATGTATTGAATGTAAAACCATTAATAATATGTTTTACATTATTTTTTTGTAGCAATTCCACAAAATCCCACATTTTATATGTTCAGTGCATCCCAAGCTCCATGAGTAGTGCTAATAGCTACTTGTGACTAGTGGTTGGTACATCAGACTGCATAACTCTATAGTACTTATGATAACCATGCAAGAACATGACTGTACATTAATCAAAGTGCTTCAGTCACCAGCTGGAATTTAGCAGAGAAAACTCTCTTCCAGGCTGTCATTATTTGGAGATCATTTTCTGTCAACCAGATAACTACCTGTGTATGAATTTGACTAAAAAAAATTAGTGTTTGAACCATAGCATCGTATACAATGATGTTATTGTACTCTAGCACTGGCAGCATTGCTTAAAGATTTGTCCACACACTTGACTTTGCCTCCTCCCTTGTGAACACCTGAGGCGTTTGCTCAGAGGGACTCCTGGCTGGCGAAATCACCTTGGGCAGCTTGTGCCCATGTTACTGTTGTTTCCTGGGAGCTGCTGACTGTACCAGATTAGATGAAGCTGTGCTGAGACATGTTCCTGTTCGTGATGAATGTGTCTCAGTGCAAGTCCCAATTTGTGCTGTTTGGCATCTGTGCAGACAGGCAGTGAGCTTCTAGATGAATTGAACTGAGTTATATGGTCCCAGTTCACCCTCATTGCCTCGGGTACAGAGGACTGTAAGATGTGCCTTTCTATGTAGACATACGTGTACTTTTAAGGACATGTCAAAGTTAAAAGCCATACATAACAAGTTGTGGGTTGTGTTTTTTTGCCAAAAAAAAAGAGAGATAGTTATCAGTGATCTAATTTATCCATTTATTCACAAACACCTTATTAGTTACCAACAATGGGATTTTTGTTGTTTTATTTTTCTTTTTAAATCATATCCATAAAATGTATGTAGCTTTTATTTAAATATTTTAAAAATAAATAATGGAGGCTTTTGCTAACGGTGGACAAATGGCACCAGGGGTTGGCCTTGATTCAGCAACCTCACTTCTTGAGTTCTGACTAAGGAAAGAATTCAGAGTCAAGACTCCAATTGTAAGAGAAAAATTATTTAGAAAACCATAGAGGTAGGAGTGGGCAGTAGAAGAAATGGACTCAGGAAACAAGTTCCAGAAAAAGAAGGACCTTTGGAGCTTAAGAGAAAGATGGAGAGACATATATGTGCCTGTGGGATGAAAGAGGAAGGAGAGGTGTTCTGGTATGTTCCTGTAGGGAGAAGAAAGAGAGAGAAAAAGAGTGTAGAAGATTATATATATATATATATATATATATATATATATATATGTATATATACTTTCCCAGTGTGTCTCCTTAGCTCCTCAGGCTCTCCACTGCCTGGTTGGTACTGGGAGAGGAATCATTAGTCATAGCAGCTGGTCCTGAAGTCAGGCATGGTATCTCTCTGTCTAGTTTTGCTACATTTCTGGGCCTGGAGCTGAAATACACCTGAGGCCCAGATGTCATCTCTCCAGGGGTAAATATAATGCTTAAGGGAGTGGTCTTGCAAGGGTTTATCATTTTGCCCCTTGCTAGGCATCTGGGGCTCTCTGCCCTGGTGACCCTCTACACCTGGCCCATGGTTCCTACTCTGCTCCTACTCATCTAATTATCTACTACACTTTGATGTATTCTATTATGCAGACTTTGAAAACCCATTTTGTTCTTGGTAGCTATTTGGAAGGTTTATATGGGCTCTCTGCCAAGCCTAAACTGAGCTTTCTGGGAAAGGAAAGGAGGGATGAAAAAGACCCCTTGCTGCTCCAGCCGTCTGCCATTCTCTGACTCTGATATAAACCTTTGGCATGATGATGACTTCCTAATGTCTGAAGTGTGAGTGACTTCAGAACACCATAAAGGGAAAATATCCAGCTGCAGTTTATTATGGTCAGGTCAATTAAGTAGGTTCAGGGCATCATCATTTTGTGTATCTCTCATGGGTCACTGGAGATGAAAAATATGCCTTTGTGGTCTCAACTCCTGTTTTCCCCTTTCAGATAAAGAGCCGTAGAGACCTGTAAATAATCGCTGGGATACATTTCAGCAACAGCTCCTCAACTTGGGCAAGCTATTACATTTAAATCGGTTAATATTCTATTGTTAATGGTCTGCCTTTTATATAAAAAGACATTCAGGAAAAGGATTGGATCGCTACATAAATAGCATGACTCTGTCTTGGCTTTTTCCTGTGAAGTTCCTGCCAAAGATGATTGGAGTCTTCGTGTTTGTTCAATAGGTTAAAAAAAAAAAAAGCTTTGCTTGTCACAATCAGTGTCTCATTTATTTATCTAGATCTCTTTCCTTCTGTTTCGCTGCATCCTGTTCTAAAAATACAAGCATATGGACTCTGACAGCACTGCTTTCGGCCCTGTCAGTATTCTGTTTTTGCTACTTGTTTCCTTTAAAGAAAATTACCTGCCTTCAAGCTGACATCTCTTGAGACTACTTTTACCATCAAAATATAGTATTTAGGTGGTCAAGTGATTAAACAGATAGGCTAGGATAATAGCTACAGTCTTTAAAGTTGTGCAGTTTTCCTTTGCTTCAGAAGTGTTTTGAGGCAGTCATTTGAAAAGAAATTCAAACATGAGGATTAATTTGAAAGAAATGTGTGTAGTTCATATTCCAAATGTCTTTCAAAATCTTAGTCCCTAATTTTCAATTCTGAGTTGCTAGCCACAAATCCGGGCTTGTCATCATGAGGAAGCATCCTTGAGCTGATGCCGGACACTGGTTTTATCATTGTTCTGTTAACCTCACTGTTTCACAATTCTCTTGCCTCAAGTTTAACATCAGAACTATGAATTCCAGTGAGACTGGTTTGGCTCAGTGGATAGAGCGTTGGCCTGTGGACTGCGGAGTCCCGGGTTCGATTCCGGCGGGGGCATGTACCTTGCTTGCCGGCACATCTCCAGTGTGGGGTGTGCCAGAGGCGGCTGATAGATCATCGATGTTTCTGACTTTCTGTCCCTCTCCTTTCCTCTATGTGAAAAATCAATAAGATATATTAACAAAAAAAGAACTATGAATTTCTACTAAGATGACTAGACCATTGTTTTTTCTTTAAATAAATAAATAAATGCCAACCCAGGGTGTTTATTGTTAATGCCACTTACTGACAATTTTGATAATTTTTTCATTTCTACTTTGGCCCATGTCCCAATACATACTTCTTTGCTTCTTCCATCCTCCAAACTTGTGCAAACATTTCCATTTAAGTTCTTATCACATATTTTCTAATTCCCCTCATTGGCTGAAATGTAAGTAAGTGGAAAGGCAACATTAAAAAACAAAACAAATGGAATTTCAAGATGGTAGATATACACATAATTAATTCCAAACAGAAGCAATTCCTCTCAACCTAAATTGCAATGTGCTGCTGTTGAGATTGTTAGTGAGTCCTTTCATGAAAGTGCTCCTGCGAGATGCCACTGTGCAATGTCTCAAAGCCACCATGTGAAACAGACTCAGTAAATGAGGTGCTACAGTAGAGAGACTACAAGTCTACAGATGAACAAATGAGTTTAAGTCGTGGTTCTGTTTGTACCTGTGTAACCATGGACATGCCATTGTAATTATCCACTCCTCTGTCCGGTTGGGAAAATCATATTTATTTTATCTTTTTTGAATAAATATTGAGAGGTTGAAATAAGCAAGTGAATATGAGCATGCTATAAAGAGTTATTATAATGAAATTGCTCACTCTGTGGACATTAGTTTGGGTATGTGTTTTGAGGCTGATGGTTTCCTATTTTTGCTGGTGTCACTTTTTATCTTTTCTTTCCAAAAACTTTTACTGTCCTTCTCTTGCTCAAAGGACATAAGTCAATCGTTTGTGTAAATCTTGTTGCAGAATAAAGAAGGGGGAACAGGGGACACCAAGCTTCATCCACAGCACCATGGGGATTTTAGTGACAGAGTTTCATTCTTGCTCTTTTTAGCATCCACCCAGTGTTTAAAATATGATAGGCACATAATAAAAAAACATGCACTGAAAGTGATTCACTACACAGGATGTGTACAAATAATATTTTAGATACAGTTATCTCTTACTTCAAGTAAATGATTTTTGTGTGTGTTTTTTTTCAGAATTTCGCTAATAATAAAGACTCCAATAAATTTGACTTTGGACATCTAAAGCTTTGAAATAAAATATTTAAGACTGTACTTCCTGGGAAATTTGAATTTCATATTTTCAACTATTCTCGTCTGAAATTGTTTGTATTTGATTAGCTAGTTATCTTCAAATTACGGTACCAACTATTTGAGCCATAGATATAGATTAATTTTGGTAAACATTTTTATTTTTCTATATATTTTAGATGTGAAGAGCACTTTTTCATATTAAATTAATGAAATCATTCAAACTTTAAAAAAACTTTATCATTCAACTCATATTTATTATGAGTCTATTCAGTGCCAAACAGTGGGCTAGGTTTTTAAGAACAAAATAATAAGGAATACCCTGTCCCTGCATTTTAACAGTAGACAGAATAGTACTGTTTCTGTTATGAACAGAAGCTGAACAGCTTTGAAAGAGGAGGCAACTTTGTGGTGAAAAGGAAAGAAAGGCAAGAGTTTGTCAAAAAGAGAGGGAGTAGGGAGTTAGTTTAGATTGAAGGAATTATCTTGAAGAAATGTGCTATTTCTATAGATATGTATGCTTTGGGGGAGGAGGAAGAAGACATATGTAATACTTTCAACAATAAAACAATATTTAAATAAAAAGTAAGTTAAAAAAAAAGAAATGTTTGCCTTTGGAATGTCACTCTATTATAGTAGATAGGCAGTACCGAAGTGGGAGAAACTGATGGAATGCAAAAACAAGATTAGTTAGGTTGGAGACCATTGGGAAAGTTTGGGTGAGTGTGAAGAGGTCAAACATAAGAATGCCAAAGTACATCTGGAAACAAATCCAGATGCTTCACATTGCTTGATGCTTCCAGAGGTTGACTTCACAGGAGTGAGCAACATATAGAATTTGTAGGGTGTGAGGAGAGGAGGGCTATGCATGTGGTAGTGAAGCAGAGAGAAGTATGCTGATGGATAAATAATAATGCTGTTGTCCAAAAGATGGAGTGTGGGAAGAAAGGCAAGTTTGAGGGAAAGACAATAACATTTCTATAATCTTGTTATTCAAAAAGCAGTTCTTAAACCAGCAGCATTGGCATCCACTGAGAGCCTATTAGAAATGCAGACTCTTAGTTCCACCCAGACCTACTGGATCAGAATCTGCATTTGACCCCAAATGCATTCATGCACATTAAAGTGTAGTCACAGTGCTTGTTCTACACAGGCAGAGTTTGAGATGTCTGCACAAGGTAAAAGAATGACAACAAAAATCTCTTACAAGTAAAGGAATATGAGGCCTAAGTACAACTGTCCCAGGAATTAAAGAGATCCAGTTATTCTTTTTAAATAAAATTGCCTGTAAATTTCAGGCAAAATGGGATCCTAAGTTTAGAAGTTTTGGACATTAACAAATATATATACTTTGTTTTAAAAGGAGATGCCAGAATTAATTATTTAATATGGAACACTTACCCTTCAAACTAGTATGCAAATTTTAGGTGCTTTGGAGTAAATAGAAAGTGATAAGACTGAGATGTTTTCTAAATACCGGTTTTAATTTTATTTCCTGTTGTGTTGTGCACTGTGTTGGAAGTATTTAATTTCTGACCTATGCTTTTGGCTTGGAAAAGCTGCTTTTCTAAAGCACTATTTAGAATCATGACTTTTATACTTGGAGTCAAAATTGCTGCAGGCGAATTTTCTCATTGTAATTTTTTGGGTATTGCATCTGTTCAGTCTTTCGTTAAAATAGCGTCCAATGTAAAGCAATGACAAAATCGCAAAAGATGTTTTAAATTAACAATTGTACTTCACCTTCTTGGCAAAGTTTGATTTTATCAAGCCTTTTCCCCCTTGTTCTATCCAATTCCATCAGCATTGCCAACTCTGGAACTGTATCCCTTTATTATTAAACTAAACCAGGCAAAGCCAATCAGGGCCAGTCATATGCCAACTAGTTACAATAGCTTATTCTGATGATGAAATATAACCCAGTGCTAAAGTCAGACCCAAAACAAACAAACAAATTCCCCCAGATTGGATGCCACATGGACTAATTTGAGACACTGGATATTCAGCCTGAATTTTCTAAAGGATAGAATCAGATTGAGTGTGAGCATTACTTTCAAGATCCATGGAATTTCTGTTCTCTGAAAATAATTTTAGATGTTCTAATACCTTTAGACTCTTCCAGATTCCTGAGCTTGGCCTCTTTACAGTAGTTAATTATATTTATTGTGATGATGTGATATTTGGAACTCTACTTGTTCCTGATGCTTGTGGATTTGATCCAGGCAAAACTCTTTGACCACAATAACCACATTAGCCTGGCTCATAACCCCATATTTTATAAAGAAATTCAGCACTATCCCCTGTCCCCAAAAAGCTTTCAAGATTATAATCTATTTTTTAAATATATGACATTTGAAAGCACTTTTCTGTCTTCCTAGATTAACAAAAACTGCAAAATATTTTCCATTCTGAAAATATATGATGTAGGCTAGGATTGGACTTTTAGGTTTAAGCAACTATTTTACTATACTGCAAATGTTGCCATTAACTTTGAAAATACATATGCATATAGTACATATGCATATATCTGTATTTATATATATCATAGATTTTTCCCCCTAGGAATTTTGCTGAACATTAAATGTTGTAATACCACCAAATAAATGAATATAATATTTTAGTATTCTATTTGAGGATGTTGCTGGCTCAAATTCTTTTGCCTGTTTTATCATGCCCTTAGGTTAAAATAGATATATTTTAAATTAATTGAAACATAATTTGCCTGAACCAAGACTTTGTTCCTTTAGGTCTAACTATTCCTCACATGAATGTGAGTAGATGGCAGAAAGCACGAGAGGATGAGCAGTTTGAAATTCATGTTTTCATAATTGGAAAACCATCTGCTTAACTGGTATACTCTTTCCCCCTATAGGTGACTTATAGCAACATGTTGACTTTAGCCTGGCCTCAGGAGGATTTGTGTAAAAAGTGACCAACTGGAAAGCCTTGGCTTTGAGTCATAGCACTTATAATGGGGTAGTCTTGCAAAGGCTAAAAAAATCACAAAAACTAACCCTGATAGAATTTGGCTATCCTGCTTTTTACTTGCCTAGCAATATTTATAAATGTAATAACCCCCTTTCTTCCTACGTAATTTGAAATGTATCCCAACCAATGCACAAATATAAAGATTTGTCCAATAATAGAAGAATCAAAGATTTAATCTTGCTGTAGGCTCATGTTCCAGTTTTTACAAGTGCTAGAAACAATATCCTATAACTCTTTTTGTGTCACCAGGTTGTCTTCTGAACTGTAGTTGATGAATTGGACTTAAATATTTTGGTTGTGTTAGGTTTAGCCAGTACACACACACACACACACACACACACACACACACACACACAACTATAACTATATCTAGAAATAATAGTAGCACATTAAGATGGTTAACAATAAAAATACAATTAATTGTTTTTCATACATTTAAACATCTTTCAAATTATTATCTTCAGTTCAAATATCTCTCCTGATTCCAGACTCAGTTCCTCTCACTACTTTTTTGAAACATATTCATTCTTGAATGCCTCACAAGCATTTCAGATTTAACTAATTCCTGATTGTATGATTGTATCCCCAGACCTGCTTGTAACTTGTCCTCCTTTTCTTAATATACTAGTACAGCATTACTATTTATTCAAATGCTCAAGGCAGATATGTGGCACCGTCTTTGATAGGTCTTTCTCTATCCTCTGCACAACTGTTACCTAACCCATTGCCAAATCTTATTTCTTCTCCAAGATGTACAACAAGTCCTTTTGATTCTCCACTGCTACCCTGATAGCCCTTTCCCTTGACCATTGTAGTAGCTTTTGACTCCACTTCTACTCATCTGTGTAAAGACATGCTACTCTCCAACTTGCTCACCAGCTTCCACTATAGTAGCCCGCTTTTATGTTTTGAATTGTGCCCCCTTTCCAAAAAAAAAATGTTAAAGTCCTAACTCTTGGTGTCTGTGAATGTTGCCTTATTAAAAAAAAGGGGGGGTTATGAATGTAATCAAGTTAAGATGAGGTCATTAATTGTGAGCCCTAATTCAGCATGACCGGTATCTCTCTGAGAGGGGAAGATGACCATGTTGATACTATTGTAATTAGTGAATTTTTAATAATGGGAAAAGAGCAAAGGGAAGGCCAGACATACAGTATAGAAATACTTCCTGCAAAACACTAGGGGAAGCGGATAATCAAAGGGACAATAGATGCATGCCCAGTAAAGTTGAGGTGACAGGAAAAATACTTGTTTGTCAACCACACCTCAGGACAGAGGTGGCTGGTCAGAATGGGTGTGGCCACTGCAAGCCCAGGAAGGTTTGGCATACTTCATTCCCTGAACAAAGAAGCTTGCTCTCTTGTTGCTCTTGGTTCCTGGCTCACACTTGGCTTCCTGGCATTCTCCTGTGTGGCCCATGGTCATGTGGAGCCCCCCACATGATGGATTAATGGACTGTAACTATCCTGATGCTTAACTGGATACAGATTCAATATGGAAAGGAAATTCTGGATGCTGGGACCCCCACCTGCACTTCTAAGACTGGACTAAGAGAAATGGGACTTTGGAAGCCTAGGGATTTAACTCCATGCAAATAAAAATCACTTATTCTCTCTTGTGAATTTTTTTTCTTGAAATAGTGTAAGATGTGTATTCTCAGCAGCTCTCAGTGGGGAAGAAGCTCTCTCCTCCCAGCAGCTCCCCCCCCCCCCCATTTTGCCTGATATCAATGTGAAGTCACTAGCGCACAGGGACACTAAGTGATGGAAAGGCAAAGATGGGAGTGATGCAGCTTTGAGCCAAGGAAAATCAACTATCCTATGGCACTATTAGAAGCCATCAAGAGTCAAGAAAGTGGGAGAACATGGCTCAGCTGATATCTAGATAAAATACATTCCTGCTGTTTTAAGCCAGCAAGTTGGTGGTACTTCCTTCCATCAGCCCCAAGAAATAAATCCATCTCCTTTCTGTTTTTCAAATATGTTTAATTATTTTCTACTAGAGTCCTGATGCACAAAATTCACACAACAGTAGGCCTTCCTTCCCCCTGATGCTGGCACCAGCTTCCCTCTGGTACCCAAAACAGGACTTCCTTATGGCCGCTGGCAATCCTGGCTTGGTCTGGAAGAATGGATTTCTGATCTAATTAGCATAGTATGCTTTTATTATTATCGATTGCACAGCTTTCACATATATGGTTCCAACTGTCTAGAACATTCTTTTTCACTCTCATTTTTTCTAAGTTGAATTCAGTTTTTCTGGTCTTTATTTAAACGTTACATCTTAAAAGATGCCTTGTCTTACATGAAGTCATTGCTTCTGTTTATCTCTTCACTGGGAGGGGGTCCCTCAACCAAGCCTGTGCCCTCTCACAGTCCAGGACATGCAGGGATTGGGCCTAAGCTGGCACTCAGACATTCCTCTCACAGTCTGGGGCTCTTACAATCCAGGACCCCTTGGTCCTTACCACCCGCCTGCTGTGGAGGTGGGAAAGGCTCATGCCATCTATGCTGCTCTTGCCAGCCATGAGCCTGGCTTCTGGCTGAGCAAGGGAGGAGGATGAGTGCTATTCAACCAGAATCTGGGGTTGCTGCTCCTTAGTGCTGTGGCTATGCCTCCATCCCACTGGTAATGGCTGGGAGAGGGATGATTTGGGGATGAGCTGACCAGGGGAGAGGTCATGGGAGATTGAGGTGCCTCATTTACATCCCACCCCACCTCTCCAGAAGGCATAGTGCCAGGACCAGGACCTAGCAGACCCCTCTCTTGAAGCCTCTGCAGAAGCAGGGGAGCACCGGGACTGCCATGGCTGGCTTGGCAGTGCAGGCCTTGCTCCCCACCCACTAGTCATTCCAGAAGTATGTCTGGAAGGTCATCTGGTTGTCTGATCTAATTAACATATTATGTTTTTATTATTACAGATGGCACACTTTAATCACTTAGGAAAGATCCAATACTTGTTGGGACCTTTGAGGAGCTGGGCCTCCATTACCATACCTCTCAGAACTAGCCTCTGGCCATATCCTTAGACCACGTTGCCATGAAACACTCAGGGCCATTGCTGCTTAACATTGATACCAGGATAAAACACCATTTTTTTATAGACTTTTCTAGACTACCCCAAACAATGCACTCCAGACTCCATTGCACAGCCCTGTTTTATTTTTCCAAATAGACTCTAAAGGGTACGTTCATTTGTTTTTTATTAATTACCTCTCCTCTCCACACATGCACACATGTAAGAGACTCAACTACATATATTTCAAAATCACTGTTTATCAGTTTCTAGAATAGTGACAAGAAGGTAATAAGGGTCATATATTCAGAGATGAATGAGTGAGTACCAATTAATGCCCTCCTGAATTTCTTTTTCAGTCTTGCATACAATGACCAGTGCTTTAAGTTTGCATATACCCCAGTTGCTTCCACAATGACTTGCTGTCACACAATACCCATCAGAAAATGATAAATCAAAGAATTTGCATTCTGACATTACACTTTGTAAAGGGAAGCACCTTGTTTTGTCAATCAGGATTTCTTACATCTTTGATGAATTATAAGTGTCTGGCGTGAATAGAATAGTTACCAATGCCTTCAAGGTCTGACTGGGTTTGCTTAGGTAGGTGCTTCCTGGTTTTGTTTTTGGCAGAAACTTAGCAGTAAGAAAAGACTGTCTCTGCTAAACGTAGATCTCGCTTATTTTAGTGCAAACTTAAAATCCCTGGATATTTTTACAAGTGGGATTCCTGAACGTTTCCAAGTTTCAAAGAGTTCTGCTTAGCTCAATCTGTAGGAAAAATATGAAGTCATGGATCACTTCGGTGAAATTGTCACATGCATAAAATATGATTATAACATAGTAATACTGTGTACTTTTGTGCATGTGACTCTCCATGTATTAACACACTGAAAGAATGAAAAGTGATAAAGGAAAACAAATCGAGTATAGTATTTTTATACTTAGTTGCCAAAATATATCTGTTATAAGCATGATATGCATAGGATTTCATTTTCTGCTCAAATATATGATAGTATATTTAGCAATGTACTTATAAATATTAGGAGAAAAACACTAAAATCCCATAAATATTCAAAAGTGTAAAACAAAGATTTTATATATATTCCTAAGGTGTGTTTAATAGGCTGACTTCCACACAGCTCAACTTCAACTCCCTCATTATAATTTTTAGTTAGTTGAAATCTTTCCAATCATGGATCACATTTTTATTTGTTTACTAATACCATGAAACTATGGATGGATCTTGTGGGAGCTTTTATATATATATATTAGCCAGCTAGAAGAACTTAGAGGGTAGGAGGACAATTATTAATATATATATATATATATATAATATTGATAATTAGGCTTAGGTGACTATATGTATAATATTAATAATTGTCCTCCTGCCTTCTAAGTTCTTCTAGCTCGTTAATAATCAAATTAGTAGAGCCAGATTAACAGGAGAAAATCAGTTTTAAGACATAGGTATGGGAATCCACATAGGCATGAAAATTCCAAGACAATAAAGCAATACCCTATCTAAAAAAAGAGAAATATGCAAATTGATTGTACCTCCACTACACCCACAATCCATGCCCACCAGCCAATCAGGAGCGAATATGCAAATAAATCCAACGAAGATGGCTACTGCCACAGAGAGAACAGGAAGGAGGCTTGGCTTGCCCTCAGCAGAGGAAGCCAAGCTTTCTGCACACCCTGGCTTACCCAGGCCTCTGCTTAAGGCAACAAAGTTTCAATGGCTGCTGCCACAGAGTCAGCAGAAGACTTGACTTCACTCCAAGCTACAAAGTTTTAATTGTAATAAATAAATAAATCTCAGATACCAGAACCTCCACTTGGGTTGCTGGGGGTGTGGTCAGCCTGCAAACCACCACAGGCCCCTCGCCCATGCCATCCCACACCTCTGGGACACCCTTCAAGGCAAACCAGCTGGCCCCAACCCTTGCATCAGGTCTCTATCCTATCTAATAAGAGTAATATGCAGAATGACCATCACTCCAAAACACAAGATGACTGCCCCCATATAGTCAAAATATCCTGTCCCCTTGTGGACACAAAATGGCCAGCACAAGATAGCCAGCAGGAGAGGGCAATTGGGACAGATCAAGCCTACAAGGGAGGGCAGTTGTGGGTGATCAGGCTAGCAGGGGAGGGCAGATAGGGGTGATCAAGCTTGCAGGGGAGGACAGTTAGGTATGACCAGGCTGGCAGAGGAGGGAAGTTGGGGGTGACCAAGCCTGCAGGGAAGGGCAGTTGAGGTGGACCCAGGCTTTCAGGGGAGGGCAGTTAGGGGTGACTAGGCCTGGAGGGGAGAGCAGTTAAAGGTGACCAGGCCCACAGAGGAGGGTAGTTAAGGGCAAACAGGCTGGCAGGTTAGCAGTTAGGCATCAATCATGCTGGCAGGAGTGTAGTTAAGGAGGTGAGCAGGAAGCTGTTAGGGGCAATCAGGAAGGCAGGCAGATGAGCAGTTGGGAGCCAGCAGTCCTGGATTGTGAGAGAGATATCCAGGTAGGATTGGGCCTAAACAGGCAGTTGGACATCCTTCAAGGGTTCCCAGATAGGAGAGGGAGCAAGCTGGGCTGAAGGACATCCCTCCCCCATTCACAAATTTTGTGCACTGTACCTATGGTCTAGTTAATAGACCCCTATCTAAAGCTCTTTATTTGCCATATTTAATCAAATTAGGCTTAGGTGACTATCTCCTTTCTGAAGCAGGTTTCCCTGTCTGAATCTCTTGGGCAAGAAAGGAGGGATAGTCAACATTTCTTTCTGAATCTTTTGTTTCTTAAACAGCTTAAAATCAATACACCCAAGATGCAGCTTCAGGGTGGCAAAATTTGGGTCCCTTCAATCTCAAATCGGCTGTGCAGATGCAGGCTAGAAAGAAAGAACTGGGTTTGGCCACATTGAGTAAACGTTTTAGCATGTATAAACCATAATTCATTTAATAGAATGAGGACTGTTGAATCTGCAGCATTTCTTCCTTGCTGTTAATGTTCCTCAGAAAGACATTTTATATCAATCCTATCACAAGCAGATTGAAAATCTGTAGGTGCAGATCTTCACTGCAGTTCCCCCTGCCAGGTGCAAGATGACAGTGCTTCATGCAGGAACCTTTAGAAAGAGAGCTTTCATACACTAGCTGAGTTCAATGGTGATGACATTCCCCAGAATGAATCTCCAAACTCTAATAAGGCCATTTCCATTTAGAAGTTAGACTATGTCAAGAAAGAGTCTGCTTCTTCTGAGGATTGGTAACATAGCCCAAATGCAAGAGTCTGCTGCTATGACCACTGAGCAAGCTTCATGAGGCTGTGTGCTTTTCTCTATAGCTTCCTCTGTTCCGACTACCAGAAGATGACATGGACTTCAAAAGAAAGGCAAAACCCAGTACACCTGTGAATAAAACTTCAAGGAGGACACAGGTGCTTCATTATTGGGTACCTTGGGGCCAAATAGCATCCAGATCTCTGCCACCTGTTCTCATGCCTTTTCCCTTACACATACTTTCCTTCCCCTCCCCAAATCTCCCCTTATGGAATTGGAACAAGAAAAAAATAAAATAGACTGAAGAGAAAAGAAAGCATGAGGGATGAGGCTCCTAGCCTGAACTGTCATCCTCTCATGAGCTCTATGTTCACATCTTTTTTTCCGTTGAAGTTACCAGCCCAGGTTTGGAGGCTGCCTTTCAATGTCTATCATCCTAGTGCTGCCAGTGGAAATGGGGTCCTTTCATGGTGTCATAAGAAAAGCATTTCTGGAGACCAGGTAAGGGAGCATCATGTTTAGTGGTAAGATTTATTGGGATTGAAACAATGGCTGCATACAGGTTCCCAATGTCTCTCATCTATGTCCATCCCACAGTAGAAAAAGCCCAGCCTGTTTTCATCAAGCCCAGACCAAAGACTAGTGTCCAGAAATTCTGTGCCATTCATTCAGTCTATATCAGAGCTTATTTCAGGTCAGCTAGCCTCATCTCTATTCCTGGCTGGGCCACAGCAGACTCTGTATTGCTGTTTGGAACCTACACATGGAGATCGTGTGGCCAGCTACAAGCTTCACATGGCTGCTGTGGAGAGAGAACTTATCATCTAAGGGGTTGAGCTTGTGTTCCTGGTGAAAGAGCCACAGAGCCTTTGTTAGGCTGAATATATTATCTCAGGCAAGAGGCCCTTTCAAACTAACCAATTAATTCGTAATCCTTCCAGGTTTTCTGTTGTTTCCTACCCCATTTCCTAGATCTTCAGGAGTTCTGTGTCCCTTATCTAATCCCATCCTTTTCTCAAGCTAGGCTTGCTCTCATGGCATCTCATCTTCTACTGGGAATGCCCCCAGCAGAGAACTTCCTCCTGCTGTTTTTAGTCCTCCCTTGATAGTGACTGGGTGCGTGATGATCCTTCCTGCTCACTTCAGGGGTTAGGTCCCAAGGGCAGAGGATGCAGTGATCTCTGAGGGAGCCTATGGATAACATGCACTTTCTAGGCAAGCAGGCTTATTGTTTCATCCAGCTCCCTAGTTTATTATGCTTAATAATGTCTGATTCCCTTTGCTCCCTCCCTTTACTTATAATATCCAGCTACCAACGCGAACACTAGGAAATATAATCAATAATCTATGGAACTTTTTATTCTGAGTGTGATTGTTCAAAGGGATGATATTTTTCAGACACATTTAAAGCTACTACTTTTTTCGCCAGAATACTAAAAGAAAATAATATTTGATTGATCTTACTAGTTCAAATAGCTCCAAGTCAAATTCATGACAATTTTGCTATTCATAGATGAAGTGATTTTGCACTAAACTGTAGCCAATAGAGTCCGTTAAAAGGGAAACCACAGGCTCAAAATAACCTCACTTGCATTAAGGTCCATGATCAGAAACCTAGATTTAACACCTGACCAAACTGCTGTTTCACCTTTCTTAGAAGTATAATCTTAATCGGCCTGGAGTTTTCTGGCCAAATATTAGTAAGGTAATCTGTCACATGGCCTCTCTCCATTCCACTCCTTCTCCCTCCCCGACTCCCCGTTAGAAAGAAGAGGCAAGGTAAATGGCTATTCTCTTCCCCTAAAAAAAAGGATAAAGATGTTCTGGTCTAAAAATAATCCTTTCTTTTGTTGGTAGTTCCCTTGCCTGCCCTTGATCCTATAAAAACCTTCCATTTTGTACAATGGGAATTCATGAATTGCTTAATAAAGCCAATTAGATCTTCAAATTTATGTCATTGGATTTTGTTTTTAAACCTGGTGTGACAATTTCTTTAACAAGATTAATGGATCCAACTATTGTTACAGACCTGGCTCTAGGACTTTTCCTGCAGTAAGGGGACCTTTCTCCTGAAGAAGCAATAACAGGCAGTTTTGGGGGCACATTGTATGGTTATGTTGAGGTATCATTTTCACTAGTTCATCTTGTCCCTGATTGGCTGGGGAAATTTAACATATTATATTGATGAAATATAGCTATCTTTATAGTAGACTAATATTGCATTTGTAGAGTTGCTGGAACAATTACAAAGACTTGGCTGCAATTTAAATATACATCCTTATAATAATACATCTATTTTTTACTACACTTGATCTTAGCCAAAAGGCCGAGAAGCGATACATCTATTTTTTAAATTAGATAATTAGGCCACTTTTGAGCCCAGTTCTAGACTCCGTTTCCCCAGCATAGTATAGTGGTGAGTTGAATCAGAAGCTGATCTTGCACTATGCTCGCTGCTTCAGTAAATCACTGTTTTGTGCTCTGAGTTGCTAATTATGAAGTAATGCAACTTCAGGACAGGACAGCATCTCGAAAAAGGACCTGTTTGCAATTAGAGCCTTTCCCCAAACCCATGCTATGTCCTCAGGCACATCCATTGCCACAACTGTGTTTCTGTTGCCCTTCTCCAGTATTTTTTAAGTTAACACGTGTTTTGGTCAAACAGAACACAGAAACAGAACCTTCTGTATCCATCACAGAAATGCAAGGTTTGAAGAAAAGGTAGCAAATTCTCATTTGCTAGACACCTAAGGTTGCGGTAAGTAACATTTTCTTTTAAACGACAGGAAAACTATCTTTTTCTTCCCCTGCAGAATTACATTTGTTGCACATGAACATTCTAAATTTTTAGTGCAACCCATTCGTTATTTTATAGACCCCAAGCCCTTTAGCAAGTATTAGAAAACCACATCACATTGTGTTTGCGAGGGCTGCATTTTGCATGTGGATCTTTGATTTGTCTGACAGCTGTGGAAGAACCCAGCCAGGCAAAGCTCTAGGGAGCCCGCATGTGTGGGTAGAAAGGGTGCATGCAAAGGTGGGGATTTAGCTTACATGCAATTTTTCTTTTCCTTCTGATCTGCTCTGTTTCTGCTGGAAAAATATACCTTAATTGGGAAGGAAGCAGAGTCCGCTTAGCAGATGCTCTTCCTGGGCAGAAGAGACCCCAGTTTCAGTCCCTGTTCGGCTGTTTCTTGTCACTGTCATCTTTGGCAAGTTCCCGGACTTCTTTGGGTCTCAGCTGTATCCTCTCCAGAGTTTAGAGATTTCAAGCATGAGACTTAATAATGTACATTTTAATGAGTCTGCAAAGTGATGTGGGAGACTTATATGACATTCTCCGAGAGAATGAGATCAGCCTTTTTGGTTGTTTTCGACCGATCTAGCTACTTCAGATTTGTGCATGTGGTGGTTGGTTAGGTGGCCTGTTTGCTAGTCACATTCTAACAAGCTGAATGTGGAACAAAGGCAGCGAGATCACGGCTACTGAGCACCTACCCAGGGCTGCCTATTTCCCAGCTCGGTTGATTTGCGAGTTGATCTTCTCATCGTTTTTTTTTTTTTGCTTGTTTGTTTGTTTTGTTTGTTTGTTTTGTTTTGTTTTTTAAAGAGAGATGTGAAAAGCAAGGACCAAATAAGCTTACTAATAATACACACACATTGCAGAGCTGGTATAGCCACTGGATTTGAACCCAGCTTTTCCCTCTATCCCTGCTGCTGTGACTGTCAGCCCAGTTGCCTGCACCTTGCTGCAGTGGGTGCCCAGCTGAAAAGTATTGCTTTAACCAAACAAGGTGAAAAGTTATGGCAATCTCAAGGCACCTTCTTCCAGGAGGCCTGATGGTTGTGAAGTTTTAATCTGGACAAAGAGATCCTCTGGCTTCCCAGTTCTTCCCTCTGCCCACCTGAGGGCTTGACTTGTTTTCAGTTCCTGGGGAGCCTGTTTGATCCTTTGGGAATATGCATTGCTGCACATCCTGGAAGAAGAAGCTGCTGTCATTATATGAAAAACAATGGCTTCATTACAGTGTCTAGCTTCCTCCAGGATGACCCTGATTATGTCTCTTTTAAGCAGTGAGACCGAAATACACAGAAAAGCAACGGCCCGAGGAAAGGGCAACATTTTCTATTAACGGACCTAACTGAGTCTAATTGGTTAATGCTTCCTGAGCACCAACAGCACAAATTCATTGATTCTTCAACATAATCCAATACTCTCCTCCTCCTCTTTTTAAAAAATTCTAACACATGTTAGTGAGAGGCTAATCTGGAATCAGGAATTTTCCCCAATAAATGTTCCTAACAGAGGCAGTAGTGTTAAAGGGGTTTATTAATTGGAAGGAGAGAATGGTTCACCAAAATATCTTGAAATTTATTAATACATGGATTTCATTAACAAGAGCTTTGACTGTCCTTAGAGACCAATCAATGCCACACCCCAGAATGTGTAAAAGTTCCCTAAATTTTGACATAGAAATACATTGAGAAAATAGTAGGAGTGTCTTGCCTTCATTGGAAAGCTTGCCTTATTCATGCCAGGATGTGAATTTCCCCTACTTCTAGTTAAGCCAGTTATTGTACTAAGTAAAATTATTAGCATTTTAGAAATTAACTATGCAATAAACCATGTTTTTAATTATGGACAATCTCGTCGTCATTCAAAAGATTTCAGATAATTAAATTTAATAGAATACTCCATAGCTTTCTAATTCATTTATTTGCTAGCAATTTTGTGGTCAATTACATGTATTGCATTTTTGGATGCCTAAAAACCAAGTATGTTTTTGATATTAGAGCAGAATTAATAAAAGGTGATTAAATGGCATGCATAAGTATACAAATAGATGTTAAGCCATTGAGTAGGAAAGTTCTTGATGAAAGAAAAGCAGGAAATGAGAAGGCTGGCAAGATGGATAAAGAAGGAAGAAAGGAAAAATTCTTACAAAGCTACAAGGTAACCATTCTGGGTACTTCTCTAAGGGCTATTTCAGAATGATGTTAAAGTAGTGAGAATAAGTTTATATTCTGAATTTTAAAAATTTCATTTGTTAATCGTGAAGTTTCTGAATGAGACTATCTCTCTAGAGTTTCCATGGCTATTGCACACACCATCTCTTGGTGGAAAATCCTCTCACTAGGCACTAGAGGAAAACCAACATAATGGACTAGAAGGGAGACACTAGCTTTGGTGGGGAAATAATGTGAGTATACCTTGTTTTATCAAACAGCATAAGGAAATGACTGATTCTTATTAGGGAAAAAGGTTAAAAAAAAAAAAGAAAGGAAGAAAAAGATGTGTCTCAGGCATCGCTACTGCCCAGCACCAGCATGTCAAACACAAATCTGAGACTGTATTTTGAAAATCGATCACCTAGAATAAGGTGTAAGTGGGCCTGCCCTTAGCTTACTGTTCAACTTTTCAAGTCCTTTTATATGCTTAACCTGCTCTTCTCGACTATCAATAAGTGTTCAGGTTTTGATATATGTTTCTCAAATTCCAGATTAGCATAGTGCTGTGACAAATTTCCCCATATCTTCTTTAAGCCCGTATTATTTTCACTTAATATTTTAATTCAATTTAATTTGCTTTTTAAAGTAAAATTTTAAGATACTAACCTGAAACACATAAAAAGTTCAGTACTATGCCTCATAAATACAAGAAAATCTTACGCATAAGGACAATGCAAGTGATGACATAAAATTTTAAAATAGCAGCAATAAACAAGAGAAGAGAGGGCCTAGCCTGTGTAATTAAATTTCAAAAAGATATATTCTCAGGGAATTGGCTGGTCAGGAGAGTAGCAGCAGAGTGTGTGGAAAGTGGGGGTAATATTCAATGGAGACCCGACAGGAGCAGTTTAGAACCTAAACTACTTTAGGTGAACAAAATTGGATTCTTTCTCACCCCTGAGTAGTTGAAGGGGCTTTACCACCCACTGCCCATATTAAACCCCTGCTTGAAATTTCTCTAGTGCCAACATTATAACCAAGAGTGAAATAAACAGCCACTTACAGGGAAGAATATGGAAAAACCTCACATAGTTGAAACACCAAAAGCAAGGATAAAAACTGTTATTGCCAAAACCCACTTCTAAAAAAGCCCTAGTTTTATTCCCTGAGATTTTTTTCCCAAAAGCTGCAGGAAAGAGTTCACCAATTTTCACCAATGTAAACCCAGACTTTTCTGCCTGAATGCTACAATAATATCTGTGAAGTCCAGGTTGGATTGCTATAGATATGGATGAATGTGTGAAAAACATGTAGGTATTGATGTCATTGTAGAAAGCGTTTGCACCACTGATGACAAACTCTTGTGCCTTGGTCCAGAAAGCCCTGTATGGACAAGGACACATAGTTGTACCCTTGGCCTCTTTTTAATCGTACTTCCTCCTGCTTACCCTTGTATGCTGAGCACATTCTACAGCCACTCTTCCTCGTCCAGTGAACTCCGTGATCAAAGGCCTGCCCCTCTCGCCTTTGAGGGCAGAGGATGTTATTTTACCAGCCTGTTTGAAACTGAGCTCCTTTAGTGGTCGCATCTCTTGAGAAATATAAGAATGTGGCAGAGATTCAAAATCACTGGAATAGCTACATACATGAGTCTGCTTGGAAAACAATATGTATGCCCTGGGAATAAAAGTGACTTTCTGTCTCATCTCCTTATATATAGCAAACACTTAGATATCAATTCTGGGGCAAGGGGATGCGGGTGGGCGGGGGGGGATTTAACATACTTCTAGTAAACAAGTGTCTCAGAAAGATTATTTTTGCTATCCTAAAAAAGGAAATAGTAATGCCATACTTTTGGCTTATTCTGTACAAAATCAAGGAAGGAAGAGTGCTATCTCCCAGTCGGCTAACTGCACCAGGCTGTGGGGAAGCCAGATGATGAGAGAATCCATCCCTATCCTTGAAGCTCCATTAGAAAGGCATTTGAGAAAAAACAATGCCCACATCCTCCCAGCTCCCGGAGTTTGAACCCCCAGAGTACTGGGCTGCAGTCTCCTTCTGTATGTGGAGGGAGGGAGGCTCAGCTAGGTTTCCAGCCTGTTCTTCGGGAAGTACGCTCAGTCCTTTGGATTGACCAAGCTTGTTACCAGCACAGCTCCAAGTTTGCAAACCTCTTACTAATTTGATTTCTAACCTCACTTCCACTTTATGCCTCATAGTATCACTGTCTTGCTTCTCTAGGCCAGAGCCTTATTCTTGAGAGCCTCTCTGGATCCCATTCTTGGACACTGAGTACCTCCTGTTAGTCCCCTGTTTGCCCTCTTTGGACCCAGAGGCCTACTTTATACCACATCCCAAGAAAGAGACCTCTTTACCAGTGAGTGGCAATGTTCAGGCAGAAGAGGCAACAGTGTACCAGCACAATGGTTTGTATTTCTGGATGGTGGAACCCAGGATCATACTTAGTTTGTCAAAAATAACATCGAATTAAACATGTAATGCGTGCTTATTTATATAAACATGAATGGGAAGTTCCCTTCCTGAATTTAAATAAAGCCGCACATACCCTTTGAGAGGAAACAGAGGAAAGGCAACTGAAGAGGATTTCAACAAACCATAAATCTGATCTTAATTGGAAATTTAAAGTACTTGAAGCAAGACCAAAGTGACAGAAAAAGAAGTAAAGCTAATGTGATCAAGCTGAAATCAACCCTGGTCACCAGCAAAGACACTCAGCATTTTCAAGGGAAATGCTTCTGGATAATGTTTCCTGGAAACCAGATGGGAAGTAAGATTAGCTATTTTCTCTCCAAAATAACGTGTGTTTTTGTCATTATAATGTAACATTTGCAGAAAATCAACAATATGCTGGCCTTCTGTTCGGCATGGTCCCCTGTAAAATGATTTTATTCAGTAAGAGACAATGGTAATCACAGGAGAAGCCCAAGTCCATGGCCACATTGAAGGTTAGGGACAAAAATTAGGACAGGAAGGGGCATGAGAGAGAAAAAAAAATACATATTAAAGCCAAATGGGCAATAAAACTTAATTAAAACTGCAGTCCTACATTTTTAAGAAATGATAGCAACATTGGAGCATATGACAATAACACTTCATTAATATAACAACTTCTGGGATACATGTGTTCCACAGAAGTGAATTTCCAGATAACTGAAGCTTACACAAGCACTACATCAATTTTCAACCTAACAATTTTTTCTGGATCCAGTCAAGAATGCTTTGTGTACTTCTATTGCCTTCCTGAAAGAGATGATCATATTTTGATCCTTAATTGACAATTTAAAGAAATCATTAACTGCATATATTATAATTTTACTGATCTTTTAAGGTAACCCTAAGCCTGACAGTCTCAAGTGGGAAAGAGGCACTTTTAGTAACTGTGATGTAAATGGGGTCTGTGTCAGGAAGATCGGGCAGTGGTCACTCTACATCCCTAGGCTGGCATGAAACTTTCTGCATGTAATTTTTTCAGCATCTTCTGCTCTTGAGAGGCCATTACTTTGTTGGCATCTAACAGGCAGTATGTCCCAAATTTCTCCTAATTTACTGTTTCAAATGGTGGGGATTCAAATGGGAAATTAGACTGCCAATCTCATTTAGAAATACATATTAATGAGGGGAACATGTCTCAGAGTTATAGAGGAAGAGCAGTATAAATGATCTTCTTACATGACGTATTTCAGGTCTGGATTAGAATCCAGGGGTGTGAATACAGGTCCCAGGTTAAGTAGGGATGGGTGTGTAGTAAAATATATGTTTCTGAAATCAGGTGGGAAATCAGGTTGCATTTCATCTATAAGGTTTTTTTGCTGGCACTAATGTCAATTTTGTTCTTTACGATTTACCATGAGAATAAAAGAAGCTATCCTGCGATTCTCTCCTGGAACACCTCCGTGACTACAGGGATGTGTACTAGTTGGCAGTAGCCCACAGTCAATGTTTGCACATCCTCACCACAATGTCTTGTCTGCAAAAGCAGGGATGATGGCACAGCAATAACTGCCAAGATGCCAGGCACTCTCCTAGGCAAATTATGTACATTAATATGTGCTCCACTATTACATGTGAAATAGTGTGATTTTAAAACTCAAGTGATATTAATTCTAATAATATTATACATAATATGGTAGTGAATTTTGCTCCCAGGCAGGAGGAATGTGATAGATGAAACCCCCAGTGTAATCCTGAGGTAGTGGGAAAGCCGGGCAGTAGAACACTCTGGAATCAATAGTTCATCAACTTTTCAAGAAGTGCCTATTCCTGGTAGAAATCTGAAGAATCAAACATCCCAAGTAAATTTTGTCTCTGTCATCAACATTTTTAGGGGCAAAGACACAGAAATTCAACCCCTAAAGATGTTTATCATGCATTATTTTGACTTGACCACCACTATGTGTGTATTATTGAGATAGCCACTTCATCATTCCCATGATCATGTGTTAGGCAGGTGTTGGCAAGAGCCAGCTGGCCTTACACCTGCTCTTTAAAAGCAAGATGGGAGTAAATGAACTTGGCAGACTGTGTACTCATCTTTCCATTACTTTACATTATAGAAAGACATTTACTTTGTGTTTATATGACCAGAAATGGTTCTGTAATTTCAATTCTCTTCCTTGTCTAAAAAAATAAATAAATCTGACTTTAGTAATTCACATCTAGGTCACCATGTATAGAGAGAGTAGTGATTTTGCCACTCAGTAAACAATTACTTTTTGAGAAAATTGGGTGAGTTGGTGTAAGATTCTTTCAAAAACCTAAGGCTAAAATATATTTAGGTAAATAACACATAGTATATCATAACTACAATATTAAACTCTATTTTTCAGACAAAACTACCAGAGCACAAGGTAAAGGCAACTGCAGTGTTCCTCTTGCACAGTAGAGCCCAGTAAAGTCTGGCAATTAATCAGTCATCCAAGATAAATAGTTAATTAATAAATATAATCCTTCCCTGCTAGGAATTTTCAATTCAAACAGAAATTAAGAACAGAATTAGCTGCATAGAGAAATATGCAAACTCCACGATGACTGTACATCATGTATTTGAGGCCATGGAATAAACAAATTATTACTTACACCCAAAAGAGTAGCTATCATTTGGGATTTTGTAATAAATCAACTTCCCCCTTCCCAAGCATGAGTCATTTTTTTTTTAGCTTAAAGAAGCCAGGGAGTTGCCATCTGAGTTCTCGGTGGGAACATACTTCTGGGCGGAAGAAATGGACCTTCATGAGTTCTTTGAAGCAGAAGGGAGTGTGCTTTTTAACCATGGGAAAGAGGGACATTCTGAGAGTAAGGTGTGGTACTGGGAGGTAGAGAAGTCATAAGGGAGTGGTAAAGATAATAGTTAGAGCGTGAGGAGGGAGAGGCAAAGTTTTGATAATACTTCGTGGCAGTTTAGTGGTGGTTTGTGATCATTAATACCAACTTCACCCAGATCATGATCTGTTGTGCTAACATCAGCATTACTTCTAAACCTGGATTGAATTATAGATGATAGATAGATTATACATAGATGATAGATAGATAGATAGATAGATAGATAGATAGATAGATAGATGATAGATAGACAGATATTCTTATATATCTTTCTTTGATATCAGAGAGTAGAGTAAAAAGTATCATCTCTAAAAATGATCAAGCAGAGTTAGAGAAGAATGTTTTAGAGGTAGGAACTAGAAAACAGAAAAAACAAACAAACATGTAACTTCTAATCATTTAAATGAGTGACTCCCCATTCTTTTATTTATCAATTTATAATTCAGTTATCCATTCACTCATCTTAGTAAACATGTATTGATTATCTGTCCTCTGCCAGGAGATCTGAACAACATTTTGTGAGACTAAGGAGGTTGAAATATTTCTGATAGAGGATAAATAACCAAAAATAAATAATTATGACATAATGTGGTAACTATAACAGGGGAAGGAACAAAATATTTTGAAAGCAGAAGAGATAATTACAATTTTATAGGTGAATTAGAGGAAGGCTTTTCAGAAACATTTTATGTGGGCATGAAAGGGTGAGCAGGGATTTTCCAGCTATAGAAAAGCAGAAAGTACAGCATTAAAAGCACTGGTACTCCAAATAGACTGACGAGGTTGGAATCTGACTTCTGCTTCTAGTCCTGTGACCTCATGGGAATCTACTTAATCTTTCTGTCTTAGTGTGTGTGTTTTTATTTGTAAGAAAAGAAAATAATAATAGTATGTACTCCAGAGGATTACTGTCTAAAGTAAGTAAGAGAGTAAGTCAAGGACTGAGCAGAGTGTGTAATAAACAACAAGAAATAAAATAACTAATAAGGAATTCTAGGCACAGAACAGGGCTGTACAAAGGCAAGTGCATGGACAGTCATGGTGAGGTTTAGAAACATTGGAACTTTGCTTTGATGAAGGGGTGAGCTGGAGGCAAAGACTGAACTGGAATAGAACGTGGAGCTAAATATGAAGATGAAGCCCAGAATCTCAGGCTAAGAGGCAGTGGGAACCCACTGGTAGAGTGAAAGTTGGAGCAGATGTGATTGCATGTGACCATTATTAGCAAGATCGTACTGGATCTGTGTCAAAGTTGAAACTGGAGAGTGCTGACCTGGAGCCCAGTGGTCTAGTTCTGTAGGCCCACACTATCTCATAATCTAGAGTTGGAATTATGGGAGTGGCAGGGGCAAGAAGAAGCAAGTTTCTGAAGCCATGTCTAAATTAAAACCAAAAAGAATGAGTGACAATTTTTGAGGCGACTCCGACTGTTCTAGTCTGTGCGACACTATAGCTAAAAACATCATTAACAGATTAAAAAAATACTGAATTTTAAAGATTAAAAAAAATGGAGTGGAATGAAGAGGGTATTTGGGGAAGGCTGAGGGAGTTGAGCTCTTGCTCCCATCTATAATATGGATATCCCAATATCAGACAGCAGTAATGCATGTGAAGTAAAGATTTGAGCTGTCACCACTGATTCTGGTTAAATCTGGGTGATGGGGTGAAGTCTTTGAGAAGTCAAAGCAGAGTGAGGATCCCTGGGAACCACAGTGTGTTCATCTTTAACCTCTATACCCAGCAGTACTCTAGCTGCCTCATGCTAAATTTTGTGACTTTATCCTAATGATTGTGTCTTCTGATTTGGATAATTCATTTCCAGTGGGCTTAATTATGAGTGAGCATGATCCTTTATTATACAGTGGAGGTCATGTCAGCCATTTACTCTTTTCCTCTCACTATGCCTTCAGATGGGATATTCTGGCTCTTAACTTTCCCTCTGGATCACTAGGCATGTTTACATCTAAGTATGCTATTGTCAGACACTCAGAGCAACTAGATGATTTGGTCCAGCCTAGCCCATAGGATCCTAAGCCCCACTGGGTGGGGTGGGGAATGGGGCTGAGAAAGCAAAGCCATTTGCAAAGGAGAAATAGAGATGTGAGGAAAGGGCTGAAGATGAGGTCTGCTGCCAAACAAGATAGGTCATACAATAGAGCTTCATTTCATGAATAAATGTCACTCATCTTGCTTCTTTAAGATTTATATGAAACTACAAATTGTACTCTCCTGATATTTACTTAGGAGGAGAAAAAAGTAAGAGACTTTTTACTTTTTTAGAAAGGCTATGCTTCAGAAACCATAATTCAGGTTTAAACTTTTCTTCCCAATAGTGGCTACACTGCCACTAAATTTTAGAGCTTGAGTTTCCTTGTGAGCAAGATCAAAGCAGCAACATGAGCTATTATACAACACACATATATGTTTACTTTCATCTTCCCACCTTCACCCATGTCCTCCAACTAACTTTAAAATACTATAGGATCTAAAGTTTTCACCAGTTTCATAACTCACTCTGAAGTATTCACTGCCTTCAAACTTATTGTGAATTATATAGCATCACCTGTTTTCAAGATCACATCTATGATGATGAGAGATTTATTGGGGAGGTAAAGGCAGAGGTTTGGTCTCAGGAGGACTTTGGTGTCTCTAGGACTGGTATGTAGCATAAAAAGATATGGTGATGTTTTATGTAGTTGTTTATTGATTGAACTCCTTAGACTTTTAAACTCTCTTATTTTTTCATTTAAATTAGAAAATAATAACAATACTGTGAGAATGTCTAAAACAGAATATTTAATATGTTCTACACATAACAAAAAGCTTTTTGCACAAGTGATATTGCTTAGTCTTTTGTAGCAAACTTATAATTTATAATGCCACCCACCATCCACATTTATAGAGGGGAAAACACAAATTTTGACACCACATATAGTGACTACTTCAAACTCACTCAGCTAAGAAGTGGCAGGTACAAGAAGAAGGTCAGAAATCTCAGACTCCCAGTCTTGCATTCCTATACCTCACAGCCTGCCTATCCTCACGCAGGATTCAAGAGGCAGGCATCTCTTTGGTGCATAAGAAGCTTTGAGAAGCTGAATAGATAAAATTGATCCCCAATGCATTTCCATAACTCATTTCCAGTGGGCTTAATTATGAGTGAGCATGATCCTTTATTATACAGTGGAGGTCATGTCAGCCATTTACTCTGACTCTTCATTTCTCAATTGTCACTGGTGACTCGCTGTTTTGAGAAAGCTTCTTCATTTTCCTGGATGTTGTTCTTCCTATTCTCTAGAGCCTAAGACTATTGGGGAAAAGTCCCCTTAAATTAGATTACATTCCTATCTACTCCACAAAATTTATGTGAAGCTTAAAGGAGCTTATGTGGTTAAGGTGCCCTTTCAATTGTAAAACATTACACAGATAGAAAATTAATATGATTTTGATTTCCAAGAGTATGTCATATGTCAGCACTTTGCATTATCCAAAGTAAATCATTAAGATAGTAAAAATGATAGTTAACTTGGTGCATGCTAACAATGTACACTGTATTAGGCCGAGAACTTTATGTGGATTATTTCAGCTATTTTCCAAACCATCCTATGAGGTTGGTAGGATAAACATCTCAATTTCACAGATGGGGAAACAGCTCTAAGTGCTTAAGAAATTTGAGACAATCATCTGGATATGAACCCTGGAGGTCTGACTCAGGATGATTTTTAAAATTTTAGCCATCTCATGCCCTGTTTGTTAGAAGATTTGTTTCACTTCATAATCAGAAACAAAACTTTGCAAATCAGTTTTCCTGGATTGCATTTATAATGTGGTATTTTAGAATTCTAATATTATTCTATATTGTCAATTTTTTATATTATTTGACATAAGTAATTATGGGTTTCTCTTCCTCTCTTCTTATGTGCAGATATCCATGAACACAGCCTATGTTATTTGTGACATAAACGGATGGTCAGCAAAAATGACTAATATCCCCTGACAGTCCAAGAGCTCTCAGCCAGGTAACTGTCTTGAAGTGAAACGTATATCTGAAATATATCACTCTGAAAGAGAATGAAATGTAACAGTAGGCAGAAATCTGGATTCGATTAGTGTGGTGCTATGGATTGTTCTGGACAGATTAAATGCAATTAATGCCATGTTATCTGGACAACCACAGTCTTTGTGTCAGTAGTCTGCTGGTATATGATCTAGTGTCTACTCTTTTAGGACAGTTTTTGACAGATAAGGTCATATTTTATATGTAAATTTATACTGTTTGGATATTTTATTATAATCATATAACTATTTCTTCATGTTTTAAACACTCATCCTATAGAGTATGTTTAAAAACTATAAAATAATAAATATTTAAAAAATCTTTAGTGGTTATGGATTCTTCTGACCCATTTCAATCTTTATAGCTAAGATTTTTTGGCTAATGTCTAGAAATAGAATGAGGGCCAATTGTTGCACCTCATGTTTCAGAAGCAGATGTACTCTGGACAATCCCATCAGGAGATTGCAGCTTCTGTATCTTCTGGGCTTAGCATCCTTTATAAATCTACTGTTAGCTACAAACCCTCAGGGATATTTTTCTCTGAAACTAAAAGCCCTGCCATTTTCTACACTCATAAGGAAGGAAACTAAGTGTCTCCACATACAAAATCTTTATAAAGAAGTTTATCTTAGATTACACATCCTGTTCAATAATTGCTGCACAAGCAAATAAGATCTACCAGTACACAATCTTTTTCCCCTCAATCTAACACAGATTAGACTTTTGCAAGTTTTTTTGGGAGAAGAAGGTCCTAGGAAGGTGCCCATGACTGTAGTGGAGGAATGGGCATTGGTGAAAGTGGCTGGTACAGATATTAACATGGCATGTCATATTATAGGTTCAGGACTGCTAACCCAGGACCCGACTTTTTTGTCTCTCCCAACAAAATTCCCAAGCTACTTCACAACTTCAATTGTCATGATATCTTGGCGCTTACAATGATACCAAACTAATTTTAGCATGTCATATATATATTTTGACATATTTTTCCTGAGCATATTTTTCCCATTGATTTTTAGAGCATGGAAGGGAGAGTGGGAGGGGGAGAAAGAGAGAGAGAGAGTGAAATGTGAGAGAGCCACATCCATTGGTTGTCTCCCATATCCACCCTGACCAGGGTAGGGATCAAACTTGAAGGTAGGTAAAGGTATGTGCTCTTGACCTGGAATTGAAACCACAACTTTTGGGTTTGTGGGCTTATGCTCTAACTATCTAGCTACACTGGCCAATGAAAATGTGTGATTTATATTTTATATAAATTTATATAAAACCATACATTACTTGACCTTTTTATTTAGGGGGGGTCCTTTATGTTTTTAATGATCTTCATGAGTTACCTGTGCTTCTGAGATTTCCAGAATGTGTTTTATCTTGCTGAGTCATCAGAAGTCTTAGGCACTTTCACAGCCAGAAATTAGGGGGTGCTGCACAAGAGAGGATGCTGGCTCAGTAAAAGTAAAGTGGTGTTTATGAAGAACTCATTACACTAGGAGGCACTCTTTCTGGATTAGTTCCCAGCAAATTAGGTATAATCTGCTATGTTTTACTAGTAATAGAAAGAAAAAGAAGGCTGAGAGAAAGGAGTTAACTAAGGAAACTGGTTAAAAAGTAGCCAAGCTGAGGTGCAAGTTTTAATCAGCATGTTCTCCCATGTTAAGCCTTCTGCTTCTCTACATTTGTTCTTTCTGCTGGTGTGTCAGTCTATGACCCTCATCTCTAAGTGGTGTAGATACCACTTAAGCATCTCCAGCCACATATCTCCCAGAACTCTTGCTTTTCCCTGTCTGACTGAGATCCTGACCTTCCATCCATTGGCCACGCCTCCTTCATGGCTTACCTTCTTGAGCCTGAGTCACACCCCTTTGATCTTGAGGTATCTGCCCACTTCCTACCAGCCTTGCTTGAATTTTGGGCCTTGCTTGAATTTTGGGGATGCTACATCTGGCCTCCTGTGTAAAAGCTTAGCTCACCTAGTTAGTGAGCAAATGCTACTCTACTAAGAACTCGTGTGTGTGTGTGTGTGTGTGTGTGTGTGTGAGAGAGAGAGAGAGAGAGAGAGAAAGAGAGAGAGAGAGAGAGAGGAAAGAGAAGAGAGGAGACAGAGTAAACATCATACCAAGAGATTTGTTTTTTATTTGCATGACTTAAAGCTGAGCCAACCCACTGTGCTTACTGATGTTCAAAATAATACTAGAAGATGAACTTTCCTATGAACTTTACAATGCCCTTAATTAGCCTCCTGGGCACCCAAGTAAATATTGTGCTCTCTGAGATCCCATCTTATACCCGACTTATATGCCATAAGTATTAATGGCTGTCTGCCCAGGTTTTGTTGCTCTCATAAGTCACGCTGGGCCAATATTGCCTTTGGGCGTGGGCAAGGCTGAGTCTGCAGGCAGAAGGTAAGAATCGCTGGCGATGTTACAGCTGAGGAAGGCAGAGCCCGCCCTGATGCTCAGACCTCCAAACAGGTTCTGGTCTTGGATCCCTATCACTATTCCCTCTTCAATTGCTGCACAAACCTTAGCATGACCAAGTAGCCAGGAATTCATTGTTTCTGATACACCTTGTTTTTAGCTCATTTATTGGCATTATTTATCAAGGGATGTGTCTAGGTCAAGTTAGAGTTCAAGAAGGATCTTGCATGTGCTTTTTTACATGCCCATGCATACAGGATCACCTTGAACCGCTGCAGGCACTCTAAAGCCATTACTGTTAACAGATGCTGTGATAATAATTCTTGAAACCATTGCTTGAGGAGTGCTCCTTTGAATGATCTCATTCATAATGATGAAGGCCATAAATTCTGAGGAATGTTAGACAAATTCCTGACCTGTCTGTGACTATGGGAACTAACTGCTATTTTCAGGTAAGGCCCTGAAGTTCAAAGAAAATCAGCCCTGCAGGTTTTGTTTTTTATTTGCATGACTTAAAGCTGAGCCAACCCACTGCACTTACTGAGGTTCAAAATAAGGTCTAAATAATCTTTTCAATCTTAGGCTGCCTGCCTGCTTGGTGACACCCTGTTAATTCCAGTTTGGGTCAATACTAGAATCAGAGTTGTCATCCTGATTGAGGCAAGATTCATCTTTCTTATAAAATGGAGAAAGGATTATGAAAGGGATTGTGATGCAAGTCAATTTTCCAGAAAGAGAAAGAGATTGATGGGCAAAGGAGAGTGAAGAAAAGAGAAATAAAGAGAGATGAAAACCCCGATTCATGCAGCCCCTGGAGTCACCTGAGGCTCACATGCAAGCTTGCTTATCTCCATGGAGCTGGAGCTGCCTTCCCGTCCTCTGCTACAAACCCTGAATGTCAAGTAGTATGATCCAGCTTTCACCTGTTTGTTTTTCTCTAATTCCCAAATCGATCCCTAATTGCTTTAAGTTCAGAAATCATGGGAATATATACTCTCTTCCTGCCGTTCAAAACTTCTTAAGATTTAATTCAAGCCAAATGGCTTATGTTATAGCAATTATTGAGAAAAAACAATATTCTGTATCAAAAAATTACAGAAAACAAGTTAACTTTCTAAAACAATAATAAAAATTACCTCAGTACATCCCTTCTCTTCTCTTGCCCTGTCACCTATGGATAAGACTGGCAAATTCCTTAAGACCCCAAGTGAAATGAACAGATTTTTAGCTCTATTTTTGCAAAATCAGCTGTGCTTTTAGGTGTTAAGTTTTCAAAACCTGGGATCAGGTTTTAGATACTGCTTTCCATAGTTATGACTGTTTTCTCAAAAGATTTATCTTTTCACCTAAACAAAAAAACATTCTGAATAATGTGAAAAAATGTAAGTTTCAATTTCATCATTTCACATGATCTATTATTAAAAGCTTGTGCTAAAAATTCTAAAATTCCATACAAAAAAAGTGTGTTTAGCACATGGTATAAGTCATTGGCTGCACCAGCCAATTCTTCAGTTCTAAAAAAGACTTGAAAAGTGGTGTGGTCATCAAAGTCCATGATCTCATCAAAAGAATATGGTGGGACCCTGACCTATGTGGTTCAGTTGATTGGGCTTCATTATATGCAAGTAAAAGTTTCTGGTTCCACTCACAGTCAGGGCACATGCCTGGGTTGTAGGCTTGATCCCAAGCACAGGCCATGTAGAAGGTAGCTAATCAATGTTTCTTTCCTCCCTTACTCTCTCTCTCTCTTTCTAAAAATCGGTAAAGCATTTTTTTAATAAAAAAAAGAACATGATGGGTGCAAAAGGTATTAACTATAAATTAAGGGACAGTGTGATATTGTATCAGGGAAAAGCTTCAAATTCAGAGGAGGAAACATCTTTGTGTCCCAGTGATTGCAAAACATGGACTTTCAATTTTTGTCATCACTATATATAGATAATGTTAATTGAGTGTGTACATTGGGCTAGGCTCTTCATGGAGTATTATCTTATTTATAGTTTTATGCAATTTGTTTCCTTTTTATCCTCATTTAATAGATGCAAAAACTGGGACCTAAAGATGTTGTATGACTTCTTGAAAGTTGACCAGTATACTGGCCAGCTGGTCCACACTTCCCATCTGGTCTGCACTCAGCAGTGTCTGTCTCCTTACTGTTCTGCTAAGTGCATAGTGACAAGGTGACCTGGGCAATAAGCACTTGAGATATTACATATTTATCTTTGGTTCACATTATCCTTTTAAGTTCACTATATTTTTTGAACAGTATCTAGTTGCTCCAAATAACTTACTCAAAGATATATTGTCTTGATGGTTTGCTATAGCAACACCACCCAATGTGAGTGGGTAGTCTAGATCATTGGGTTGTCTAGTGATCACATTTATTTGTCTGTTTCTCTTTCTGGTTTTTCATTTTGTTTAATACAAAATTTTGAGAATAAAAACAAGTTTGCACTTGAGGTAATTTTAATAACCAAAGTAAAATAAATGTTATTAAAGTATGTAGATGATTTAACACTATTCAAATGTCTAGATAATTTAAATGCTATGAGACTATATAGACAACTTAAGTGTTACTAAAAATATCTAGATAATCAAGACAACATATTTCTGTATAGGACAAAGTGTCTGCGTTTTACTTCATTAATAAAGTATTTTCAGTGGACTGTTTTTCTCAAACAATCTGGAAATTTCAGAGTGCCTAAATCATCAGATCAGTTACTAGTCTGAGCTCTAACTGGAGTTGCCAAGGATTCTGTTGTAATCCTGACAGAATCACAGGCGATACTCACCATGACTAATTGTTACAAAGTTAAGATAATGTATAAGAAGGGGCTTGAGGACTGCAGCACTTTCTTTTTTTTTTTTAATATATTTTATTGAGTTTTTACAGAGAGGAAGAGAGAGGGATAGAAAGTCAGAAACATCGATGAGAGAGAGACATCCATCAGCCGCCTCCTGCATGTCCCACACTGGAGATGTGCCCGCAACCAAGGTACATGCCCCCGACCAGAATCGAACCTGGGACCTTCCAGTCCGCAGGCCGACGCTCTATCCACTGAGCCAAACCGGTCTTGGCAGCACTTTCTAAAAATCAGTCCTCATCATCCAATTTACTGAATAGTCATCTTTTATGTGCTATTATACTTGCCCCCTTCTAAATCATGGCCACTAGGTAACACATCCCCAATAAATGCTCATTGTGCCTCTTGACTGTGCTGACCACCTCGAATGTCTAATGAACCAGATACTTACGTCTGTTAACTTTGTGTGCATTTGAATTTCAGGTAATGTGTCAATGGTAATGAGGTTGTCTTGCTATTATCTAAACAGCTTGGACACCTCAGGGTATGATGACTGAGCTAGGGTGTGTGGTGATGATAAATGTGGCACGAGGTGGATGGGTTATAGCTTGTGTCAAGTTTGACACGACCTGGTGGAATTTCCTGATGCATAATCTACTTTCGCTTCTTTTAGACAAGAAGGAGCAATGGGAGACCAAGGGACTTTTGGCATTGACTCTTAAGAATTACACATCTACAAAACAACATGAATTTGTATTGCATGACTCATGTTAAATAAAAACAAGTTTGCATTCAAGAATCACGCATTCCCAGTTAGTCGCCCTTGTAAATGTTTGGGTGGATTATTGGTTAGTCACACGCATTTTCTGTTCCCAGAATGGATGCAGGTGTGCCACTCTGGTGTACTGTATAATTGTTCATGCCTGGATTGGTCTACACCGCTTGTGCTTTTCTGCACCCTCTGTATTAGTCGTGATCTAAATACTTTATCATTCAAGTGTGTTATTATAAAGCAAGGTTATCCACAAGTATTTCAAAATTGATTTAGTTAACATCTCTGCATGGCTTGAAAAGAACCAATTGATTCCCCTATTTTATAAACATGGAAGGAGAGGCATTGAGAGACTAAAAAAGCTACTAAGGTCAGAGCTTGTGCTATCTAATGAGATCTAGAGTTTGGGACATTGTAATCCAAAAGAAAATAATGGGTTTATGATTCTTATCTACATGTGATAAACCCAAATTTATAAGAAGAAAGTGCCAATTCTTGAAAAAAAAAGTAATTTTGTTATATTTGTTGAATAATTAATGCATAAGCAAATGAAAACCTTACCAAATTCAAATTTATGTCCAAAATGATTCATAAGCCTAACTCAAGATTTTAGAAGTAATTCAAAAATACCCTATTTATCTTTAAAAATAATTTGGTACTTTTAAATTATTCAAAAATATCTTAAGGCCACTCTTAACAATAAAATAATTTATCATTGTGTCATTTTTAGAGTGAGTAATTATGCTTTAGGACATTACTAAAAGCATTTTTTAAAAGATAGTGGAAGCAAAAGGAATAACCAATTATAACATTTCTGAGGAGAAAAATATTAAAGATTTGAATCATTTATTTTAATATATATTAAGGTATTTATTCTTACAGAAAGGTATTTTTGGTACCAATGATTCTTAGCTGCAGCTTAGATAACTTATGGTGTCTCTAATTATTTCAAAAATAAGACATTATCAAAATAACCTTTAAATATAATTCAGTTCAATTCTACTTTACCTAAACAATGAGTATATAGCACATGACCCTTCTGAACTGATGGAGTAAATGCCTGGCAGTGACTCTTGCTCCAAACCAGCAGCACTTAGTGGGACTCACAGTTTGAAATTTCTTACTGGAGGCTCATTGCATAGATTCGTGCACCAGTGGGGTCCTTCAGCCTGGCCTCAGGGGATCAGCCTGAAACCAGTTCTCCAACATTTCCTGAGGAGTCCCAGATTGTGAGAGGGCACAGGCCAGGTCGAGGGACCCCACCAGTGCACAATCAGGGCCAGGGAGGGACAGCAGGGGGTCTCCAGGGCATGTCTGGCCCATCTCACCAAACCCCAATCAGCCGGACCCCAGCAATAAACTAAACTACAGGTCAGAGCTTCTTCCCTCTGGTGGTCAGTACATGTCATAGCAACTGGTCACATGGTTGAATGGTTGGACACTTAGCATATTAGGGTTTTATTATATGGGATTCTTAAAAAGAAGAAAGAAATATAAAAATAAAAAAAAGTTTTTAAAATATCTGTTTGATGCCAAAAACAGACCTTAAAATGTCAAGTGGTCAACTTTTAGATAATCCACATGTATTTTCTATTACATTGATAAAGGGAAGAGCAGGTGGGAGCTACAACTCAGATGGAAGACCGTTAATGGATTGATTGTATTCCCCAAAAAAGATATATTGAAATGCTAATCCCCAATACACATGAATATGACATTATTTGGAAATAAGGTGTTAGCAGATATAATCAAGTTAAAATTAGGATGGGACTTAATCTGATAAGATTGTTCTTATAAGAGAAGAGCCCAGCCAGCATGGCTCATTGGAGATCATGGTTTAATTCCCAGTCAGGGTACATGCCCGGGTTGTGGGCTCAACTTCTAGTGAGGGACATGCAGAAGGCAGCTGATGTTTGTATGGGCAGCCGATGTTTGTACCAATTGATGTTTCTATCTGTCTCTGCCTTTCCTTTACTCTCTGAAAGCAATAAGAATATATTTTAAAAAAGGGAAGAGGCACAGCAAGAAAGACATGTGATGACAGAGATAAAGATTGAAGTGATATAGTTGCAAGTCAAGAAATGGCAAGGATTGCAGTCTATCACCAGAAGCAAAGGAAAATTCCATCCAGAGTCTCAGAGGAAGGATGCTATGCTGATACCTTTATTTGAAGTTATCTTCTCTATTTTGTGGGAAAATACATTTTTGTTGTTTTAAGTCATCCAGTTTGTGATAATTTGTTACAACAGTTTTAGGACACCAATACACGTTTTACTTGTTATACAAAAAATATGACAGCCCTCTCAGAATGCAGAAAAAATTACGTTGACTCACCCCTTACTGCCCTCCCCTGCAAACCTGGTCACCCCTAACTGCCCTCTCCTTCAGGCCTTGGTTCCCCCCAACTGCTCTTCCCTGCAGAACTGGTCACCTCTAACTGCCCTCCCCTGCTGACCATCTTGTGGTGGCCATCTTGTGTCCACATGGGGGCTGCCAGCTTTGACTACATAGGGTCAGCCATCTTGTGTGTTGGAGTGATGGTCAATTTGCATATTATTATTTTATTAGATAGTATTAACTTGTGTCCCACAAACAGATATATTGAAGTTGTGACCCTTAGTACTTTCAAATGTGACATACTTTGGAAATAAGGTAATCAAGATAAAATGAGATTACTCAGGTGGACAGTAATCCAATATCAATTGCACTGTTATAAGAAGAGAAGGCAGAGACACTCAAAGGGGAATGTCAAATGACAATGGAAGCAGAAAGAGATTAGTGTGATATGGTTGCTAGCCAACAAACACCATCACCAAATGCCAAAAAAAGGCATGGGGCATATTCTCTTGTAGAGTATATGTCTCTGCCAACACCTTGATTTCAGATTTCTAGCTTTCAAAATTGTGAGAAAATATATTTCTCTTGTCTCAAGACATCTAACTGATGGTTCTTTGAATGTCACTTTAGCAAACTAGTAACATGAAATATAAAAATCTTTGACTATAACTTTTTTATTTTTTAAAAAAGAAGTAAATTATGAAAATTCATGACCTTTTATTTCCAAAATTCAGGATCTTTAATTTTCAAAATCAGGATCTTTAATGTCATTTTCAAATGGTTAGTTCATAGAAAGTTGCACAATAATTCTCGACTTATCTATGCAAGCTGTGAAGAATATGATTTTATAATTTTGTGGGTCATAGATAAGAAACAAAGTTACATTAAATCCTTTATCCTCTTTGTGCATGTGAATGGGTAACCAAACTAGTCACTACTTTTATATTCATTGTCCCAACAAAATATTTTGAATAACATTTTTAGGTGTGTTGTGAATATGGAAAGCAAAACAGTTTTTCTGAATCAAGTAAATAACATTCTTATAAAAAACAAACAAACACTAAATGTAAATGATGGGTGCCAGTGACATGTTTCCATATTGCTGAACTGTTTGCTATAGCCCACATCTTACCAACAGAGTAAACTTCCTCCTAGACAGCTTTGTTCTATAGCATGGGGCCCATACCTCTTTCACATGCCTCCTACCCTCTAGAATCTGCCTTTTTGGTTCAAGGCATAGATTACTTGTCATTTGCATAGTTCATCTGAAAAACTCCAAAGGACTCTGAATTTAGAATTTTTTTCTGAGTAACTAAAATCTTTCCATCCATTAAAAAAAATGAATGTCTGTACCTAGTGCTCTATTTAGGTCATGAGTTCCATTAAGGAGAATGAATGGGGCATTTGTTTTTTATCTTCAGCACTCAGGACTACACTGGACCCATAGTTTATAGTGAGATCAAAGTTAGATCAAGTAGATGTATTCCCTCTATTATCTACATACTACAGGTAAATGAAGGATGTTGGGAGATATTTTAAAAGACTATTTTTTTTCTTTCTTTCCTGTTTCCCTCCTTTTCCTAATTTCTGACGTTATTTTTTAATCACAGTTGCCCCAATATTTGCTGAACCCTGAGAATTAGCATTATTCACTGAATTAGGATTTATTGATATTAAACACACACACACACACAAAGAAAACAAACAGTCAAGGGTATTTTCTCAATTTTGCACAGAAAATTTGATCATGATTTATATATCAAAAAGTTGCAGAGACTTTTTTTAGCAAGCTAAGATAGACTTATTAAGCATTCCTAAATTTGTCATTGTGCAGATTATATCAATATGAAGAAGTATGTGTTTATTTTAGAAAAGAAATCAAGATGTTGGGTGATACAAAACATTCAATAATGATATCATTGTTTTTCTCAATAAATAATTACTATTTTACTTTTACTTATTTTTATTAGTATTTTTCCCTATGTGAAAAGGTGTGTTATGAAAAAACAAAAACAAATGAGAATGAATTTCTCAAAGTGTAAGTTCAAAGTGTGGGCACAAATTGGCTACTTCTTTCAGCAAGATAATTAGATCAGTTTCTAGTTTTTCAAAAAGGCATTAATTTGTTTTGCTACATCAAGTGTAAAGAAATTACCTTAAGAAACTCCCTCAACAAGGGCAAAATAATGCATCTTTGTAAAGAGTTCTGGGCATATATACTAAGTTCTAAAATGTGACAAGATAGTCATTGAAGAATGAACATTAATCCATACAAAAGATTAATGATAGAGTAGAATAAAATGCTTTTTTTTCTTTTTAAAGTGTTAGCATTTTATATGGTTGATTCTCTTTTTCTCTCTCTTTCGCTCTCTCTTTTTATTTATCTCTATCTCTCTCTTATTTTAGTTTTTTTTTTTCTTTTCAGTTTGCTGTCAACATCTGAACCCTTATGCATGGAAGAAAAAAAATCCCTAAAAATTTTATGACTTGAGCATAACCTTTGAGAGATTGGAGTGATTAAAAACTAATTACTTTTAATGTACATTTATATAATAGATCAATAGTTGAGGTCAGCATGAGGACAAAAGCCAGCAAAAAAGACATGGTAGATGATATAGAAACAGTTTGAAAAGCTAACAAATCAGTAAGTCAAGGGGATGTTTGAAGTGAGTTGAAAATATGAATTTCCTGTTTACACATTGACTGGTGAAGATTACTCAAGAGAAGTAATTCTAAATGTAAATGATGGGTGTCTGCACTTAGTGGGAGAAGGTTCAGGGACGGACCAGAGAAGTCTACCATGGATAGGCATCAAAAAGAGTTTTGACACGCTTTCTTCACTGTGATGACTGTATATTACTGTTAAATTGATGAATGTGGCTCATAATATGCTGAGGAATATAGAAATGAAAGAAAGGCCCAGGAGTTTGAACTCAGCTACAGTGACTAAACCGGAAGAATCCTGTTCAAAGGAATTCATTGTGAGTTTAAGCGACTGCACTGTTAGTTTAGGTAAACTTGAAATCAAGATAAGAACATATGATTTATATTTTAGGGAAGGGAGAAGGAGAAAACAAATCACCTTTATTAAATGACTTTTGTGTATGTGACAGAGAGTAAGCTAGGTGCTCACCTTTAAAAACAGAGTGGACTTTTAATTTTGTTTTTCTTTGCAGATGAAGGCATTGAGATTCCAAGGGGGTAGGAGATTTCTTCAATGTCATCTAACTAAGTGGGCTGACAGTCACAACCGCAGAGTCATTCTTTCCTCTGGACTACTCTCCTTTTTGGTGTTCACTTCTTTTCACAGGACACGTACAGATGACCCTGTATATGACTCTCCTGTAGGAGTCCCTGTAAATTAGATTAAAATTCTATCTATAAATCCACCTCTTTCTCAGCTACTCTAGAACGCATATTTGAATACATGTAAATGATAACACCATATATAAAAGGTACTGTGTTCTAATAAAAATGCACAGCTGCCATTTGTTGAGTTCTTATCCGGGACCACATGAGGAACTAAGTGTCTTAGAAGCGTTACCTCTTCTAATTTTCACACTAGATCAATAAGGTAGAGAAACATGGCTTAGAAGTTAGGAAGAGGCAATAGAAAATACTGAATCTATATTCCTAATGCCAGAGTCCTGCTCTCTAGCACTGCTCATTACTACTGAATAAAGGGTGATTGTGTATATATCTATATGTAAGCAGTGGCCAGAAACTTTAATTATACATAATAAATATTTGGTACACATGGGAATGGGTGGGGGGACGCAATGGGAAGATATGTACACATGTAATACATTAATAAAAAACTAAAAATAAATAAATAAATATTTGGTACATACCCAAGTGATAACATTTATTTTAAAAATGTAAGACACTCAATTTTTGATATTGTAACTGTCAATGCTAACAAAATATTTTCAATAGTTCTTGTACTAATTCCAGTTCACAAATGGGTCCCAAAACCATAGGTGAGAAATTTTCCCGTGATCAGCTTGCCTTCCTTTTATGATAAAATAAAGGCCTGGTACACAAAAATTTGTGCACTCAGGGGAATCCCTCAGCCCATCCTGCACGCTCTTACAGTCTAGGAGTCCTCAGCAGATATCCTACTGATGGCTTCCCTCTGCAGGAGTTGACAAGGTGGTCTGATCAGGGTACAGCACTGATCCCATCATTCCCCTGATGCTGCCACTGCCAGCCTTCCTCTATGAGAGGTGACCAGCCTGATCAGGGGATGGCACCAGTTGGTCATTGCGGCCTTGCCTTCTCCCCATTGCCCCTCCACCACCACTGGTTGCTGCTGCCTCCCCGCTCCCCATCACCACCCCTCCCTCTGCCTGCTAGCACAAGCCTTGGCTGGTCTGGTGACAGCTGCTCGCCAGTTCCAACACTCTGCTGACTGGTCATTCTGCCATTGGGTCGATTTGCATATTATGCTTTTATCATATAGAATGCCTATAATTTGCTTGCAAGGAAAAAGAAAGCTGAATCCAGAGAAAGCAGATGAGATGGTGAGAAGATAACACTGAGAATTATGCGTCTTGCCCCTACAGATCCTATTTAATAAAAACCTAATATGCTAAATGCCTGATCATCTGGTTGGCTGTAGAACCAATCAAAGTATAATATGCTAATGATATGCTAAGGCTGCTAAACCGCTTGCTATGAAGTTCACTGACCACCAAGGGGGCAGACCATCAACAAGTTGACCAGTTGCTATGATGTGCACAGACCACCAGGGGACAGACGCTCAGATTGGTAGGTTAGCTTGCTGCTGAGGTCTGGCTGATAAGAACTGAGCAAGACAGGCCTGACATACCTGGAGCCCTGCCATGGTCCCTTCCCTGTTGGCCAGCTTCCTATGTCCCTCCCCGGCCCTGATAGTGCACCAGTGGGGTCCCTTGGCTGGATCTTCGGGGGATGTTAAAGAGCAGGTTTTGGCCTAACGGCAGAACAACTGGTTGCTATGACACACACTGACCACCAGAAGGCAGATGCTCAATGCAGGAGCTGCCCCCTAGTGGTCAGTGCTCTCCCACAGGGGGAATGCTGCTCATCTAGGAGCTACGCTCATGGCTGGTGAGCACAGTGGTGGTGGCAGTACTAAGGATGTCTGACTGCCAGCTTAGGCCCATATCAGATATCCACAGAGGGCTTCTGGACTGTGAGAGGGTGCAGGCCCTGCTGAGGGTCCTCTTTTCCTGAGTGAATGAATTTTATGCAATAGGCCTCTAATTATGTATTAAAACTAGTAGAGTTCTGGCTGTTTCAAAGTAATGGTATATATGATATTTGGTTTTGGTGGCCTGATAATACTCATTTTCTAGTATGAGAGTAAAGGGCAAATAAGCAAAGTGTTTCAATGTGTTTGTGAAGTGTTCCAACAGAGGTAATTACAGATTACCATGAGGACTTAGAAAGGTCTAATGACACCTTGGGAGAAGAGGTGACACAATTAACAATTAAAGAAAGGATCAAGGTGAAAACATGACTTATGAAGAACTTTGCCAGGTTTAGCTAATAAAAATTCAGATTTTCCACATAAATTTGCATGCCATATAATCAAAGAATCATGTTTTTAGTCTAAGTATGTCCCAAACATTATATGAGACATACTTAACCTAAAATAAAAATATTCCATGATTTATCTGAAGCTTAAATTTAGCTAGCATCTTGTATTTTAGCTCTATTTATGGGTAAACTAGAAGCATGTAAAATTGAGTAATAGAATTGATAGTGACTTTCAGGTCTAATTTATACTCTGTCTTCTCCATATACATATACTAGAGGCCTGGTGCATGAAATTTGTGTACAGGGGGATGTACCTCAGCTCAGCCTGCACCCTCTCCAATCTGGGACCCCTCAAGTGATGTTCAACTGCCTGTTTACAGGATCAGGCCATGGGGGTATGGCCAGCCTGAATGAGGGGCTGAGAACTGTTTTCAGGCTGGCCACACTTCCTTCAGGGTGGGGGTCCCTACCAGGGTGCCTGGCCAATCTGGGTGAGGGCCAATGGCTGTTTTAAGGATTGCCAAGCTCCCCAGGGAGGACCCTCACCCCATGGGGGTGTGGGCAGTCTGGGTAAGGGGCTTATTTTATTTTCAGTTCCTCCTTGAGCTAAGGCCAGGGCCGGCTGGAAGCAGGTCTCTGGGATTTATTTATCTTCTATAATTGAAACCTTGTAACCTTGAGTGGAGGCCAAGGGTGGCTGGAAGCTTGGGTTGCCCCTGGAAACCCAGGCTCCCAGCTCCTCCTTGAATGGAGGCCAGGGATGGATGGAAGCAAGTATCCAGGATTTATTTATCTTCTATAATTGAATCTTTGTAGCCTTGAGTGGAGGCCAGGGCTGGCCAGGGTGGGTGGGAGGCTTGGCTTCCTCCATCTCCAGGGGCAACTCAAGCCTCCTGCTTGCTCCAGCTCTGAGGCAGCCGCCATCTTAATTGGGTAAATTTGTATACTTGCTCCTGATTGGCTGGTAGGTGTAGCAGAGTGATGGTTAATTTTCATGTTTCTCTTTTATTAATGTAGACATTTAAATGACTGTGCATGCTCTTATAGCAAGTATCTGGTACATTTTTGTGGATATATAAGGGAAGGTTGTATAAACTGTATTCTCAATTGAGAAATAGGATGACTTGAGATATTTAAAATAATACTAAAACTTTTCTTCAGCCCAAACCAAAAGATTGATTTAAAATTATATTATTGTATACTATCATTTAAATAAAGCACCAGGGAGAGTTACAACTGAGTAACTCTCCAAATCCTCTTCCAGCCTAAAGACTGATTGAGTGACATTGAAAAGCAGTCAGAGATATAATTTCTTACTCACTTTTGAGAATATTGCTCAAATGCCTATTAGAATAAGCCTAGGTTCCTAATTTTCTCTCTAAAGTTTTATATTGCCTCATGTTTTACTAAGCCTTCTTTTATAGATAGAATAATTAAGTAGTTATTAAGGGTTAAGATCACACCAGAAGTCATTGGCTGAGCAAAGAACAGAACTCACAGCATTGTTTTCAATTCCTACCTGGCTCATAGAGCCCAGCTCTCTAGCTTAACCCAGCTTTAAAATACACATTCCTTATAAACAAAGACATTAACACTGTCAGTGACTGAAGACACAAGAACCTACCTACACCTTAAATGCTATATGTGTAATGTAAATTGTCAAACATTTCAAAATAACACTGTACTGAAATATACCCTGGCAACCTCCTGGAGAATTTAGTTGTCCTAAAAAATTACAAATTTACTTAAATTAAAAAACACACCTCAACCCAGAATGTTTATTGATTTTTTTAAAATATATATTTTATTGATTTTTTACAGAGAGGAAGGGAGAGGGACAGAGAGTTAGAAACATCGATGAGAGAGAGACATCGATTAGCTGCTTCTTGCACGCTCCCTACTGGGAATGTGCCCGCAACCAAGGTACATGCCCTTGACAGGAGTAGAACCTAGGACCTTTCAGTCTGCAGACCGATGCTCTATCCACTAAGCCAAACCAGTTTCGGCTGTTTATTGATTTTTTAAGAGAGAGAGAGAGAGAGAGAGAGAGAGAGAGAGAGAGAGAGAGATCGCTATGAGAGAGACATATCCATTGGTTGCCTCCCCTATGCATCCCAATCGGGGATCCAACCTACAACCTACTAATAGGTATGTTCTCTGGCTGGAATCAAACCTGCCACCTTTTCTGGTGTACTGGATGAAGATCCATCCAACCAACCGAGCCACCCAGCTAGAACTATTTATAATAAGGTTCACCAATGGGTCTTCAGTAAGCTAGTCCTGAAAAAGAGCACACATGTGCCAGTGTTAATTTAAAAAAGAAATAAGAAACATTGTGCTATCTTCCATTCCTGACTATGCTTAATGGGATTTTTTCTTTATTCATTGGCTTTACTAATAATCTGTGTATGAGAGAATGTATAAAATGTTTACCTTTGGAAAAGAAAAAAGATGCCTAATGATTGTCACCAAAAATATAAACCAATGTTAGTGAATATTAATATTGAGATGCAGAGGGTATTTGAAGAGAGCTGAAGCAGTGCCAGCACAGATGAAAACATGGTTGGTCAAATGCTTCTCAAATACTCTCAGTGTCAACCCTAGCTGGTATGGTTCACTGGTTAGAGCAGACTGAAAGGTTGCAGATTCTATTCAGGGTCAAGGGCATATACCAATCCCAGACATGATCAAGGTGTGTGTAGGAGACAAACAATCTATACTATGTCTCACACATTAATGTTTTTTCTCTCTCTCTCGCTGCGCCCACCCTTCCACTCTTTCTAAAAATGAATGGAAAAAAAATATTCTTGGGTGGGTATTAACAACAACAACAAAAAATTAAAGATTCTCAGCGACAGCAGGTAACAGAGATTCTTGCCCATAGACATAACTTTAATTAGCCATACAGGCCAGGTTCCCTTAATTCTCTTTCCCTTGGTAGAGCTTATTAGGTTGGGACTCTAGCCCAGAGCATTCATTGTTCTTTCTTTCAGCAGGTGATGGTAAAAGCAAAGCCATCAGCCAAGGTGAAGTCTGTCATGTTTTGTAAGCAGTCACATCTAAACAAGAAAGATTGATCCTGCCAGGAAAAATTTGTCTTCTCGGTACTTTGTGTTCTATATTCACAGATGAATCAGCTGTGTTGGTCAGTGATATATGGTAGTCTCCTTTATCCACTGAAGGTACTTTCTAAGACCATCCAATGGATATCTGAAACCATGGATAGTACCAAACCCTGTATAGACTATTTTTCCCCATAAATACATACCTATGATAACATTGAATTTAAAAATTTGGTACAGTAATAGATTAAGACTAATAATAATAATAATTATAATAATACTAGAGGCCCATTGCATGAATGGATTTGTGCAATAAGCCTTCCTTCTCCTAGCTGCTGACACCAGTTTTTCTCTGACACCGGGGACTCAGGCCTTCATTCTGCACCACCTTCAGTCTTTGTTTCGGGTGAAGCCTGCTCTTATAGCTCATTCTGCCCTCTGCCCTTCCTCTCATAGCAGGCTTTATGACTAGCCAAGGTATTTCATGCCTGTATTCATGCTACATAGAGGCTTGGAACAGCTGGGGGCGGGGCTGCTACAATCTTAATTTGCATACTCACTCCTGATTGGCTGGTGGGCATAGCAAAGTGACCATCAATCTGCATGTTTCTCTTTTATTAGTGTAGATACTGTAATAAAAGTTATGTGAATGTAGTCTCTCTCTCTCAACATTATCTTATTGTACTATAATCATCCTGATGATTATGATGATGAGAGATGATATAAGCCCTATATGATAGATAAAGCAAGGTGAATGATGTAGGCATAGGGGTGTAGCTTTAGGTAGAATAAGAGTTATTTGAACAGAGCCCTGTTATACCTCGACACTCATATGATCACTGATGACTACTAGTGACTATTAGGTGGGTAGCCTATACAGCATGAATGCCCTGGACAAAGGAATGATCCATGCCCTGGGTGGGCGGGATGGAGCAGGATGGCATGAGCTTTCATCACTCTTTTCCAAAGAACATGCAGTTTTAAATATATGAATTCAATTAAAAAATTAAATAAACAACAAAATGTATGAAATCAGTACTATTTGTGATTTCAGGCATCTTTCGGGGAGAAACATATTCCTTAAGGATAAGGAACAACTACTTTATACTTAAAATCACAGTGAAAGTGGCAGCTATAATGTAGCCAGATAATCATGGGGTTTGCTATGTGTATTGCCTTCAGTGAGGGGATTTTCCATATAATTGAACAGCTCTTGGTAAAGATCCAAAACAATTTCAATATTTCTTAAAACTGTATGATAATTGAATTCCTGAAAAATTCAGTATGTTAAATCCAAGCAAGATATACTTTGTGTTCACAAGTAAAATGAAATTAGTCACTTGGACCATATTGTTAGATGTCTGGGATGGAAGGGGGTAGAGCACTGAAAAGTGACTCAGGCCGTAGAAAATTACTCTTAAAATTTATGAATTGTTTGTTTCCAGAATTTTTCATTGGGTATTTTTGAACTGCTATTGAGAACTGGTAAACTAAACCATGAAAAACAAAACTACGGATGAGGGAGAACAATGTATTAAAAAATGTTGAGAGTAGGAATAGAATGTTCTAAAAAACATCATCTTCCAAATCAGGTACATTTTCTGTCTATCCGAATCTCTGTCTTTCAGTTTTATCATAATAAAAAGGTTTGCAAAATTAGAATTTTATAATTTCTACCTTTACAACTGAAATATGAGTATTAGTGCAGATAGGATAAAATATGTTTTCTTCTTCAATGAATTATATATCTTATTTTTATCAGTGGGAAACACAAATAATAAAAAACAAAATAATAAAATAATACAAAAATAATTGATGCCTGGTAAGATATCTTTGCTTCTTTTCTTTTAAAAAATAGTTTCTAATTACATAACAGAATAAATTATGTAAAAAAGAAATTTTCTATCTCACATTTTTCATAATTGGGGCTCAACCAAACTAGGAAGAAGAATCTATACAATCCTTAAGTAATTGCTAGTCATTTGTGTTCAATGACTTATATTAGGACTGTGAGACTGTTTTGTTTATTATATTAATATTAGTGGCCCAATGCATGAAATTTGTGCACGGGGATTAGGGGGCCCTCTGCCCAGCCTGCACCCTCTCCAATCCAGGATCCTTTGTTCCTTGGGGGATGTCTGACTGCCAGTTTAGGCCCAATTCTACCCCAGTAGTTAGACATCCCTCTCTCAACCCAGGACCACTGGCTCATAATTACTTGCCTGCTTGACTGCCTGATTGCCCTTAACCTCTCTGCCTGCCTGCCTGATCACCCCTAATTGCCCTCCCCTGCTGGCCTGATTGCCCCTGATTGCCTCTTCCTAGGCCCCCACCACCATGGCTTTGTCCAGAAGATAGTCAGACATCCAGTCTAATTAGCATATTATCCTTTTAGTAGTGTAGATAGATTTTATAGGATACAATTATTTAAATAGGGGAGGGGAGTTTTTTTTTCAGCAGGAGGAGATGCTCTTGGCAAACAAAAATACATAATCCCTATACCTGGACTGAAAGCCAGCCATATACACTATACTGCCAAAGCAGTCATTAAAAAATTGAACCACTTTCTTACATCTTACACCAAACAGCCCCCACTTTAGGTTCTGCCTTCTGAGTTCACCCAGATTAGGTTCTGATTGGTCAGTTTCTATGTCAGTCAGTGTAAAAAGATCTGCCTCCTAGGCAGCCATTGGCTCCTTGCAGTTCACCCAGAGTTGGTTCTGATTGGTCAGTTTCTATGCCAGTCCATATCTCCAGACCTATCTCCAGGCCTGATCAGAAAGGTGAGGCTGATCAGCAGCCCCAGTGGAGGTATGAGAGAAAAAGAGGAGCAGCTGCTAGCCAGGCTCAGAGCAAAAGAGAGGCAAGTGCTGATCAACAGCTGCCACAGAGGCTATAGATCAGACACTGCCTCTCTCTCCCTGGGCCTCTTTTTGGGTCTGATCCACAACCCTATTGGCAGTCAGTGCTGGATCAGAGTGTCCTCAGTGGAGGAAGTCAGTGCTAGGTCACCAGGGCAACCCAGCACTGACTTCTAGTCAGTGGAACCTCAGTCGTTTTGGATATTATGGACCCTGGGTTTGTATATATTAGGATATAAATAAGTCAAGAGGTTCTTGTTTTTACAAGATTCATAGAATATCTTTTTATCTTGATGGAGGCTGTCCAAAAATTTTCCATACTTTCTTAAGAACTGATTCATATATTATGTTTTTATTTTAAAAAACCTTCATATTGCAATTAGCACTTTGGATGGATTTTATCCAGAGCTATGTGTCAAAGATCAACTCTTTTATTAGTCTGATGTGAATAAGGGTTATAATTATAATCCAATGTGACTGATTTATGTGTATGACTTTTCATTAATTTATAATAGTCTTATTATCTCTCTGGATTTCATGTAACATGTTCAGTATAATTTTGAAATAAGAGGGGTCTGTGGAAAAAAGACTGAGAAAATTATATTTCTTTCTCAATTACATCTATAACTGTTAGAGTCCTGAAGAACCATAAGCTTATCTAGGACAGTGACTAATGCAAACCATTGGGCTCCAGCATTCACTCAGTCAAAGGATTGTACAAAAATTACCCACTACGGTCCACTTTGATTGCTTCTCTAAAATATCATATCTCTTTCAAGATGTGGAAACTAAAATACTTAAGTGAAACTAAAAATGCTTACAATAAAGTAATAGCATTTTATTAACTTACATTAAAATGACACAGAGTCAAGTAATAGAGAATAAGATTAATAATCAGAAAAAATAAAATCCCACAGACTTTAGCTTTATAAAGATACTACAATCCACTCACAAGGTTTCTCTTAGAGCTTCCTAGTAGCCAGAGTAAACATAGAAAGTCAGAAGTTTTATTGCTCCCCTTTCCTAATAAAAGGAAGGATATTAATTATTCAGGAAAGACAACTTTGTGTCTAACCTGAGTTTTTCCACATGTCTTTTGTATGGAAATACCTGATGCCACAGTGAAAGATTTCTTCAAAAGAAGTTTTATGAGAAAAAATTTAAAAAGCAGTAGTGTTCCATCTACATCTATATTTTATAGCCTTTTATAATAAAAAAAGCATAATATGCAAATTGATCAAATGGCCAGTCCAACAACCATCCAAATGACCACACTATGACACACACTGGTGCCAGACCAGCCAAGGAAGGTGTGATGCAATTGTTCGGGGTCATAGCCATTGCCTCATTATCATCCCACAGAGAGAGACCCAGGTCACAGGCAGGGGGTAATCAATCAGAGAAGCTCCACAATCACCCCAAAGAAGGAAGCCCAGGCCACTGACCCGTGGGCTGCAGTCCATGGGTGTGGCCTCCCTGTGTGGGGTATGATGGATCACCCCACAGAGGGAGGTCCAGGCTACCCCACAGCAACACTGTGGCAGGTGGGCAGGGTGATCCATTGCAGAGCCCCAGCTGGGTGGACAGAGCCTACTCCTTTGGGGAAATCGATTGTGGATTCCTGTGATCAATTTCCCCAAAAAGGAAGACCCAGGCTACCTGGCCAGCAGCTCTGCAGTGGGTGGGCAGGGCCTCCTTCTAAGGGGCGATCATAGGGCTCCTGAACTGTGAGAGGGCACAAGCCGGGCTAAAGGACCCTGCTCCCTCAGTGCACAAATTTTGTGCACCAAGCCTCTAGTCTATACTAACAAAAGGGTAATATGCTAATTGGACTGGGTTGACTGTACATCTTCTAGTCATGCTACCTTCCTTCCAGATAAAGCCACAGTGGCACAGAACCAGGGCAGAGGCAGTTAGGGGCAATCAGGCCAGCAGGGGAGGGCAGTTAGGGGTGATCAGGCAGGCAGGCAGAGGGATTAAGGTGATCAGGTGAGCAATTAGGAGCCAGTAGTCTCAGACTGTGGGATGTTCGACTGACAGTTTAGGCCTGATGCCTGCGGCTGTCAGACATCCCCCATGGGGTCCCGGATTAAAGAGGGTGTAGACCAGGCTGAGGGACCCCTCATGTACAAATTCTGTGCACCGGGCTCTAGTCCTATACAATAAAACCCTAATATGCAAATAGACTGAACAGCAGGTCACTATGACACACACTGACCATCACGGGGCAGATTCTCAATGGAGGAGCAGCCCTCTGGTGGTCAGTACACTCCCATGGGGTGAGTGCTGCTCAGCCAGAAGCCAGGATCACAGCTGGCAAGCCTACACCAGCAGGTAGACATCTCCCAAAGGGTCCCAGACTGTGAGTGAGTACAGGCCAGGCTGAGGGACACTCCCCAACAGTTCACAAATTTCATGCACTGGGCCTCTAGTTTCTTATAAATACTGCTAACAGATGCCCTGGCCAGGTTGCTCATTTGGGTAGAGTATTGTTCCATACATCAAAAGGTATGGACTTGATCTCTCATCAAGGTGCTTACTAGAGGCAACTAATTGATGTTTCTCTTTCACATCAATGCTGCTCTATCTCTCTTTCTCAAATCAATAAGCAATATCCTTGGATGGGGATTAAAAAAAAAGGCTGCGCCGAGACTGGTTTGGCTCAGTGGATAGAGTGTCGGCCTGTGGACTGAAAGGTCCCAGGTTTGATTCCAGTCAAGAGCATGTACCTTGCTTATGGGCACATCTCCAGTGTGGGGCGTGCGGGAGGTGGCTGATCGATGTCTCTCTCTCATAGATGTTTCTGACTTTCTATCCCTCTCCCTTCCTCTCTGTAGAAAATCAATAAAATATATTTTTTTTAAAAAAAAGCTGCTAGCAGACATTGTTTGGCTTCATAAAAGCATGAATGTACTTTATCAGCCAAACTGTCGGCACCTAAAAAAGTGATTAGTATCTTTAAGTACCAGCAAAGTGTAGCCTTTCTGTTGTACCCACTGATGAGAACACAGGCTCTGAATCAGACCATCCATATTCAACCCCCAGTTCTGCTTCTCAGAAGCTAGGTGACCGAGGGCAAGATATTGACCAATGTCTTTGTATGAGGAGTAAATTGCTTAGAGCATATTAAATGCATCAAGATAAGTTAGTCATTTTTAGTTTTATTGACCAATATCATTCTCAATATATCCTTTCAAAACCAGATGTATTCACATGTACCTATTATTGAAGAATCTGTGACCAAGTATATAATATTATTTTGTTTCATCCCACATTTGACAATGATAACATACTTCAAAGTTATTGTGGAAAAGCTTTTCACAATAACATTATGTATTACTCTTCTATGGAATGGGGAAAAAACATACAAAATAGAGAATCTGTATTTAAGTATACAATGAAATCCTTTTAAATGTACAATAGCATATCCACACTGGTAGGCAGTAGTAGTGAGGAATGAAAACCTCTTTATGGTTATTGTGTCCTCAAGTAAGGGGTCAAATGACAGGCATAATAAAGCCTGGGCATATAACGTCATTTCTCTTCACCTTATTTGCTCAGAAATGTCTGTTGTGTTAGACGCATCTCTTAGATAGTGGAAATCCTTGGACCAGAACAAAATTCATCTGCCTTCCCTCACTCACATAAAACAACAACAACAACATCAGTTTACAATCAGTTTTCCCAAGACATACACAATGATCTTAGGCAAAATGTTCAACCTCTTTTGACATCAATTAACTTGCTTGCATTTGAGATAGAAAAAAGCCTGCTTTCTCTGCCTCACCTGTGTGCTGTGTGGATCCAGTGAGCACCACAGTGGTGAGAGTGGAATGGCATTGTGATAGGAAAGCAGGATACAGCGGGGGATATGTCTGCTCACCCACTTAGTCCGGTTACCAGCTGAGTGAGATTATTTAATCCCTCCAAGGATGAGTTTTATCATTTGTGACATGATGGTATCAGTATCCATTCCACAATTATTCTGTGATACCCAATGATTTATTCAGCATATATTTATATATTTAATGTAATATATCATTATAAACTGAAGTTGAGGAAGACAGCATCCTTATCATTACCATTGTTATTATAATTGCAGCTATAATGTACTTTTCACTGTGCTGCTATTCTCATTTCATCCTCACATTTTTATCTATATTATAGTGCTGATCATACCATTTTATAGACAGAGAACCCAAAACTCAGAGAGCTTAAATAACTTGCATATTTGAACAAAGTACCAGTTTACCTTGGTTATTATAAAATATTGCCTTGATTGTTATTAAATATTGTTCTTCATATTGGTAGTTTACTCTAAAGGTTTTGGAGACCAATGAGTGTGGACAGGGATATCCAGGCATAGGCCGTAGACTTAATTTCTGTTTTATATAATTATGTGAACAGATGGGAGAGGCTAATGACTTTTAGTCCCAGTTGCGTTAAACAAGATTAAAGATGTTGGCAAAGACTAAAAATCTGTATTGAAGAGTTTATATCTCATTACCCAGATCCCGAGTCATTCAGCCTCTTAGTCTTGTCATTATTTTTATAGTCTGTACCGTGGATTTTGTGTATTTTTGTGTATAGGTGTGTGCACTGCTGCCTGATTTTCCTAATGATGTAACAGAACCCTATTCCCTGCTCACAAAAAGTTTTGATTTTCTTCTTGTAGGACCCTAGAACAGACTGTAGCATTTGGGTTTGCAGCTTCATAGCTGTTTCAAGACCTGCTACTTAATTAACTGTTGATGGACCATCTGGGCTGTTCCCAGTTTTGCATGGCATTTTCTCCAACTCACCTTGAAATCATACATTTAGACACATTTGTCTACTTAATAGCAAGGTTCTTGGGTAAACAGTAAGATCTGTGCATGAGATGTTATAGAACTGCAGGAAAAAAAACAAAACAGCCATATTCGATTGGTTTTAGTTTAGAATCGGGAAAGCTAAAAATGTACAGGTTAGTATAACTTGGAATTATTCTGTTTTTCGTATAATCTTTCTACACAAAATTTGGAGCACAATAGTTCATTCATTTTCCTTCACCTCATGCTGCTTTGTGATTCAGACTTATTGCTTTAATTCTGTTCAACTTCAAGTCCTGGCAATTGAATAAAATAAGATATGGGGACATATTGTAAATACGTTAACTACATTTCCAATATTACAAAAAAGATGTTTATGGAAAACATATTGTTTCGTATATATTTTTCTTAAATTGGCTGAACGATGTATTCCATATACACACCAAGGGCTCTTTGTAACATAACTCATATCCAAAGACTGCCTGCTGTTGCCATCACTGTGTAGAGGATATACGTAATGCATTTCCTTATGAATAAGTCTTCAGTCTGTTAACGCAGTGAGCTGGTAATTGAGATTAAACTGTCTTAAACAGGCACACATATAACAAATTAAAAACAAATATATGTGTACACACATACACACATACATACACAATGTGCTTCAGATTGCTTTAAGATATATTGTGGGTCTGTCTGTATGAGTTGTTTTAAACAAGAAATAACTTACATTTTTATTTTTATTGTACAAAGGTGAATGGCTATACTATATATAATTTCTTAAACCTTATAAGTTTAAAAAATTCTTACTAATAAAACTTTATTCTTTTTGTTTTTGAAGAAAAAACATACAAGCTCAATCTATAAAGTATAAATAGCTTAATTTAGAATTCTCAAATATATTTCAATAGACATTAAAAGAAAATTTTTAAATAAAAGCAATGACCAAATAATATAGTCATAAATATGTATAAAATTAGTATTCAAAGTTTTATATTATTTTGCCACTTAAAAAAATAGACTTTTATTCTTTTTTTTTCCATTTTGTATAAATGCAAAGTTTATTGAGGAAGACACAAGGTCAAGCTTTTCCCATCCCCCACCTTCTCCAAAAACAGATCCAACAACAGAAGAATGATAAGCATTCTTAGGGCAACATTTACTCCTCTTCCCTCCCCATAGACTTTTTTTTCTAATATACTCTCATTGTTTGCAGAGAGGAAGAGGGAGAGAGAGAAAGAGAGATAGAAACATCAATGATGAGAGAGCATCATTAATTGGCTGCACTGAGCCCACAACTCGGGCATGTGCCCTTGACCAGAATTGAACTTGAGACCCTTCAGTTTCCAGGCTGATGCTCTATTGCTCTATCCATTATGCCAAACCATCTAGATGCCAAACCATCTAGGGCCTTCCCATAGACTTTTTATTATTTTTAAACACACACACACACACACACACACACACACACACACACACACACACACACA